>OY728142.1:1208776816-1209401816 GCA_963277665.1 Viscum album | reverse complement strand
AAATTCTTACAAAAGAGATTTCAGATCATTCTAGAGATCACAGAGATAATAAAGAGCTTTTAAAAAACATTCTAATGACCTTGAGAAAGAAAATTCATCCAAGGAAGAACTTTCTAAAGATCTTTAGAATGCTATTTTAGAGATAAAAGTTTTTGAGGAAAAATTTAACTCTAAGGAAATGATTCCCGATAATAGGAATTTAACCATCAGACTAAAATCCAAAATATTTTCTCTTAAGAAGCTTCTTGAAAAATTTACCTCTAGGAAGGAAAATTTTGGCAAGATGTTTTATCAAATTAAACCTCAACGAAACACTACAGGAGTATGTTTTACTCACCAAAAACCGGTTTTCAAAAACAATTATTTTGCTCCTTCTAGAGCCCCTTTTTTCACTAAATGTCAAAGTGGTGGGCATTGGATGAAAAATTTCTCCTTGAATAAAGATCAATTTCTTGTGTCTCATAAAGCTTATTTTTCTAAAAAAATGTGGATACCCACAATTTTGTTATGTAACAATTACTGATCCAAGAATGTTTGGATTCAAAAAACCTAACTTTTTATTATTTTCAAAAAAATAGGAAAAGTACCAAAAAATATACTTGGTACATGGATAGTGGATGTTCCCAGCATATGACTGGTAAAAAAATTATTATGAAAATATTATCAAGACAAAAGGAGGAAAAGTATCTTTTAGAGATAATGCTCAGAGAGAAATTATTTGTATAGGTAAAATTGTTCTTTTTGTTAAAACTTTGATTTCAAATGTTTTATTTGTTAAGGGTCTTAAGTCGAACCACATTAGCATAAGCCAATTATGTGATCAAGGATACCTTTCTGAACATTTAGGAATTAAAAGTAATTAGTACACAATTCCAAGGAAGAATTTATTTTTTCTTCCCACTGACAAGAGAATGTTTACACACTAAACTTATAAGACCTTAGGAGCCAAGACCTACCTTGCCTTAGTGCAATGCAAGACCATTCATGGTTATGGAAAGGAAGGTTAGGACACTGTAAACTTAGGAACATATGAAAATTTTCTAAGAAAATGTTAGTTAAGGATCTACTGGAGCAAAGATTTGATTGTTCAAAAATTTGTGATCCTTTTCAATATGGCATGAAACATAAATCATGTTTTAAATCAGTCTGTGAAGTCTCAACTACTGATTCATTACATCTAGTGCATATGGATCATTTTGGTCCTATAAAAACTAGAAGTATTGGAGGAAAGTACTATGTATTTGTTTTGGTTGATGATTACACTAGATATACGTGGGTCTATTTTATAGCAAAGAAGTCTGATGCTTTTTCTTATTTCATAAGTTTTAGAGCCCATGTCAAAATTGAGAAAATACATCCATTGAAAATTATTCATAAAGATCATGGTGGAGAATTTCAAAATTATGATTTCGAAACTTTTTGTAGTATAAATGGCATTAATCATAACTTCTTATCACCCAAAACACATCAACAAAATGGAATTTTTTAAAGAATAAATAGAATTCTTAAAAAAAATAACTAGAACCATGTTGAGTGAATATTTTTTAGCCAAACATTTTTTGGCTAAAGCTGTAAGTACTTCTTGTTATACTATAAATCTTGTTTTTATTAATCCTTTTCATAATAAAACTCTTTATGAGTTATGGAATGGTAGAAAACCTAGACTTTCATACATTAAGGTTTTTGGTTGGAAAGTTTTAATTCTAAATACTAAAGATAATCTACATAAATTCACATGAAAATATGATGATGGGATTTACTTAGGCTACTCCACAACTTCAAAGGGATACGGAGTTTTCAACAAAAACAATTGTACTGTTGAAGAGACAGTACATGTAAAATTTTATGAAACTGATCCTTTGGTTTTTAAACAACCCCATCCTACATCCTCAGATGTATTTTTAAAATTGATTATCAACCTTTGATATAAACTCATTTTGATTAAGAAAATGTTTATGAAGATACTACCAAAAACATTTACCCCTGAAGATTTCCTACCCAATGTTGATGAAGAGGTTTTACAAAACCCAAATTAGTTGTTTCTTAAGAATAGTCCCAATGATAGTATCATTAGTGATGTGAATCAAACTGTAAGGACTAGAAGCTCCTAAATAAATGAAGTAGAACATATAGCATTCCTTTCCCAATTAGAACCAAAAATCACTAATGACGCTTTAGGTGATGATGATTAGATAAACGCCATGCCAGATGAACAAAATGAATTCGAAAGGAATAGTGTCTGGACCTTTGTTGAAAGAACTAAAGAGACTTCTGTTATTGGAGTAAAATTGGTCTTCATAAATAAGTGTGATTAAAATGGAATCATCGTTAGAAATAAATCTAAATTAGTTGGTAAAGGCTATAATCAACAAGAAGTAATAGACTATGAATAAACCTATTCTACAGTAGCTATACTTTAATCTATTCTCAATTTGCATGCCTTTGTAGCATTCTTCAGTTTCAAAATTTTTCAAATGGATGTGAAATGCACTTTCCTTAATGGTTATGTTCAAGAGGATGTTTTCTGTTGAACAACCTCCTGTCTTTGAAGATACAAAACATTCTGATCATGTTTTTAGATTTACCAAAGCTCTGTATGGACTTAAACAATCCCCATGAGCTTGGTATGATAGACTTACATGATTTTTTCTGGAAAATAACTATGTTAAGGGAAATTTAGATCCAACCCTTTTTATAAATAAATATAATAAAAATGTTTTTATTGTTAAAATTTATTTTGATGACATTATATTTCGTTCACCTCAGCAATCATTAACTGATTCCTTTACAGATCTATTGAAATATTAGTTTGAAATGAGTATGATGGGTGAGTAAAAATTTTTCCTTGGTTTTCAAATTTCTCAAAAACCAGAAGGAATATATATATCCCAAAATAAGTATATTAAATATCTTCTTAAAAAGTATGGATATGAGAACACTAAAAGTACAAGTACTCCCATCGGTACCTCAAAAACACTTTATCTTGATGATGGTGGGAAACCCATAGATCAAACCACTTTTATATGTATGATAGGAAGTTTCCTTTACATGATAGCTAGTCGTAAATACTTAGTGTTTTTAGTATGCTTATGTGAAAGATATCAATCTAATCCTAAGGAATCTCATTTAAAGGTAGTGAAGAGAATTTTTCGCTACTTAAAGAGAACCATAGATTTAGGACTATTTTACACTTCTGGAAAGGATTTTTTAATGAGTTTTTCAGATACAGAATTTGTTGGATGTAGAATGGATAGAATAATCACATTCGAAACTTGTCAATTATTAAGAGATTCATTAGTTTCTTGGTCATGCATGAAACAAAACTCAGTAGAACTTTCCACTACTGAAGCTGAATATGTAGCAGTTGGAAGTTTTTGTGCTCATGTATTATGGATCCAACACACACTTATAGACTATGGCTTGAGTTTTACCAAAACTAAAATTCTGTGTGACAACACAAGTGCCATTTCTCTTATTAAAAACCATGCACATCACTCTCATGTAAAACACATAGATATTCGGCATCACATTCTTAGGGATCACACACTAAAAGGAGAAATCATTCTTCAATTCATTGGAATTCAAGATCAACTTGCGGATACATTCACAAAATCATTACCTACAGTTAGATTTTAATACATTAATTAGAAGTTAGGAATTATAACCATAAGGTAATCCTCCTCAATTAACTTCTTTTTGAATCAATCTCCTTACATTAATAAACTCCTTTTCATAGGGGTAGTACATTTGTTATTATTGGTTCTCCAAAATTATCGTAATGAAAACATTCATAGTTGTTTTTTTCAAAATTTTCGTAATCAAAATTGTTTTTATTGGTTTTCAAAATTTTCATAATGAAAATATTTTTAGTTGGTTTTTCAAAATTTTAATAATGAATTATTTTTGGTTGGATTTTCAAATTTTTTGCAATTAAATTTTTCGAAACTGATGTTTTCATAATGAAAATATTCAGAACTAATGTTTTATTAATGAAACTATTCAGACCTGATGTTTTCGTAATGTAAATTTTTTGATTTGATATTTTTGTAATGTAAATTTTTGGTTTTGAAAATTTCCCAGTGAAGTTTTTTTATTTAATGTTCATCAAGAAAAATATACCTCAATGCGAATAATCATTCTAAGCATTCTGAAAGGTATGATTCTTTCTCATGTTTTATCGCAATTACCGTTTACTTGTTGTTAGTTTCTTTTTCATTTAAAATTTCTCGGATTTTAGTTTCCCTAAATCTGAATGTTTTCATTTTAAAACATCAAAAGATCGGAGTCAACCAAATTTTTCCTTATGACTTTTATTTCAACTGTCAGATCATACCTGAAGATTTGTCAGCCATTGGATTGAAATGGGAAGATCAATCATCGCTTCAATGCCTATATAATGGCGACCCCCGATGGTTGTCCCACATCAGTTTCCTAGATTTTGTGTCTCGAAGCTCTTATCCTCTACAATATCCCGTTCTGAATTCTTCAGAAGTGCTCAATATGAATTTCTACAGAAGTCCCTTCTCAAGACATGTCTTCTGCCAAGCCGATTTTGGAGAGGCAAATATATAGGGAGAGTTTTGTTCATATGAAATTCTTCAATAATTATGACTCTTTATTTTCAAAAACATCAAGCTTAATGTATGTGAAAGTATAGCTATCTCAAATATAGGAGCTCAAGATGAGGTCTATCTGGATATACTTATAGAATTCTATGAATTAGTATGCTTCTTCAAGGAAGATGGTTGGGAAAAGTTTTTCTTTAAGAGTTATGGGAAGACCTTTGCACTCTCTTACACAAAGGCTGCAAGCTTAGTGGGGCTATCATATGAAGGGGCGGAAGAATTTTGCTCCGACAAACTGGAAGAGGTTCAATGTAGTTTTGTTAAAGCAAAGGCTATGGAATGCCTTGGTCTCAAAGATGTAAAGATGACAAAAATTTCCCATCAATCTACCAAAAATTGAATTCTACAATTATAGGTTCAAGGTATCATTATACTGAGAAAGGGTGATAAGGACACCCTTAAGAAAAGTGACATGTATATCTTATAATTTTTAGTAAACCTCGGTAAGATTAATCTCATGAGACACATTTTCATTAAAATTTGGAACATCAAGAATGGAAATCTGAGAGCTCATATTATAATGTATCCCACCTTGCTCTCAAAGTTGATAGTTTGGTTCCAATAATCCTTCATGATTCCCTACAGTTCCATGGCAAGGAATTAGAAATTTATTCTTATTAGTGATGAAACTCTTAAGATGATGATGTTTGGTCTCTCAAAGCAGTTAGGTGAGTTATATGATCTACCTGTGGAAGAGGCGGAAGCCAATCCGGAAAATTTTGAAAAAGATGAACCATCAAAGAAGACTGGAAAGAAAAGAAAGTTAAAGTAAGTTGAAGTTGAAGATAAAACCCCTATGTCTAAGGATGTCCAATCCGCACCCCCTAACCCAAAGAATCAGAAGGCCTACCCTGATGAAGTCATAGAGAAATGGAGGGAGGATAAGCAGAATAGAAAAATAGGGGATCCACAGTTCAGTTTGGATCCTGCTGAGGCTATGGCATTGAAAGAAAAAGATACCAAGGATCTAGAGAATTAGGCCAAGGAGAAGAAGCTCAAGAAGAAGATGTCAGAGGCCAAAAACTTTCAATCCCTTCTGAGGGTTAATGAAATTTCTTCCGAAAATATTCTTGTTCTGAAGTATTTTCTAGTGGAAAAATTACCTAAGACTCTAGGAAAGAGGACACTAGAAAAACAATAAGAGAATAGTGTGGAAAATGAGAAAGCTACAGAAGGAGTGGAAGAAGCTGAGAGCAGTGGTGGCTCTGATGATGTAATTAAGAAAGTTAAAGAGTATCATTAAAATTAAAGTGTTTCTAAGAAATTATCACTCCGAAATTCTCATGCATGATCTTCAAAACTTTTTACACATAGAGAATATGAGAAGGGTGTAAAAGAAGTCAACAAGCCATCTTAGGAAGAGAGTCACAATCCTGACATTATTCTTCCTGAAGATATTGAAGTTGGAGATGAGAATGAAAAAGTTGATAAAGACAAGATTGTATAATTATCCATAAGTGAGCATGAGTCTCTAAGAGATGAAGATGTTCAGAAAATTGATAAGTGTAAACAAGTGGTTGTTGACACAACAATAAAAGATATTCTTAGATATAAAGAATCTCGAGGGACCTCAAAGTGGAAGTTGGTAAAGTTAGAGGAAGAACCATATCCTAGTAAATTGTCTGATTCGAAGTCATATGTATTAGGACATCAATTTGTTGTCCACTCCCTGAAGAAGCTGGTGGATACCATTCTGATATTTCCAGCTATTGAGTCTAGATGCGAGATGCTTCAATATAGTATGAATCAGAAATTAGACTACGTATTTATGGTAATGGACAGATGTGTGAATATTGAGGCAGAATTCAAAAATTTCCTGATCAATTATGAAGCCCACTGATGTTCTTGAAAAAAATGACCAAATGGACTAAGAAGATTGTTGAAGATATGGAAGAGCTTGATCAGTTCCAAGAAGATTTTAAGGAAGCCTTTGGTACTGAGGATGCCAAAATTAAAAATATTTCAGTCAAATTTTACGATAAGCTATTTCTCGAACAAAATACTCGGATTCAAGATGTCAAAGATCTGAATGGGATGCTCAGTTATATTTTTCAAATATTGAAAATAGAAAAGGATCATCAGATTTAGATCCATGAAAAGATTATGATGCAAGACGATTTGCTGAAGTCTCAGAAAGAGGCCATGAAGGCTCAGGAAGACAGGATCAAGGCATTAGAAAAGAAAGATAATGAAGATCACAAAGAGCTGAAAAAGATGAAGACCATTGTAAATATGTTAATTACCAAGGAAAAAGAAACAAAATAGACAACTCCGATCTTTTGTTGTATTTTTTTCCTTGTACTAATTCTTTCCATCATAATGAAATTTTTGGTTGCTTGTTTGTCTAGTTTTCTATACTAATATTTCGGGTACATTATTATTTTTCCATTCCCTAAAACTCCTTTTGAAAATAAAAAAGGGGGAGAAGGAAAAATAATTCTAAATAGGAGAAAGAAAAAGATATATCCCTAAGTAAGGGGGAGTTTATTTATGGGGGAGTTCTCCTTACGAATATTTCCACATCCAAATGGAATTTCTCATTCTAAAAATCCTGAATACAACCCTTAGAGTTCCAAATCCTAAGGGGGAGTTAGTCGTATTCACCATTTTCCATACACAAAGGGAGATAAGATTTAATTTCAAAGTCTAGAAATTTATTCTAATTCCATACGTTATTTTTCGTAAGGATGTTTGTGCTTTCCAAAAAGGGAGAGATTGTTGAGTCAATAAGGATTACCTTATGAATTTTCTATTCCATCTTGTAAGTGGGAGATTTTTTGAGTAATTATGGTTTCCTTATGAACATGACCATTTCTCTTGTTTTGAAAGTCACAAACACCTTATCTTAAGGAAAATTTTATTTTACCATATATTTTACCCCTATGAGGAAAAATTTCCTTCCCCAAGGAAATTTATCGTTACCATGTTTTCATTCCTAAAATTATAATTTTTTCTAAGTGTAAAATTAAAATTGAAATTAAAACCTCATAATCATATAATACTTAGATATGAGGCATTCTGTTTAAATCCCAGAAATCTGGTTACGAACTCTCATAAAGTTCAACTCCGAATTCTGGTTATGAACTCTCAAGAAGTTCAACTCCAATTTCTGGTTACAAACTCTTATAAATATCAACTCTGAATACTGGATATGAAGTCTCATGAAGTTCAACACCAAATTCTAGATACGAACGTTATAAAGTTCAAATATGAATTATGGATATGAACTCTTTGGAGTTCTGACTCCGAATTCTCATAATGAATTCTGATTGTGAAAATGTCCATGTTCTGACTCCGAGTTCTCTAAATACAGACTCCAAACTCTTATGAGTTCTGATTAATAATTCTCATGAATTCTGACTCCGATCCTTGTATGTTAATGTTCTGAATTCTGGTGAATCCAGACTCTGATGTTCCATGAAATTCAATCTCTCGAATTCTATAGAATTCAAGTTCCAAATTCCAACAAAACAGAATCCGAATATCCTTGTGTTGTAGACTTCAAATTCAGTTTTTAATTAGACTATAACTTTTATTTACCGTCATTCTAAATATCAGTTTTCGGTTATACTTACACTCTATTTGTTATAAAACAGTGTCATGCATTCAGTTATCAACTAACCGTTGTTTGAGTGACACATGTACAGGTCCCCCCAAAATTTAACAAAAAATATGACCGTTTGAGGAGGGAGTCGCCCGTTGGAGCACCCCAATAAATATGAGATCATTTGAAAAGAGAGATACAACCTTACACTAATATTTGAAAAAGTGTTGTTGAATTTATTTCTATAATGAGAGAATCTTATAAACACTCAAGATTCATGTAGAATGTTTTGAACTACTCTTTCAAACTTTTCTTCATGTGGATTTTCTTAATGAAGAGGTTCGATTTCCTAAAAATCGGAGTCTTCGGTTAGTGAAGTCAGAGGTGCTGATTTCTTTATAAATCGAGGGCTTGTGGGGATGGCAAGACACATAAAAATATTCGGATTGAGGGCATACCTGGGTTTGGGTAAGATAGACTTTATTGAATATATAAATCAAGGGACCTCTTATCCAGGGTTGTTGGATACCCGCCTCTTTGGGTTAAAAGAGTTTATACTTGTTACCTATAGTTTTACTACATTGTTTTTCCGCTGCATTTATACTATTGAGGATAGTATAACTTTCTTATACATCCTTATATGTGTACTCTGTTTTATTTAGATTCAATATGCTTTAAGGTAGAATCTCATTTGTTGTAAACATTTATTAAGTTTCATTCTTGGAATCACTTTTCTGGAATCAAGCATGTTATTAGAACAGAGAGGTGTTGTGAATTTTTTTATCTGTAAATGTTCTAAAGGAATTTTTTTAAAGAATACAATTCACCCCCTCCTGTATTTGTATCCCATTTTACTATTCGATCCTATATTTGGTATAATAGAGTATATCATACTCCGACATACCATCTTAATGAATTAAATATTTGGCCATATTAAACATACAAAATTAATTTAAAACATATGATCTAAATATCGTCAAAACATATGACAAGAACATAACTGACTATTTAATTTTAAATAACATGAAAACAATAAAATAAAAGGATTAATGTGATTAAAAATAAGTAAATGAAGAAATTAAATAACACACTTATATTTTTCGGGTTGATATAAAATGTATGTGATGAGTCAGACTCAAGATAATAGAAACATTACCATAAAAACATTATTTTAAATATTTTTAGAATTTATTTTTAAAAAAATTTCCTCAATGTTAAAATTCTTAAAAATATTTTATGAATTTATTTATTTGTAAATAAATTAATTATAAAGTACATATTATGTCACTTTTTAATTTAATTCATATATTTTTAAAAAGAATATTTTTATGTATGTTATATGAATTATTTTTACAAAAAAGGGAAAACAGAAATGTTTTTTTTATCTTATAAGGTACAAAGGGTTTTTCGAGCAACCATATACATTATTTGAGGTTTGGATTCCTTTATCAGTATCTAGGTTTCTATCAAATAAAAATATATATTTCCATTTTTTGTAGTTATTTTCTAAAAGGGTATCAAATGGAATGGATACTTCAATATATAATAATTATTTATAATGGTCTAAAAGAATATTTTATTGAGTGTGAGGATTGAAATGAAATCATTCGTGTGTAATGACTATTTTATGGTTATTGGGAAATATTTATGTTGATTATTGATTCTAATAAATCTAATGATGAAGGGTGATTCCCAAATAAATCATGATGATGGTTGATCCTAACATAGATATCCAATGCATTGGGTAAATGAGTGAGTTAACTGATTTGTTTTCTCATAAGAGGTTATTAGAATTTTCTGACTATGTTATTCCATTTATAATAGCGATTTAATGATAGATATGAAAATGATATCCTAATTTACCTACATGATTAAACTATTCATTATATAGGTTTTTAAGGAAATCATATGTTTTCACAATGTATTCTTCTGAGAATATGTTTAAATGGATGTTTATGATCCTTAGTAAGGGTGAAATGAATAACTTTTTGAAAAAAAACATCATGGGTTTTCATGATTAAAATAAAAACATAATGAGTTTTATTTTTCATTTTATTAATTCTCATGAAATCTTTTAATAAAATATTTTGGTAGATAAGTTAATTTCTTGGGTATGGAAATGTCTATTATTAAACTCAATGTTTAGTTTGAAAAAAAAATATATGTTTATTAATGGAATAGTGAGCTTATTTCATTCTTTTTATGTTACATTATTATGATTTATTTTATTATCACATATTTTAAATTGTTTGTTATCAATTTTTAACAATGATAATGGAAAAGGATGAGGTAAATCTGAATATTTTGATTAAATTTCATGAAAAGAAGAATTTTCATATCATAATAGTATAATATTGTTTGAAAACTAGATACTGAGTGGAAGTTTCCACCTTATGTTGTAATATCTATTTGTATAAGGTTAATATCCTAATTATCTAAAAATATAATGAATAATTATCCTAAAATGTATCAGTGTGAATTCATGACTTAAAACTCAATATTATGTAATTTTTAATGTCAGGTCCTTTTATGAACAATTACATCCAAAAACACTATTGAAACATTGAGGTATGATGAAAATGAAATAGTTCTAGTTCGATGAAATTTCTTGTTAAATATTTATTTTTAAATACTAGGTGGCAATAATATCAAAAAATCATTATTGTCATCTAATTATAGATTCACACTCTAGAAGGAAAAGGTGGTTTTCCCTTACATGGATCATAACACTATGAATACCAACATACATGATAGGAAGGTAATAGGTTTAATCATATAAAATTTTATTCTCAATTAAATAGACCACTTTTCTGTATACATATATACACTAAAACAAATATATTTTCATTAATATAACTCATTGACCAATATAGTTAATCTAGACATTGAAAATAATCTCTTTATTCATTTTTTTGATCATGTTCTGAATGTCTTAATGAAGAAATAAAATCATGTAATAGTTTATAATTTAAAATAATGATTCAAATGGATAGACATTTTTTCCTTCCTTAGTTTTGACATCAACAATTTTATCAATTCACAATGATATGGAATCAACTCTATTTCTAATACAAATTGATTAACCAATCATGTAGAGTTATTTGAAACTGTTTATTTGTATAAAATATTATTGAAATAATCATAGTATATATTATAATGATAACACACTCTATAGATGGTGAAATATTAGTCTCACCTAGCTCTACTTCCTTGTATTCTATAGTATGTTCCCCCTAGGAATTTTTTTCTCATCCACTCATCCAAATGAAGAAATACTACACTACCATTGGTACCTAACATTGTTTTTTCCCAAGTAACTATGAATTTTTTATCCCATCATAATGATTGAACCACCTCAACTAAAATTAATTAAAGGATATTAAACATTATATCTGAATATCGTACATTATTATAATGTACTCATATGTCGAAAGGGTTCTAAAGTTTCCCATCAGGTGTCCCTCTCTATAAATTTAGAAAAACAATATTAGTACCTTCCCATATAAAACCTATGAGTACTCATTGACTAATTTACCCTATATATGGGTTTTCTTTCTTTTCTATCCACTAATAGAATTATTTTCTCATATTATGACTAATATGTTAACAAAAAATATTAAATTTTAATTATTTAAAAAAATAATACTCTAATGAATAATTTATCATAAATACATCTCAAATATCGATTCCCCAATACCTAAATAATTTGAAATTGTAACTTTTATTTAGAGGATGATATAAATTTAGATGTGTAATCAAAGAGAGGCCTATTATTTTACTCAAAATTTGGGAACTCTTGAACATTATATATCATCTTTTTTAAAATGAATTACTGACCATTAAAAATATTATGTGATCTAATTGATATAATTATCTAAAATGAATTAAAAGATTAATTCCTAGTATTTCATAGTTATCACGTCCAATAAATATGTAATAAAAATGTCTATTGAGGTCTCAAACAACTATAAAAGCTCCATTATATTGTTTATATATCAAATGATTCATCCCTATAATAATGAATGACATATACTTTTAGTACAATTGGGTTTTATTAGGATACAATGAATCCATATACACATCACCCAACCCATCCTAATGAGTAAATATATCAACCCCTTAGATATTCATCATAATATCACCTAGTGGAAGAAATTTTATAGGTGATATGACCCAACCCATCTGGTCCCTTCTTTGGCCCGTAGTAGTATTAGAATTCCACCACAAGACTGACTCTAATAAGATATGGATTGGTTACTATCATTGGGTATGAATCTATCATAATATTTATTTCCTTATCCTATTTAAAAATATAAAAAATAATATCCCAAATACATAAGATTCCCAAAAAACACAAATTTATATATAATGATCATCTGAACTATACCTAAAACATGAATGATACAACATGTAAAAGTCAAACGCATAAGGAAAATACAAGTGGAAAATTAATGTAACAATCCTTTGAAATGAAAATATCTAGGAAAAAACTTTGTGGTTTATGTACTCATTGACCACTCCAGTAGTATCAGTCACTACCACCATCATAAATGATCGGGATCAAAAACATTATTCACCAACTAACACCAGGTGTCAATCCTAAATAGCCCACACAAACTCTAACACATTCATGCCATCTATAACAATGTTTCATATCTACAAAGAGATGAATGGTGTGGCATCAATGTCCATGTAGGGGTGAGTACAAACATACCCATTAGAAAACACAAAAAACCATGTTGTAAACACAACTCCATGAGTGACCAAAATGCCCAGTATGAAATAAGACATCGAGGAAGATAATGTTGGAGAAAACAAAATATCTAGCACCATATAGATCACAATAATAAATAGTAACTAAATGGATGTTGATGAGGAATAATATAGATACGATCTATCAACAAAAGACTCTGTGAAACATAATAGTCCTTTTCATCTCGACATCATTCCATGAATTCACATTACACTGCGAGCTAGAGGTTATTGGAACACTGAAAAATCTATTAAACTTGATGTTGATAGCCAGTCAAAACCCCAAATTATGAAGTAAAACATTGAGGTATTGATTAATCAATAGTCTCATAGACTTCTATGTGGTTAAAACATAAAATAGTGAATATGCATAAAAATCCATAAATTTGAGATCACTTGTACAAGAGGAATTATTCTTAAGAAATGGAGAACTATCACTTCTTATATATATATATTGAACCGTTGATCATAAAAACAAACAATGATCCCACATAATATCATAATATTTATAGTGGGGGAACAACACCTCAATGATGTAAATCTAGGTTAAGGTACTAGATACCCCAATGGAGGAACATAACCCCTATATATCTATATATATGGGATTACTAACTCCAAAACTAAAGGACATACTCTTCATATAAGAATGGGTAGAACCAAATATACCATGATATACAAAATTGGTGACTTGCAGCTAGACCAGTAAACTGCCAGGGATATTCTAACCTTAAAATCACTATGATGATCAGTTTCGAACCCCTCAATTATCCCAGCATCACTAAAGGGATCAAAATATTTCACTATATACCATCAAATCTTATATAACAAAATGTGCCACCATCATGTCGTACATGGAAGAGAACTCTGAATGGAAAACCTTAATGTATGATTCCAAGTACGGTCGTGTTGATACATGATATATGAATATTCTAGAATAAATACACCCTGTTATCTAAAGGGGTAAATTATGTATAACCCAACATCCATTGGATGACCAGGCATAACACCTCACATTTATATAAGTAGAAAAACACTTAGGGTGGGAAAAATATTTTCTTGAACAAGATACTTGGCAAAAAATATGAATTTGATGAAAGATACATATTATTTCCTATCATAGAGAAGACATGTAATTTGATGAGACTCAGGGGTCGGTCAATAAGTGGAATTTTTGTCTTCAACACTAGTATTTAACCACCTATCATAAATTCTATGCTATGTTGTCAAAGAAGGATCGTTACTTTGACATCTCGATAAATAGTTACGACTAAAACAATAATTCTCAATAATATATATGTATATATATATATTATGAGATGCATCTCACTCTGTCACGACCCCTTCCCACCAAAGATGCCCCTCAAAAGCTGGAAATGGTGTAAGGGAGATAATGACCCCCCAAGTCCTGCCTCTAGTAGCCCCTAGAGTGGCGACTAGCACCAAGGGTATGAGTTTTCACAAATATGAGAGGCATTACCCATTTTATTATTTAAGATCGAGAAATAGTATAAATCAAACACAAAAAAAGGGACAAGTAAATGAAAATAAACCCAAATCCAAACCTGTGTTCCTGTTTTTTACAATACTGAAATAAAAGTTGAAGTACAAGAAAAGCATCAAAGTATGATACCAAAAAAAGAAAGAAAAAACTGCAACCATCAAAACTCTAACACACAACTAGAAAGGTCATGCACGGTCACTGAATTCCTCCTGAAAACCTGAAAGTAAATATAGGGTGAGCATTCAAGTTTACTCAGTAGGAAAACCTAAATCTCTCTTGCCCATGTGTGGAGACATCCTAATTCCCCATGATAAAATAGAAGGAACCAAATCCTAGCAAGGAATCTGTCCACAGAACCTTACAGGCCACACTCTCCAAATATCGCAAGTTAATAGAGTATTATATTAATATTATCAAAGTATGGGTACCTCACACCACCTTCCCACTGAATACTGCTCAAGACCTCACACTTAATGCTCTAATTCTTCCCCCTCTTCCTGAACTAGTGTCATAACCTAGCCATACGAAGATCGAGCTAGTGCCGCAACTTGGCTATATGAAGCTCATAGTATCCTGTCGACACTCAATCCTCAGCCATAACCACATCTCATCCCGAAGCTCCTAATAAATGTCATGAAAGTCAATTGTAAGTGACACAGTTCTTGTATTTTCTTTTAGATGGGTATCCTTCTCTTCTATATCAATGTTTTCTAAACAATTTCCAAAATTTTCTATCTAAAAAATATATTATTTTATTATACTATATTAATAGTCTTTAATCTTATTTTCAAAGGATTTGAAAGGAAATTTATTAACATTTTCCATAAATATCAGTCTATCCTTCCTTTAAAAAATTAATTTAAAAAGAATGTTTATTTTAGATATTTACAACATGAATGTATTTTCCTACAAAAAGTTCCAATATTTTCTAGGAACCATCCATTATATTTTTTAATTTTTTTAAGATAAATGGATTTTTCCAATATCTTGTGATTTTTTAGATTTAAATTAAATTTTAAAAATAAATATGTTATTTTAATCTAAGATGTTTTAATGATATTTTAATGGTATTTATATTTAAAAAATGTCAAAAACACTTGTTATTACATATACCCCAATGGAGTTTTTTAATGAAACCACCCTCTTTCTTTCTATGAATGGATTATGATAGTTTCAATGATATTTTTTTAGAACGCATTTCTTTTCAATCATTTATCCATGTTTTAATATATATTTTTATGGAACCAATTTTTTCATTGAGTTAATCATGTTTCCTAGGGGTGTTAATGGAACCTATATCTCATCCATGGGTTAATCATGCTTATAAGATATTATTATAAAACCATTTCTTTGTAATGGGATAATCTTGTTTCAAATAGATTTTTATGAAAACCATTTCTTTTACACCACTTAATATTCATTAAGGAGATTATCATGCAAAATATTTCCTTTCCATGGGTGAAACAATAAATGAAAGAACATTGATTATTGTTATGATTGAAAATTAAAGGTTAATAATTGATTTATTAATAATACAATTCATCGATGTTGATTTTGATGATGGTTGGTTTCATTATAAACCAATAATGATTGGTTATAATATATACCATGGATATGTGGGTACATTATTAACAAAAGGCATGTGGTTCCATGATAAACCAAGTATTGGTGGGTATATTACATTCATAAAATGTATTGTGTAATGATTATGTTCTCTGAATAATTATATTGAAATTTTTATGTTTGGTTATTCAATTGTAAGGGTTTTAAATGTTTGATATTATGATAATGTTCCAAGATACAAATATTTTAATCTATGCTTTCAATGAGTTTATAATTGTTCTTATGATAAAAATTTATATCACATTTATTATGATTATAGATTCTAATGAAAATATCTTTAGATTAATCATTATTTCATTTTTCATGTTTGATGATTCAGGTATAGATGTGTATAGATATTATTTTTTTATACTCAAGAAAGTTTAATATATAATCATTTGATTATGTTATTCTTATTCTACCTAATGAAATTTAATTATTAATTCTTTCATTTGCCCTTACTGGTCATTTTTTATCACCCTTCTTATCATTTTTACCTAGGTTATAAACATTATGTTTGAACAAATTATGTATATAAGGGTTTCATATGGATTATAATGATAAACTTATGTAGAATCTAAAAATGGGTATAGAGTGAGATGATGTTCATCATTATGAGAAATGTTTTTTTTTGAATCAATGATGTTAATAGTTTTTCCAAGATCACAAAAACTATAAACCAAAAAGGTCTTGATAATAAAACAGATAAGATATTTTCCTTGGGGTTTTATAATTTTTTGAACGTGGAAATTGGGCCACCTTATATGGTAATAAAGACCAAAATGTAAATATTATTTTTCTCAACACCTGATTTGAGCGGGTGGGTTGGGGGTTGTTAAATTTGGTATCAAAGTAAAGATTATATTAATTACTATATGATATATTTTTCATGTTAGGTTTCCATAATAGTTATGGATACAATATTTTTTCTATACAATTATGTACGATCTATGTTCGATTTATTAGAAACCCCTATGAGGTTTTAAGAGATGAGATATTAAATTGATTAATGAAATTCTAGGAAATTCTTTATTAGGTTGAGGTATATGTAATGATTTCCTTTAATGTGAAGTATGCATTTATATTTTGAGAACTAAATTGTTAATTTGTTTATAACCTTTAAAATTTATACTATCAAAGATATTGAGGTAATTATGGGAACAAAATTTCTATTATATAGATAAACCTGAGGCTAAAAATTGATTTGGTGACTATGTTATTAATGTTATTTCAAAACGTGGTCTCCATATATATTTTCTTGTAAACTGAATGGTATGATATACCCTTTAAGGTTTAAAAACATTTAATAATGATTTTATTGAGGTTATTTTGGATATAGGGTTATTATTGATAAAATGATTTGATTTTAACATTTGGTATTACTGTTGAATTTTGGAAAATAATATATTATTTCCTCATATACTGTATTATTAATCCTAATAATAATCATACCATATGTTAAACATTTTGGTTTTGTTTAACTTTTAAATATAGTTGAAATAGAAGAACAATACCATTTATTGTTATTTGGTATTTAAAATTTGACTTCATTTATTGGTGCATGAAAAAATCATTGTAAATACTCATTATTTGTAGAAACTATTGAGGTTGTGGTGTAAATTTGAAAGGGGATGACAATTTACTTTTATGTTAATTATATGTCACTATGTTTTCATTATAGATGGTGAAAGAAATCTGAAACTCGTTGAAAAGGGTGTTAGCACAAACTATTTATCCTAATAACTTAATTACTAATGGGATGATGTTATTTTCAATAACACCCCAAGCTTCCATGGTACGCTTTTCTTTGAATAATACAGTAGTGTGTGTTGTACGCATCTTCGAGATTATAACACGCCACGACCAATCAAAGTAGCCGTTATAAATTGTAATACCAAATTTTTGTAATTTTATACTTTTTATCATTCAAAATGGACTTCATTTTTGGATTCAAAATATCAAAATTATCCTAGGATGAAATTTTGGTACTTTTTGGATAACTTTCATATTTTGATGAATAGTGAAAATTACTAAATTTTAATTAAAAACAACCTTTTTAATCGAAATAATTAATAGTGATAAATAATGTATGTGAGTGGTTTTAAATTATATTTAGAATATATTTTTACCATTAAATCCAATTTTGGTCATTGGACATAATTTCACATTTAAACCGGACATAAACAAGTGTCAATATTTTGATAGTTATTATTTCTTAAAAACATGCATTTTGTTTTAACAACAGGAATTAATTTTAAATTAATAAATGAAACTTCTATTTTGTGAATTTTGTAAAATATTCCTTATTGAATTTTTAATATCAATATTATCTTAGGATAAAGTTTTGTAATTTTTTTGAAAACCTTCAATTTTTGATGAATAGTGAAAAACACTGAGTTACTGTTTAATACCGGATTTTTATTTAAATATTTATTTATATTATTTAAATTTATTTTAGGTCAAAATAGATACATAATACCTATATAAATTCAATGTAATTCAATGGACTCAGTATATAATAATTTTAGATATATACAAAAATTTTGAACTTTTTCACCGTCTTTTACACACCTCCTAGGAGAATTTGTAAATTCACATAAAACATAATTTTACTGCTTATGTGTGTGGAATTTTGAAAATCCGAGAGACACGGTTAATATCAAGGAGTAAAATGTGGTTCAATATGATAAAAATAATTTTTGGTGGATAGTAACTTTTTACTTTTATTTAGCACGGTAAAAAGTAAATAGGGTAATTAAGGGTAAAAATGATATTATTATTAAACTAACACATGTCCTAATTCTATTGGATAAGTTTAATTAGACCAAAAACAACCATAGGAATAAATTATGACCCTTTAGGTCCACTTTGATTTCATTAGGACCTTTATTATTATTTAATTCAAAGAAGAGTTAAAATAATTAAAATCAAAGTTTAATAACTACAATATTTTTAATATATAGTTTTACATAAGATAAATCCGATTATAATTATTCATTAAAAAGATAAAAATATTTCCTATATCATGGTATTTTATTTATAATTTTTAGACACTATATAATTAAATTATTTATGACACAATGATGATGCAGTAATTACCTTATTAATGAATGAATCAAATAAATAGTAATATAAATATTAAAAAATAATAATTTCAATGTTTTTATGACATACACGAATTTAATAGGTGACTATGACATGTTAGGGATGATTCAATGTATCTTTTTTGAAGTAATCAAGTTGTGATTACTTTCAAAAAAACAAAATACCAAATAGTGTCAAATTTGACATAAATTAATATGTAAAACAAATATTATATGATTAATTCATATTATATTCCTAAAAATATAGGGTACGTCCAAAGGACTTATATCATGATAGGTACATCATTAATGGACAACATGGGGGTCACTTGGATGTTTATAGTATGTTTATTAACCATATAATATAAAAATACAACGTGACATGGTAAGTGTCAAACTAATTAACCAAGAGTGAAAACTAAAAGATAAGGTTAATATAATAAACCAAACTTGTCTAAAATATATTGGTTGAAATTATATCGACCCATACCTACCTTAGGCTTTGAATAATCAACATTGGAGTCATTATAAACCAAATATGAATTTATTATAAAATAATATTTTAAGTTTTTCCTAAGGTGCCCCTCCTCCCCCTTATAAAAGGACACAACTTCTAACTAATTCCTCACACCATTGAAGCCTTTTGGATCATCCAAACTCTACTCAATTAAGCTCCCTACATCCCTATCCTCCTCCTAGAATCCCCACCTTAGGAATAAGTCACTTCAAAATTTCTTTTTCAATTCAAACCGAAGTGAGGTACCCAAATTAAAGGTAATGATTTCTCTTAGCTTCTTTTATTTTATTTTACTTCTCCAACCGCTAAACTATTCTTATTCTTTTCTTTTGTAACAAAACCAGTATCATATATATACTAGAATATTTTTATGAGATTTATTCGAACTACACTTACACACAACTATATCTAATGGGTGAAGAACATAATGTTTCTGTGGATGGCAACCAAACCCCTCACGAAATAATGATTGTTCAATTATCTCCTACCGCCTCTCATGGTGGCCATTATGATGACACTATAATGAAATATGATATTAATTATATTAATTTTATATATAATCTTATGTAATACCATTTCATAGCATACCATTATTCTTTTCCTGTTGTATATATATACGATAATTTCATTTGAGAATGTGTGGACTACCGCCCCCTCAAAGTGATATGACTCATTTATACCATACATGGAACATATAGAAGATGGTATTAATGTACTTAAGTAACACATATAATGTATTATATTATAATGGAATAATAATATACATATGTATTATTATGTTTTTATTCCTTTAAAAATGAAAAATGAAATGGAAGTAGCGTTTGTGCGTACGTACGGACTACCGTTTCCACGAACGTGATGAGATTCATTCCACATCATATCCATTTAAGTATAACTATCATTTTATGATTATAAATAATGTTTAAGGACTTGATATAATTCTGGATATGTATAATATACAATATATCCATAAAAAACATGGCTTTTGTAACAAAACATATAAAATAAAACGAGTATGTTAACACCTGAAACGACGATAATACTAAGATATTATTAACAAACCAATGTTAAAAGATCATATATGATATCATATTAATGTATATTATTCTTCTATAATTTAATAACAATCATTTAACCATTATAAAAGAGATTACCTTACCCTCGACAATGAAAAAGTACAAGGTAAGGTGTTTTCATCTCAATCCTTATTCACATGACATTCATGCCATATTGCCACTATAACTTTTTGTATGGTGTATGTACTACCCATAATTGTATTATTTATTTAATACACTTTAATTTATGTGTATTTACATATTCACTATATGATACCTCTTTCATGGGGTGTATGTTTCGTATGTTTCCAAATTTGTACGGGTTAACTTCATAATCTCTTTATTATCCGAGGTTGTTTTAATGTAAGTATCTACGGGGACATATTTATTATCCACGTCCATGTTTTATGAAAGAGTTTTCAAATGAATTATTTTAAGGGACTTTTTACTATAACATCATTTCAAATGTTTTAAATATTTATTCTTCTAAATCATTCTCATTAATGTCCATGTCTTCAAAAATGTTTTTCATGATTTATTTATATGGATATAAATGTTTTTAAAATGTTAATTCCTTTCAAAAGTTTCAAAGTGGTATGGGACACTTTGATTCAAAAATGTATTTAAAATAATTATTTTCCAAATTGTGTGACTTTTAAATGTTTTCATGAAAAGGGGGTATATATATCAAAAAAATTTACAAATCATTTTCATCATCAAAATCCTTTAATGGATTTTAAACTTGTTTTGAAGTTGATTTATCATGATACAAATCTTCCATATTGTGTTGAAGGTTTTGTGATATGTTTTTATATAGATGTTTTATTTTTATATTATTCATGGTTTATGGGTAAAGTATTGAAATTTTCATATTCCAGTTTTAATACAAATGTTTATGTTATGTTTAGACCTTTTCATATGAGGAATGCATTGGACTTAGTAAGTGATGGGTGGAGCCCGCTAAAGCTCCCCGATGCATCAGTATGTATCATGAGACAAACTAGTGTCTTGGCACAAGGCCTTGAAAAAATGTTATTTGTAGTCATGGAAAGAGGCATTGGCTATGTGGTTATGATAGTCTGACATTATGCATTCTATCGTTATAAAAGTTGTTATTGATATTGCATGTGATTATTCGCCTAGTAGAATATCCATGTGAAAAATTAAATGGAATTATTTCATTTTATCTTTTCCATATTATGCTGAAGTTCAAGTTTAAAAGGCTTTTGTTTTAGTCATATATTTCTTTAAATGTTTATGTTTATTTATGAAAGTTTCTGCTATATTATTATCCTTACTGAGTATCTGAGCTCACCCATTTCTATGTTTTATTTTTCCCAGGATTCCAAGAAGTGTATTATGATTAATATTCAGGGTTAATACAAGGGAATAATTGCATTAATAAAAGATTATTTATGTTGTTTTGTATGTTATGAAGTGTAATGTAACATTCATGTATGTAATCTATTTTTGAAGACTACTAAACTGATCGTTCCTTCATGACTTGATTCCTTGTAATCATTACAATGTATTAAAATAATGCACCGAATCTGGGTAACTAGGGTTGGGGCATTACATTTTCACTTATCATAGATATATAGTTATCGGGTCCATAAAATTCTGTTGATCATTAACTTTCATATGATCAATGATCCCTATCACTCCCCATTATTATATACACTTTTATTCAAAGTACAAATAATAATTTACAACTATTTTCATCTATTTGGGAACCAAGTCTCTACATGAAAATGAAAAAAGAAATTATTAATCTACTATCTCTGATATTCTACTCATGATTCAACAATAAATCACAGTACATAAGGAATGATGCGATAATTCGATTTAAGACTTAACCATTATGAGAAATCTACACATACGTGGTAACTATACTATACCCCTTGGAACCATTGAAGTCTTATAATCACATCCATTTCTAGGATGGATTAATTGCAATTCAAATGGTGCATAGAGAGGGAACCTAGGGACTTCTGGTTACCGAATTTCTTTTAGGGGTCATAATGTGGATTTCTAAGAGGGATTTCATGGTTCATGTGGCCATGCCACTATTCTGGAATCAGAAATGATGATCTTAATCAAAGACGTAGATGTTTATCATCAATGAAATTAGATAAATATCTATTTTTAATGTGACTCAACCACTATTATTCAGGAGGTTCGACTGGGTTAGATTTACCTTTCCTGGAAACTCACCTCTAAATAGAGCAATTGTCTTGATGCTCTGGCCTCAATGAATTATATCTTAATGTTGTTCTACCATGAAGCCAATCACCTTTTAGATTGTCTTGAAAATAAAAGATCCATTGATGAGAGTCAAACTCATTACTCTAGTATACCATGTGATTTCGGTCCTTTCATTCAATGAGACAAATGTAGATTTTGTTCCTTTAGACTCTTGTAACCCTGCTTTTACTATATGAATCCTTGTTTCTTTCTTTTTAAAAACTATTCTTTATTGACCCTTTTTAGGATGTGAGTTCCCAAAAATGATAATTTAAAATATAATCCATTTATTTCATATATAAATTTAAAATTAAGAGGATAAAATTTAATGAAGGTGGATTATCTAACACCCTAAGATTTTAGAATGGAAATATAAGTTCAATAGAGTATTCGGCAAGCAATAATGACATTAAACGACCCATGAAAAATATAACCATTATAAACGTATGGTTAAATTAGAGGTTATGAATTTTGTAAACTAACTTATGAAATATATATACATCTAAATCTATATATAATATTGATAATTTTTTAGAAAAAAATAATAAATTTTTAGTAAAGTAATTTTGTTCTTAAAAAATTTGTTTTCTTCAAAAAAGAATTATATTTCTTTTGATGAAGAAATATTGTAATTAATTAATGTAAAAAATTTTAATTTGTTTTCTAAAATAAATTTTTTTTCTTAAATTGGGATATAAATATTGAATTTGGGAAAAAATTTTGTATTTTTTAAAAAATAATTATTTTATCTGTGAAAAGTGAAAATAAAATTTTTTTTGAAAAAAAGTATTTTCATTTCATTAAATATATTTATTTAAAAGTCCCAATATTTTTTTAATATTATTTCAAGTAAAAAATTTATTATTTTATTATATTGATTCCACTTAATTTAATTTTAATAAACTTTATATCATATTTATTATAAGTATATTTATGTGTTGAAAATGATATTTTTCTAAAAACTTTTTTAACATGAATAATATTTACCCAATTTAATAAATTAATATAATTCCTAATGAGAAATATTTTCAATTAATTATTTATATTACATAAAGATTAATATTAAATGATATTCATACAATGATTATTAATACTGATAGAGTATTTATGAAATCATTTTTTTATTAAAAAATATTGATATTCAAACAAATCTTTTTCATCGCGTCTATAGGTTTTGATATATATTTTATTTTTTTTCACTTATGTGAGTTTAAATGGTTATAATTGATTCAATATTTCAAAACATAATAATTTCTATTATTTAATATGATTGAATTCATTTATGACCAATATAAAAAGTGAAAAAATTAGATATTAATTACCATAGTTAAGTTATAAACTGTTTCCAGAGGGGGTTAATCTAAAAAGATAAGTATTAAAAATGACCCAATGTTTAACAAACGGAAAATGAAATTATGAATATGGTTATAAAAATGATATTTAAATTTATAGATTTCATATAAATAAATGTGAACCAATGTTTTCCAGAAAAAAATACAATATCAAAAATAAATTTTGAATCACTTACATACCTAATTGACTTTTAGGTTTAGATTTTATGAGAATTTGGAAAATCACTTATAAAAATGTATTCATAAAAAATGGTTCATAAATATCTATATCAACTCCCAATATATCAAAATTTTTATATTCAATGTAAAGTCTTCAACAAATCCAATAAAATTTCTTATATATGTTTCCTTTCTAAAAACAAATCATTTAGCATCATTATTCATAAACATGAAAAATGAAATATAAGAAAGGGTGAGATTCGATGGTCAGTAAGCATAACAATGACATTTATAAATCAATGATCATTTAAAAGTATAAAAAATCACATGGTTATATGATCATTACCATAACATTAAAATTTTAATCCAAATCATACAATGTTAATAAACATGTGTGATGGGATAAAACGTTATCATTTCAAAATGCAGGAATCATATGAATGAGAAATCACAATAATTAACAATATTTTCATTTAATTTTTTTTGGAATCATCATAATTATAGAAACCATTTAATATTTTAATGTTAACTAATAAGACCATCAGATCAGGAATCAACACATATTTCCCAAAGTGGATCACGTTCATTAACTTGTCTACCATAACAGATTAATAACATCGACTTGATTCCCATAACATATCAAGCACATAGACTTGTTTCCCACAACAATCTCATTAGATATACTACATTACCCAATGAATTGGAGGATGATATAGGTCCCCCAATGCAAAAATTAAAACTATATATATGCGTGCCACATGATCATAAATAAATTATCATAATAGAACCCATGATACCAAATATGTTTCGTAAACATTTCATTATATAATAACCCATGGAAAAGAAATGGTTTTCATAAAAATTTCAAATTTTCCCAAAATTGAAAAACATCTAGAGCAAGAATAATGTTGTTATTCATAAATCATACCCATGCAAAAAAAATATAATATCAAAGGATGTAATTTTAGATGGAAAATGATTTTGATATATCACATGGAATAATTCTTGAGGAAAATATATTTTCCATTTAAATATCAAACCACATTAAAAAATACGACACACTTTTAATTTTTAAAAATTTATTGAAAATAAACCTATAAAATTTTAAAGGAAGCTTCAAATCATCGAAGCATCAGGATGAAATGAAAATCCATGCATTTCGTATAAGTTAACAGACTATTTCTTAAATATTTTTTCCAAAAATCCACAAAATACCTCGTTTGGAAAATAAAAAAATCCATTCGAACCATTTTTAGAAAATAAAAACATGTGTAAAAAAATTAAGTATAATATTTAAACAAATTGAATACATTTTTAGGGAAATGGACATGGAAGTTATATTTTCCCCAAGGGATACTTAAATGTAAATAATCTTGAATAAGGGTGTCATTGTGAAATAAATCACTGCCACTTGGACAAAATTTAAATCCCAATCCCTAAGAAAGAAGTAAAATTAGATGAATATGAAAATATGATTACTCTAGTGGATGGAATCATAATATACATTCATGGATAGTATATAGGCCATATAAAAGAAAAAAGTGGTATATAATGTATGTGTCCCACAATAATATGTGTGAGATGAAAATCCCATACCTTTAGTCTAATTCATCATATAAAATATTTATCTTAGTGAACAATCAAAATAGGATAATTTCTACTTTATTAGAGACCTTTTTCATGTTTATTATTATTTTTATATCACTTATTTTAATCTTATATAAAATTAAATAATTATTTAAGTTCCCATCAATTGTTTTGGGGATATTTGGTTCATCATTCCAAACTGACTTTGGTGTGTTAACTATGGAAAAAGAGGTAACTATTCCATAACATCTAAAATAATAATCATGGAAAATTATCATTTTATTAATTAAATTACAATTTTATGTCAATCCATTTAATATGGTAATGAAAACTGAACTATGTTACAATAATGGAGATGGGAGGTCGTACGTTCACATGAGTAACGTTTCAGGTTTTCATCAATCATTACGTGAAAGTGGTAAGTATTAATTTATATTTATAGAATTTTAATGATGTTATATGTAAATATATATCATATTTCATATTTTCTTATACTTATATATATATCTATCATCCAATTCATTTTATGATGAAATTTGAATCAAACTGCTTTGTACAGTTGGTAGTAAGATCGTATACACAAATGACATTATTATTTTTTTGTGAATAGAGTGGTAAGAAGGTAAATGAGATATAAAATTATTATAATGGAAAATATTTAATTAATAGCATTCATAAATATTATTTATATCATTCGAAATTTTCTTCAGATATGGTGATCGAAAATGAATTACATCGATTCATGAGATGGTAGTCCGCCACATACATGAATGATAAATTATTCTCCCAATTAATGGATTTTAGATATGGATATAGTTTATAAATTTAAAATAATAACTTCTTAGAATATTTATCACATTTGATTAATTATTTAATAATTGTTTAAGTATGTTTGAAGGAGGTGGAAGAAGAAACCGAACTAAAACAAGTAGATAAAAATTATACTTCTTTTTTGGAAAAACTCCATTGATTAACACCATAGGATTTTTTTGGTTGTATTATGCATTAAGTAAGGACTTCAAAATTATGTTATGGATTTTAAGATGTGATTTGGGTATCTCTTGGACAAAAACAAGGGATTTATGAGTTACATAAAAAGTAAGAGATGTCCCATTTTATAAGAGAGGGAATGGAAACTCTCTAAATTTATCTTAATATATTGTTAATACAAATTAATATTCAGTTAAAAAATAACTCCAATGAGATTTATTTAGTAGATAATATTATAATGCGTTGAAAAAATTTCATACAATTATATTTATATATTTTTTACTATATTGATACACTTATATTTTTTTATAACCCATATTTAAACCCTCTAACTCTTATAGTAACAAAATAAATGAATACTCTTTATGGGTTAGTGTAGTTACTATAAAATTTTAAAAGACCAAAAAATATTACATTTTTGACATTTTAAATCTCATCATAATCACTTGAATGAAATTACTTTTTACCAAAAAATTTATATCATTTAATAAAATAATATTTACCACTAAATATCCATAATTTTAATTTCTAAAACAATTCATTACATTGAATTTTAAAAGATAATAAAACATATAAAATTTGCTCCAAATATTTTATTATATTTCAAAAATGACATGGTAATATATAAATTTCACTTATCAAATTATTTATCTTAAATTTTATTTATTATAATATTTCTAATATACTTTATTTTATTTTTTTTATTAACTGAAAAATTATTGGAACAATGTTTTGTAAACGTTTAATGTAACGATTTATTCAATGAAAACAAAAAATAAATTAACATAATGAACACGTATCATTTAAATTTCAAAATATTATTTATAGCCTATTATTTTTTCTAGATAACACCATATTAATAATATCTTATATATTAAATATAAGAGGGTGACATGTTTGTATTTTCTTTAAATAAAATATTATAAGATTAATCAACCAATAAAAGTGGCCCAAAAAATAATTTCTCCCTTTTTATGATTATATATGATATAGATTCATCAAATAATATTTATTAATGTTTTATGTCAATTTTAAAGACCCAATCATTTAATTTTTATCATTAAATTACTCAATTTTTCCTTTACAGGTTCAACATAAATTTGTATGTTTACTATTTATATTAAAAAAATAAAATGGACATATTTACAATATTTTGACTCAATTATTATAAATATGGAATCTATTTTTTAAAATTAAACACACATAAGTGGATTAATTTAATATTAAATTATGCATGGAAATGCCAACAAAAAAATGGGTTTTCAAAAATTTTCCATTTTTAAATATAAACTTTTGATACTAAATTCAGGTTTAAAATCCACTTAAATTTTATTAATAAATTTATTTTAAATAAAAATGAAATATTGAAATTTTAATAATAATCCATAATATAATTTATATTCTTAAATACAATAAAATAAAATTATAGTTTTTAATAAGAATTATAGTTTTTTACTATTCATTAAAACATTAATCTTTTAGAAAATTATAAAAAAATAATCTTAAAATAACAATGAATTAAAAAATTGCATAAATTTTTTCAAATAATTTTTCTGTAACATATATAAATTAATTATAAATTTTACTCCTAAATGTAATTAATTGTCAATTTTAATAAAAAAAATTAGAATAAAATAATTTATTAAATATTAAGATATTATTTTATTAGAATTATTCAATAGAATATTTTTTGGAAGGATATTTATATCTATTTTAGAAATAATTTATTCATATTCATACCCACCAATTTAAAGGTTAGGTTATAATGGGTACATTTAAATTATAATATTTTATTTCCCGTTTAAACTTCATGTCGAATATTTTGTATGCTATAGACATTGATTAAAATCATGGGATATTATATTATCCTAATTTTAATAAATGTTTCCCTAAAAGTTTGAAATTAGACTTGATAATCGTTGATATATTTTTCAAAATACTGATGTTAAAATCTTATATCATAAAATGTATCAATAGAATATCCACTTGAAAAGATAAAAAAGGAAAGTATAGTTGTAATATATAGTATCACATACTAGATTCCTGGTTATGAAAACCTTGGCGGAAAGTGACAACCTAGATATGGAATAGAAAACTAATGACTAAGGATAGAAAGAGAGTGATTGTGATCTTGGTCATTAGAAATTTGACCATCACAATGTCTTAAAATTTTTATGGGTTAAAAGGCCATTGATTTCTCAGTATTAAAGGTGAATGGAATACTATTTTATTTCAAGATAATTTTCCCAGAGTTGAGGAATGAAATTACATATAAGTCTAAGAACATGATTGATTATATTAAACTATCAATTATAGATTCATCCTATAATCAATTTCCACCGTAATCTCATATTTTTCTCCAAATGATGAGTATTTAATGTGAATTTTTCACGCCTATAAAACGAAAATCATCTTCTAATTGATATCATAATTCCAAAAAGAATAAAAAATATTCTACCTATATTTTGGCATTAAAAATAAAAAATGATAATAGCATGATAAGATGATTACCAAAATATTAAACCTTCATATGAGGAATAATGAATTAATCTAAAAAATTCATCATCAATACCAAAAGTTCAATATAAATAATTCAATAAAAATATAACCCTAAAATTCCTACAATTTTTACAAATAATTATTCAAAACAAAAAAAATGTTAGGATTTGATCACATTGTCTTCAAATATATCTTTAATATTTATATCTAACAAATATCAATCACATTTATCATCTCATTCCAAAAATATAATTACCTTAATAACATAATCTCGAGGATATGGTAATCATTTCAAAAAAAAATAAATCACCAAAAATCATTAATAAAATCATATATTCATCCAAAATACAATTCATCCTTTTTCCTATAATAAATTTCCCTAATATTATGTTTATCTTAGTCGTATAGGCTTCCTAAAATAGTAAACATCATATGAAATAAAAATAATCCATTTATGCCAAGTAAATTTTCAATCTCGGTGTTATCTATACAATAAAACATATATTCAAAAAATTAACCTAACATCTATATTTCTGATAGATTAAATAAATAAAAACAATTTCATACTTAAGAGGCAATCATGAAAGCCAGTTGTAAGGGATGCTTCCTTGTGACCATCCAGTTGTGGGTTCAAGCCTTGAGGACTTGAAAAATGTGATGGGTTGTCTCCAGACCAAAATTTTGTACTATTTCTCATTTTATATTAATATAATCCTTATAAAATTCCTATAAATTAATGAAACAACCTAAAAACTTCTTTAATATATTAGTCATTCTTGAAAAGTTTTAAACTTATTGTTTATCTCTTAGTTTTCATGTTGTATCCCAAAAATGTAATAACTCATAACATCCACAAAATAAAATATCATATAAACCATAATGTTTATAAATAATATTAACACATATTACCATAATATGTGAACACATTATCCCTCAAATAATACTTCATGTTAATCATAAGGGTTACATACACCAATCCCAAAATATCATTTTTCTCCTTAGATTTCCAACACTTAAAACCTCAAAAGTGGTCTCAAAGAATCTGAACATATGGTCAATATCGTACTATTATATCCATGATAATATCCATAAATCTTAAAATTTAATATCATTAAAAAAATTAATCTTTAAATTTTTCTAAATGTTGCTTTGATATCGACTATGAAATCCTGAAAACCACACTTCTAGTTCTGGTAAAAAACATAAAATTTAAATTTCTATATATTATACTGATAAATGTGAACAAATTTTTTACATAAGAAAACATACAATGTCAAAAGAAAACTTTTTATCAATTACATAACATAATAACATTTAGGTTTAGTGTTTTAGATAATTATGATAATCTCTTAACAACTTGGGTTCATAAACAATGGGTTTATAATGATCAACATAATCTCCCTCAAAAACTGTCTTTTTTTAGTTCATGTAAAGTCTTAGACATCTCCCAAAAATTTGTTACATATTAAACCTTTCTAAACATATAAAATTTATCATCCTTCTTCAAGACCTAGGTAAAGGAAACATAAGAATGGGTGTGCTAATATGATCAGTAAGGTTAATAATAAGATACATCTATCGACGATAATATTAATGCATAAGAAAATAATAGGTGTATAAGATCATAAAAATAATATAAATGTTCATAAGAAATCTAGAAAATATCATAAACATGTGTTCTGGGATAAAACATTATAATATCAAAATATACGAATAATAAGAATAATAAGTCATCATAACTCAATAATAAGCCATAAATTCATGTCATAAATTTGTGGCCCATCTTCATAATTATGGAAACTATTTCATGTTTCAAAGTTATATACCATGACCATCAATTTAGAAATAAAAACCTATTTTTTATAGCAGATCAAGAACATTTACTTTTATCACATAATTTATTATGTACTTATACTTTTTTCCAATAACAGATTAAGCATATCGACTTGTTTCCCATAACAAATCAAGCACATCATATTGTTTCACATAAATATATCATGGGATATAATTCATTACCCAATGTAGTGGAGGGAAATATAGTTCCCACCTATCAAATAATGAAAACCATATGTATGTGACTCGTAGTATTATAAATCATTCATCATATTAAAACTTTGGAAATGAAATAGGTTTCATTAACATTTCATCATTCCATAACCCATGGAAAAGAAATGGGATTCATAATCATTTCATATTTTAGAAATAAAAATAAATAATTCACAGAAATAATAAGGATGGTACACACATATCATATCCACAATAAATATTTTGTACAATAAAGGATTTTATCATTGATTGAGTTTTTTTGAAAAGATCACATAAAATAATTCTTGAGAAAATTAAATTTCCCATTTTAATAGCACTAAAATTTTAAAAAATCCAAAGGACCTAGAAATGAAAACATTTTATTTGAAAATAAACTTGTAAACATATAAACTATGATTCAAAGCATTTAGGAATAATGATGGTTTGAAATTACACTCATTAAATTCATGTAAAAAAATTCATTCCTATTTATTTAAGAAAATTCAAAAAGTACCTTGTTTTGAAAAATAAAAAAAAGAATCATTTCAAACTATTTTGTAAAAAATTAAAAAATTTGTAAATTATTCGGATAATATTAAATAAAAAATTATTTTTTTGTAAATTATGTAAAAGGAAGATAAACATTTCTTAAAGGAGACATAAACGTAAAGAATCTTGAATAATGGTGAAATTATTAAATAAACCCTTACTACATGGATAACATTTGAATCAAATTCCACATGAAAGAAAAAACATTATATGAATATGTAAATGAAATGATTTAAATTATAAGAATCATAAAATTTAGTCATGAACTATATATACAACACAAAAAAGAAAAAATTATTATATAAGGCACGCATTCCAATGAAATATAAGTGAGACGAAAATCCCTTACATTAAGTATGATTCAACATATACACTCTTTCATCATTATGAATAATAAAATTATTTAAATTTATTGATTTATAAGAACATTTTTAATTTTTATTAATCAATTTATATCACTTATTTTTCATGTTATTACAAGTATAGAATGTTTTATGTTTATGTCATACGTTCCGATAAAATGGTGTTCATAAGTCCAAAATGAATTAAATAGTTTGTATATGGTCAAAGAGGTCATTATCAAATCATCTAAACAATAATCATAATGAAATAATTATCATTTTTTATATGTAAGTCATACATTTAAATCTATCCATTAAAATGGTTATGAAAAATGAACTACATTACAATCATGGAGACAGTAGGCTATATGGAAGCTTGAGTAGCATTTATAATTTTCAATGATCATTATAGAAAAATGTTAGGTTTTATTTTATCATCAAATAATAAAAATTATATAATATATAAAATTACCATTTCATTAAATATATTCATATATATATATATATATATCATTCATGTGATGTGATAATGAAAAAAAATCAAATTACTTCATGGTGGTCGTAGTCTACACGTAAGCATGAACAATGGTATCATTTTCAGTGCATGGAATAGTAAAAAGATTAATGTAATATAATTTTTTAAAATCATAAATATGTCCTAAATATCATATATAAACAGAAATTTTATAATTATAATCAGTCTTAAGAGACGGTTATAGAAAATTAATTACCACGGTTTGTGAGGCGATAGCCCGCCATACACATTAACGATGATTTCATCTCCCATTTGACAGATGTTATAGATGCATATAGTTTTTAATTTTAACATAATAACATATAATTATATTTATTATACTATTTTTACTATTTTTATGGGTTAATAATTTTTGAAGGATGTGGATGGAGAAAAAAACAAAAACAAGCGGCTAAAAACTATAACTATTCTTTGAAAAACCTTTTTTTGATTAACAACTTAATCCATTTGAGGTTGGTTTATGCCTAAAATAAGGCATCAAAAATTTTTTTTTGTCTTAGAGTAACGTATTTGGGTAGTTAAAGTACAAAAAATGGTCTTTTAGGTGTGATGTAATGAGAGAAAGAGGTACCCTTTTATAAGTGAGTGGTGGGACACTCTTTGAATATCTCAAAATATTAAATTAATATATTTTAATATTAAATTAAAAATAGATCCAATTTTTTTTTTGGAATCATGATGATGATATATCAAAATCATCTCATAAAATAAAAATAAGATATTTTTTGACAATATTTCTATAGTTATATTTTTCTTATAACCCATATTTAACCCCTTTAGTTTTTTCCATGACAAATTAAATTTTTACACTTTGAGAGTAAATAAATTTCCCAAAAATAAAAAAAGTACAATAAATTGAACATGGTTAATATTTTAAAACATTCCCTAATCCCATGGCCTAATTTTATATCATTTAATAAAATTTTACTTACAATATAATATGCATATTATCAATATTTATAACTATTCATTATCTTAAATTTAACAATATTAAGAAAACATCTAAAATATGAAGCCAATTTTTTATTATATCCATAACATGTAATGTTCATATAAATTTTTATTCATACGATTTATTTAAAATTATAGTTATTAAAATAGTTTTCAAATCATTTGTTTTATTTTTTCAATAATTGAATAATTTTTGAATTATCACTGTATAAGAATTTCTATAAATTATTCATTAGATTAAAATTACAAATTTAAAATGATGAATATATATTTTTTTCAAATTAATATTTATAGTATAAAATTTCCTTTAGATATATTCATGTTAAACATAGTTTATTTATTACAAATATTATGGGGATATGTTTGACTTTTCATTAAATAATATATTATAATAGAAATTATCTCATAAATGTTTCCCTAAATGGTCATAAATTATACCTTTTGTTGATTATGTATGATATATAATCATAGAATATGATTTAGTCAATTGGTAACATCTTTTTATATCACTTATAATTTTATTTAACTTTCAATTACCTGATTTTCCCTTTACCATGGTAACAAGAATCACTATGTTTACTGTTCGTGTTGAAAAAAAATAAAATGGACCTATTTACAAAATTTGGAATCACTAATTTTAAATATGGAATCCATATTTAAAAATAAAATAAAAATAAGTTACAGAAATTAATTTTAAGGTTAAATAGGAAAACTACAACGAAAAGCTATTTTTCGTTAAATTCCCCATTCAAATATAATTATCTATACTAAATTAAAGAATATATTCTTCTTGAAAAGTAATAAATGAGTTATTTAAAATAAAAATTTACTAGTAAAATTTTAATACCTATCCAATTTCACTATGATATTGGATGCAACACCAAACTGGTCACTCGAGCAGACCCATAACAAGGCCTAAGAGGTGTTCCTGATCTACCAGGGTAGACAAATAGGTCTGGGGATCAAGATAAAATCATCGGGAAGGATTTCGCTCGAAAAATAGTGGGAAAATAAAAGAATATAAGATAAATAATAAAGATAATCACTAGTATTGGAGAGAAAATAAAACTGTGAATACCTCTATGTGACCCTACAGATCACCACCGATCACTAAACCATTATCCCACTAAAATGATAGATTTCAAACTTCAAGGAGCAATAGAAGATAAAAACAAAGATAAAACTATTGGAATGAGTATTAAAACTCAGTAGGAATCCCAGAATAAACTAAGTTGTATCCCATACCATTAAAATGAAAACTTTGTCATGCTTCTTTGAAAATACAAAATAAAAAAAGGTTTTCCAATTTAAAGAACAATACACATCTTTATAGAAATCCAATTTACAAAAAGTATTTTTTTTCTATAAAATCGTTTTTCCATATCCAAAATATAGTTTAAATTCACACACCAATAAAGAGACCATAAAGAAACATTAGTATTAGGATAAACTAAAAAATTCTAAGGAAAACTATGAAATGAGCTTATAAAACAATATTTCTGAAAATTTTGGGTAAACTATATAATGAACCCCAGGAAATCCAAAAGTATCTAGGTTTATTGGGGTTTAAGGATCTATATAACTTAGTGATGAATACATACCAAAACTGATAGTGTCCTCATGCACGATCCCCTAGAGGGGAATCACATCCTGAGGTCTAGTGGTCTCTAACAATCATCTTCATTATATAGTTAGTGTTGTAACCACAATCCTTATAGGGGGAATTGAGCATCATCCATACTAATACATCTAGCATAAAAGACCTAGTCTTAATCCCTAGGTATTTAGGGTCCCCATGTGCTCTACTGAAAATAGTGGTGAGTTTTTATCAGGTTGGAATATACATACATATGATTTTATATTCCAAAAACCAATACAAATTCTCATCATATACCCCATCCTTAAGCGCACCCCCCTTTCCATGAAACAAAATAATGCTCATTCTACTTTACAAGGAAGAAATAAAAAATCACACATTTAACACTTATATTAAATTTATAAAATGAGGGGACATGGCTCAATAGGGGTTTTACACTATCATAAAACATTCTTAAAGTGAAAAATAAGACTCATTATTTTAAAAGTACTAATTTTTAATTAATAAAATAGTAATTCTCAAATATTTTGAGTTCCATAACCAAAGATAGAACTATTTGAATGATTAAGGCACCACATGTCTAGAAATAGTCTAAAAACCTGCTTAAATAAGGAAGTTCAACATTGAATGATTAAAAGATTCATGGGTAAAAAGTGAAAAAACATTTCCAATTATTAAAATACAATTATCATAATATTTAAATGTCATAAAATTATAATTTTTTAAAATTAATCATGAAGTTACGGAATTAAATTCAATTGTTATGGTATTGGGAGCCTACTTTAAAATAAGAAGCCTCTTGATGATGGTATTCTGGAGCCACTCCTTATGCTTACATGTGCATGAATTTATACATATATATAAATACCCCCAGCAATAGTGTACATATTCCATTTCCCATGAGGAAATATGTACAAAGAGGGTATATATTTGCCTTATCCCTACATATGTGTGTAAGTCACCTTTATGACACCAGTCCAAAATGTTTTGAAAAAACACAAGAAACTCAAAATTAAAAAATCCCATTTTAAAATTTTCCCAAATAATTATAATGGAAGACAACATACCCAATATGAATGGGGAACCCACAGCCTTTGACAACTGATTCTAGAATCAAACTCAATGGTGAAAAATACTCTATACATAAGGATGCAAGAAAAGAAAAACTTGTAAGGAGGATCAAGGTTCATAAAAATGATTACACCAACCAGAAGAAAAGGAAACTAGGAAAATAGGGGGTGCAAGAAGAAGATATATTGAAATCACTACATTGAGATATCATGTCTAAAATCAGTTTGTAGATGGGCTAGAAACTGATTGAGGAGAAGGCGAGGCACGTGGCCAAGAAGCCCATTTGGGATTACGCTTCATGAAAAAGAGGGTGAAAGTGGGGGGGTCATGTGATGTTGGGGGAAGGGAAATGTCTTTCCAATTTTTGGGGTTTTAATAAAATATAATAAAAATAAAAATACATTAATTATAATAATAACAAAACATTATTTTCAAAAGATAAAAAACAACACACAGTTTGGCCGCATGGTTAACCAAACCATGCTCCAACAGTGTGCCTCTATAAGAGGCCTTGGAAACCCAGAATTTGTATCCACACTATAATATAAGCCATGTTCTAGCTATGCGATTCGACCCTATTAAAATTTCAGATTCCCCCCACACGGTACATGCATGGTTTCTACTGACTAGGTTTCCATTGTACAAATATATTGGGGAACTAAAAATTTTATATTTTAAATTTGGTTCAACCCGAAACTCAAATAGAAAATGAGTTTAATTAATTAATTAATTAATCATGGTTAGGGTGTGACAAATCTCCCCACCATTAACACTTTATTTCCCACACATAGCTAAAAATACCCAACTAACCATGACATTAGGAAATGGGATCCCCACAATTGAAATTAAACATCCATCACATGAAGAATTAATATTAAACACTCACCCTTATCATGATACTCTGAACCCATAAATAGATTGAAGAGTTCATTCACAGAGAAACTAATCCACAAAAGTTGATAGAATTAAAAATACCTAAATAACTCAAATCATCTGACAAAGATTCAATGATGAATATGAAAATCCCCAAAACAACCCTAACATGGAACACCCTAAACCATATCGTAGGAATAACGAGGCCCTATTTAGGATCCCCAGGAGCATTCATCACCTGAACCATTACATAGACTAACCAATTACCATGAACGAATTTGGGTGGAAGAGAATCAAGGAATTTACCTATAATGAATGCCTTGAAGACCGAGTTCACCACGAGCACATTCTATTGTTGTCACCCACCATTTTAAAACTCTAGTTGACACATATTTCATCAAATCAGAACAATAAACCAAAACAAAAGGTAAAAGAAAACAAATACCACCATCCCAAACTAGTGGAATAAAAATTAATCCCAAAATATAATTCTATTGAATCATTAATTTATAAGAATATAGTGGGGATAAAAAGTACTGAGTAAAAACCCACAAACATATACATGGAACAAATGTAAAACTCTCCAGATGAAACAAAACCAAGAAAAACTAGAAATCAAAGATCGATGAAGTCCCTAGTGTGGCCATTAGGCATCTCTAGCCATACTTATATAGCTCCAAGAAAAACCTGGAGAAGATACATAGTAGGTCTCTCCACAATTTAAGAACCAACTATTAGAATAGCCTATACTAGTTCGTAATTCAAAATTTTCCATGTTAGATAAACTATATGCATGGACCATATGAAACACTAAACACTGAAAAAGAAGGCCACCCTTTCAATATTTCACATCCAAAAGGTACAACCATATAAATCCCACGAAAACATGGACATAAAAAATATTATAAGGAGAGGTTTCAAAAATAATATTCCAAAGAAAGGGGAAACATAACAATTTTCCGCTCTGACATCATAGACAATATGTTGGTTGATAATCCATGAAACCCAAAAGATCCTCCACTTTATGAAAATATTCACTATTCGATCTATGGATTGAGCCATTGTGTGATGATACATATCCTATCCCACAGTAAGGGGTGGGGAATCTCAGACCAAAACTTCCTCTCTCGATAAATCAACATATAAAACCCCATTCATGTTGCCTAAGAAGCCACAAAAAACAAAACATCATATCACAATACAGCTACATATGATGTATTATTCTATTTTTAAGCTAATAATGGTCGGATAAGAAACAAAAAGACTTAGTTGTGGTCTAATGTCAGGAAAGGATCTGACTGCACCACTCAATTTAGAGTCTGGGTAGAGTCGTCAATGGGAATAATCTGAAAAAATTATTTTTAATTTCCCTAAAATACTCAAACCACATAAAATTTATTGTTTTAGTCCACTAAAACATGACCAACACATATTTCCAAGACCAACATTCACATAGAATAATAAGGAAGACACCTCAGATATGAACCACTCACTCCTCATCATGACATTTTTTATGTATATTCCAAATATAGTAATCCCAAAAACCAATCAAAAATGCATCAAAAGAAAAAAATTAAATATCTATATAAAATACCATCAAATGAACTCAAAGAAAACTCCAAAATACTTACAAAACATCCAAACCACAAAGTACCAACCAGGAGAACTCTAAATTCAAAATTGAAACACTACACCAATTCACCATTCAAAACATTTTAATCCCTCACTTCTTAAACCCCATATTTAGTTGACATAAAACCTTAAGATTTTATGTAGACACCATTTTTATTCCATAGAGACTCACTTATATACATCAAAAGATAGCTCAAGCATACATCCACGCATTTTCACAACCATCCTCTTACCATATGCATACATCCATACATGTGGGAGTCCATTGGAATACCATGGATCAAATGGAAAAATCATTTTCCGAACATCCCAATAAAACGTGATGAACCAATTTTCAAATCTCCCCATTATCATTTCTAAAAAAACATTTCCAAATGTCATGTTTTCAAGAAACTACTAAATTTCAATTCACAAACATTCCAAAAATATCCAAGTCATTTTTTCAAAATTATTTTATTTCCAAAAGGGTTTTTATTTCCCAAAAAACCCATTTCCTTTTCAAAGAATACAATATTTTTATATTGAAAATCCAAATTCGCTAAAAATTATAATTTTAGAACCTAAGGGAAACACCCCAAAACCATCTCAAACCACTATAAATAAGAAACAAAATAAATTCAATAATCACTAAAAAATCCCAAAACCTGCAAAAGAAAATACACTACATATGGCTTGGACACATGGTTTGGAAGGCCATGAACCAACCGGGTGACCACATTAGAGGTTTATAAAGGAATTATAATTGTTTATGCATGGTTTTTTCGACCATAAAAATCATTTATGCACCCCCTATGTCCCTCCAAAATCATATTGAAACTTTTTTAGTTCCACAAAAAACCCTTTCAAACTCAAATTCAATTACAATAACTCAAAAAAAATAAAAAAATTTAAAACTAACTTATATTCAAGCTCATATTTTGAGGTAAAACTATCCCAGTACACCCTATAAATTCATTGTTCTATCTAGATATGTGGTGATAAGAAACCATCCCATGACTGACCACTTGAATTATAAAAATCTTTACCAAAAATACCATAATTTCTATAAATAACTAGGTTTAATTGGCCTTGATAAAATTTTTACATGAACCAGCCATAATCATCCTAGAATCGGTCACTCGACACGGCTAGTGAAAATGACTAAGTGTCATTCCCAGTCTTCCCAGGTTGGAAAAACTATATGGAATCTAGGTAAAATTATTCTGAATTATTTATCCCATAAAAAAAGAAAAATAAATAAATATAAATTGAAAAATAAAAATGAACACTAATAGTGGAATGAAAATAAAACTACACATACCTTCATGTGACCCTGCATGTCACCACTGGTCACTAAACCAATGTCACTCCACGATGACTACATCTGAGCTAGAACTAATACCAAAAATCTAAAAAACTATAAAACTATTGGTATGGTAATTAAATCTCACAAGGCATGTCCATATAAAGATTTACCTATTACTCACCTTGGAAATGAATCCAAGTCATTCTAGATTGAAAATACAACTATAAAATAGAGTTCTCCCCATTTAAAAAACCATACATAGATTTCCAAATATCCTCTTGTAAAACCCCAAAAAATTATTTTATTTTAAAAGGGAATTTCCATATCCAAATCCCAAATTAAGATTTCAATACTAAGAATAAAACCATAAAGAAACATCTACAGTAGCATAAACCAATCAATTTCAAAGGAAAGTAGGCAATGGGATTATAATACAATAACATATAAAAATATGCATGAATGATAGAAAACACCATGTAAAATACAGAAGTATCTAGGGTTAATGTGGACCTAGGATCCTTGTACCTTGGTGAAGAATACATAACATGATATATATCATCTGTATGCATGAGCCACTATAGGTTAATCAAATAACAAGGTATAGTGGTCCACAATATTCATCAACATTTTTAGTTAGAATTGTAATTTCAATCCTAAGAGGGGAACCAGAGCTCATCTCTGGTGATCGATCAAGTATACTAGACATATTATTCCCTCCTAGTCACCCAGGGTTCACATGTCCTCTATTCCAAATGGTTGTGAGTTTTTATCAATCCACAAAATATAAATATATATAATATTTTCTTTACCCAAAATTATTCTAACCTCTCGCCACTAATAAATCCCCTTTAGTGAATCCCTCTTTCCAAGACACAAAACAATATTCAATACACTTATCTAGTAACATATCAATAATTACATATTTTTCATACATATCATATTTTTTAAATTAGGGTAACATGGATCAAGAAGGGTTTTCATCTTCTTTGAAACATTTTCAATGTTCCAAAAATGCATCGTTAATTAAAAAAAATACATTTCTCAATAGAAAAAACAAATTCCCACATATTTTGACTTCCAAAATAATGAGAAGACTACTTAAACAATTAAGTCACTAAACATTAAAAAAATATTTAAACCATGCTTAAACCATGAATTTCATTGTTGAATGCTTAGGGAAATAAAGGACAGCAAGTGAAAACACATTTCCAAGGATTTAAATCCTCTTTTCATATTACGAAAATTTCATATAATAAAAAAATAAAAAATTTAATTTATTTATGGAATTCAAATTAAATTTATCGATATAGGGTGTTTTCAATAAAACACACGACCACTAAATAATTGAAATCTAGAACCCCTCCTTGTGTTTACACGCGTACGCATTTATACAATTATATATAAATACACTTAGATATATAGTACATATGCTGTACTCTATAATGGAATATGTAAAAAGATATTATATATATATAAATTACCCATGTATATGTGTGTAAGACACTTTCACTATTGTAGTCCAAAACTCACCAGAAAAATACTAGAAACTTAAAAATTACAAAGGATCTAAATAAAATTCAGAAAAAGAATTAGAATGGAATAAACCTTCAAAAAATAAATTGTGATCCCACATAAAATTTACAATAGAGGCTAGAACATATCTAAATGGGGCCCAAATAACCTAGGCATTAAGATACAACAAAAGATAAACTGAAAAAGAGGGTTAGGGTTCAGACCCACCATGCACTTCGACTAGGAGAAAACAAAACAAATAAAATATGTTTGAACAGGAAAGCGGAGTAGAAGAAAACACTACTAAGAGAGATCACACCAAAAATAAGCTTGGTGGTCAGCTGGAAACTGAGGGAGGAGAGGGCGAGGCATGTATCCAATGAGCCCCTTTATTCAGGTTCTGCGCACGAAGGAGGAGGAAAAATGGGGGGTCATGCGATGAAGGGGGAAGGAGAAAGGGGTTACCCCTTTGGGGTTTTAATAAATATAATAATAATAATAATAATAATACATCGACAATTAGAATAATAATAAAAAAAATATTTATTTTATTTTTAAAGGATGTGAAAACGTGCATGGTTTGGAAGCACATATGGCCAAATTGTGCACCTCTATGAGAGGCCTTGGACACACTCCAAGGGCAGCGACATTGTCTTCCAAACCATGTGATAGATAAGAAATCTGGCTTTATCAAAGGTAGAAATTCCCCTGCATGGTCTGTACAAGTTTTCTACTAACTGTGGACCGACCATGCACTTATGCTGAAGAACCCCAAATTTTATAATTTAAATTTGGTTTGAACAAAATATCAAATCCAAAACCACATATAATTAAATAATTAATAAATCATTCTGGTGAATGAAATCTAAAATATAATTTCAATTTCTAGATACCTTAAAATTGAAATACCATTTTCAATTAGAATCAATATTTTTCATTATTCATTAAAAATCAATCATTTAAAAAAGTCTTCAAAATTGATTTGACAATAAAAATGATTTAAAAAAATAATAATTTTTACATATAAATTTTTTATTACTTTTAGAAATTATTCAAATATTCACTCATAAAATGTAATAAAAACCCATTATTTAAGAGACCATATTTTTATGGGATATAATGATATTAATAAAAATTTAGAGATTATTCTATAATAATAGCTAAATATAATTATATTGAGAAGTATATTTATATTCATTTCATAAATATATTTTTCATATTCCTACACAACAATTTAATATATATTTAGAAATGGTAACATTAAAATAATAATAGTTCATTTATTGTTTGACTTTTTGTTGCGTATCTTGTATATTATAGACTTTATTTAAAATATTGCGATATTACAAAACACATATATAAATTCTATTGGCAGGCCATATTTCAATTTTATAATTACAAAGTTCTAATATATAGTCATTTAGGAACTTTTTTTTTTTGTAGGAATGAATTTATCATTTTGGAGTCTTTTGAGGAATTTCCATTTAGTTTCCATGTGGGATCCTTTCCCAATGTAATAAAGAACCTCCACTCTCCTATATTCATCACACCTTCAATCCCATATTGTTTAGCTAATACTTTACTGAACCACTTCCCATATTCAATATCCTCATCCTATAATCCTTTTTTGGTCGAAAATCCATTCTAAGAATACCTTAGTTATAACTATAAAGCGGTGGTCTGAGTACAGGAAAATTAATAACAATGCATTTTTCTTTTCTTTTATCCTCCACCACCTTCAAATTTTAAAAAACTATACTCATAAGATGAAATATGTATCTCTTATATATTTATATTTTATTATATTAATGTAATTCTATAAATATATCTCCTCTTCCATCAAATTGGACACAAAATTTTCATTTGTGTGTATTTTGGACAACTTTTTCACAACTTGATGTCATTAATATTCAATCATCACCTATCACAACTTGTATTAATGATGGATTAAAATTATATATATGATATTTTGAAGTATTTATACTTCTTCAGTTATGATATTACATAAATATTTTTTTACATTCCATTCTGGGGGGATAAGATAATGTCGCTCGTGTGCACAACGAACTACATCCTTAGAAAACGATATGATTTTATTCACTAATGCTTTAAATGGAATGTTATAAAGAAAATTTTTATAAATATATTTTATATAAACGACATAATAATGATATTCATGAAATATTTATCAATATTAATAGATAATATATATTTTTCATTCTTACATTAAAGAAATGATTACATCATTCATGTACGTGTGGACTATTGCCTCCACGAAGTAATGTGATCATTTTTTCATCACCACATCACAATAATGATATATATATATGTGTATATTAAAATATTTAATATTTATCTATATTATATTATTATCATTATTTACATATATAATAATACATAACATAATTCATTAATTATAATTGAAAAATCAAAACGTTACACAAGCTTACATAAGACCTACCATCTTCATAATCATAACATATTTCATTTTTCATCACCATATTTTATGATTTGATTTAAAAAAATATAATTGATTTATATTTATGATAATTATATAATTATCATTAATATGAAGATATTTAAATAATGCTATCATTGGAAATGGTCAACACGCTGATGCTATTTTGAAAAAATGAATATGATAACCTCAAAAAACCAAACATGGACTAAACTTATTACATATTTAATCATGTCATTAAAAATAAATAAAATAATTCATTTTTTTTATTAAATTTTTTTTAGAAGTAAAATATTTTTCTCAAGGGTGTTATAAAAGTGTAAAAGGACATACAAAGAAATTCTTGACTCAAGGTAATGGTTTTTCTCATCCTTCTTTTACTTATATGAGACACCAGTTGATTATATTTTGAGGTGAATATAATGTTCATTTTATATATAATATAATAAACCCTCCATACACCATGGTATTTTATGCTTCAATTTCATTTAATTTATCTAATGGGATTGACTGGAATGTTTCCATGTGGTAAAGAGTTTCTTATCTAAATTTCCGGTCATTGGGTTATAAAGCTTATTTCTTAACCTCATTATGATATGATCATATTATAAATGATCCATATTTTTTTATTATGTATTAAAATTATTTATGCTAATATCTACATTGATTACCCCTCATTTCAGATATATAATCTTTCTAAAGGTTAATAATCCCAAATTACTTTCTTTGAGACATGTTTTTCTAAAATGAACCGATCTTATTTATGCTATGTATATAAAAACCTTTTGAAACATTAAATATTTTATATTATTATGTTCATGATATTTAATTTTCCATTCCATGTTATTCATGTAGGTGTCTTTCAATTAAATAATTATCATTGTTCAGAAGGCTTTATGTCACAATCCACTTTCTTTTGGGATTTTTTATGTTCAAGTTTCACTTAGAGTAAATTATACGCTATTATTTTCTTGAACCACATATATTTTCATCTCCTATGGTTATGAATGTTTATCAAATTTCTAATCTCCATTTCATCCCTTAGTTATTTAAGAATCATCAAGAAAGTATTTTGAAAGTGATACCAATCTTGTATTTTCTTTTAGACCAGGTATCTTTCTCTACCAAAGCATTGTTTTCTAAAAAATTATAAAAAATTATTTCTGAAAATGTTTTATTAAAGATATTTTACATCATTATTTAAATTATTTTAAAAGTTTTTAAAATAAAATTTATTTTCTTTTTCCGAAAAAGCATCACTTTATCCCCAATTTAATAATTTCTTTATATAGAATGTTTATTTTTTACATTTACAATATGATAATATTTCTTTGACCGTGACCATTATTTTCTTTAAATCATAATTTATATGTTTCAAAAAAACATCACTGAAAATTAGTTTTGAAATTTTTTTAGAATTTTTCGTTTCTAGAATGATTTTATAAATGGAAATGTTCTATTCCTTAAGAATGTTTTAATGGTATTTTAATGATTTTATTATTCTTAAATTTCAACAATCCTTTTTGTTTATTATTATCAAATTGGGATATATTTTAATGTAGCCCTCCTCATTTTCTCTCAAAATGGACTTTTATATTTTCAATATTTTTTTTAAAATTTTTTCTTTTAAGTAGGTTACCCATGTTTCCAAGTGATTATTATAGAACCTCTAAATTTTCTATGGGTTAATCGTTTTTTCAAATAGTTTTTTTTGTATTTATTTTATTTTCTATTGTTTAAAATTTAATAAAATAGATCATTATTGAATAAATTTATTTTTAATCAGATAATCATGTTTCAAATTTATTTTTATGGAACCCATTTATTTTCCACTAGTTAATCAAGTTTCAATGAGATTTTCATGGAACAAATTTCTTTTCCATTGGTGAAATAAGTAATGAATGAACTTTATTATTTGTATAACTGAGAATTTATGGATTATAATTGTTTTATTGAGTACCTGATTCCTGAAAATTGTTTTTTGATGATTGTTTTTTTTGTTGTAAGCTATGGACGAGTGGTTCGGTCATAAATTAAGAACTAATTGATACATTATTAATAAAGGCTCGATGGTTCCATGATAAACCAAGGATAAGTGGGTTCATGATATCAACCCAATGTATTGGATAATTATTGTGTTCTATAGATAATTATATTGTAAGCTTTAGGTATGTTTATTACAATTTTAAGGGGTTTTAAAGAGTGAAATGATGATAATGACCCAAGATACCAATACATTTTATTTATTCCTTTAATGGGTTTATAATGTTTCTTATGATCAATATTTGTATCATATGGCTTGTTATTATTGATTCTTATGAGTATTTACTGTTATAAAGATATATTCAATGTTGTAATATTTGATGATCCAGGGTATTCATTGCTCTTAAAATCTTTATTTAAAACTCGTGCACTTTAATTATGTCATCATACCATTATTCTATTCTTATGATCCCTGATGACATACAATTGTTAATAATTTTGTCTACCCTTACAAATAATTTGTGATTACCCTTATTATGTATCAATTTCCCTAGGTTATAAAGTATTATGTTGAAAAAATTAAGTTTAAAATGGTTTCATATAGATGTTGTTGATGACACAGTGTTGAATATGAAAAGCTGGTCACAGTTAGAGATAATGTATATATTTATAAACTAGTGTTCTATGATCCATGGTGTGAAGTGTTTTTTCAAATTCACCAATACTCTAAACATTAAAGTTTATTGAGATTTTTAGTGATCCAATATTTCCATTTTGATTTTTTCAGTCTTGGATAGTGAAATCCTACATCGGTATCAAAGCTTGAAATTTATTGTTTATATTTTTAACATTGGAAATGGGAGTGTAGATTTGGGGTAGTTATAGTTGGTATCAAATGTTAGATTTAGATTAATTTGTACCTTTATGATGTTTTCATGTGATGTTCTCTTAAGAGTTATTATTACCATTATAGTTATATAATATTATTGATGATCACATGTTTGATTTCTTATTCACCCATGTGTAGTTTTAATACATAATATATTAAAGTTATTAATGAAAATTTAGGAGATGTTTTATTAGTTTTATGTATATGTAATTATTTAGTTTCTCATGATATACGAATATACATTTTGCGAACATATATTTTTAAGGTATTGATAACCATTGTACTTTATTTGATCTGGGATATGGAGGTAATTATGGGAAGGCATGTTTTATCATATAGATAACCACATGATTGAAATTGATTCCGTGATTAAGTTATTAACATTATGTTAAAATGAAATCATCAAAAAAATTCTTCTAATCTTATTGGTTTGAGATAATCATTGATTTTAAAAAATATTTTTATATAGCTTTCAATAAGGTTATTTGGGATGTAGGATTAATTATTTATAAAACTATTTAGTTCTAACTTTGGGTATTACTGTTGAAATTTAAAGATTAATATATTATTTCATCATGTGAAGGTTTATTCATTTTGGGAATTATCTTATCATGTTCTAAAAAAATTGGTTTTGGTTAGTTTTTTAAGAGAGTTAAATAGGCATGATTATCCCTTTTATGGTCATATGGCATTTAAAAATTGATTACAGTGCTTCACTCATGAAAAAAATTAACATAGATAATCATAATTTGGAGGAAATGAGGAGATTATGGTGTAAATTTGATAAATAATGAAATTATAGTAGTCAAGTAAGTTTATTTCACTCTTTTTTCAATTTATGTGGTGAAATAAATCAAAAAAATCCAACAAAATGATCTTTAGACAAAAAAATATATCCATGTACCTTAACTTAAAAGAAACGATGGTCTTTTCACTCATCAAAATTTTACGGTTCTATGGTTCTTATATTTATATTGATCATTCAATTTCCTAAGATCAGTGATCTATATCACTATTACTAATAATATAATATATTTTGACATGTCCTAATATACAATTCCAACCTATGATATTCTAATTGGGAACCTAGTATGTGTTACTCTAGAAGACCATCACACTTCCCCTTTCTCTTTCATCAAGATGATGTTTTAACAATCCTTTTTATGATTTGGATTTCCATCAAAGTTATATTAAAATATAAAACCTTTCATTACCAAGATAATGTTTAAATATAGTGTTTTTAATTTTTTTACGTGGGGAACATGTAACATCCCAATATTTTAGAAGATAAAACTAGGTTCGATATCATATTTAATTACAAACCTCATTTGTAAATGACCTGTGATAAATATTACTGTTGTAACCTAAATATTAAATAAGAGATTATGAATAGTATTCACTAATTTAAGATATATATATATATTTCCAAATAAAAATATATTATTGATAATGTTTTATTATATAATCAATTTATTTTTATGGAATTAATTCTATTCATTAAAAATATGTTTAATTCAAAAATGATTTTTATTTATATTCATTGAATCATATTACTATTAATCAATGTAAATTTTAGAAAATATATATTATCAAAATAAATTCACTTATGAAATTGGAATATAAATATTTACATATGATAAAACATTTAGTTTTTTTAATAAATATCATTTTTGGGGAACAGTGAAAAATATTGATTTCTGTAAAACAAAGTAATTCATTTTAAATAAATTAAGTAATTCAATATATATAGAAAATGTTTTTAATATTATTTATAGAAACATAATTATGAATAATTTTATTTCATCCACTTAATTAATTTTTATTCGACATTATATTGGATTTTAGTATTCTTTTTTAGTTTTAAAAACAGGGTTTAAAAAACTATTTTAAAATGTCCAATGTTCTTCCATTTTAATGAAAAAAGATAATAACTAATGATTTTTTAAAATTAAATGTGTAGATTATATATCTATATATGTTAAATAATATTTTAAAGATGTTTATTATTAGTAATGGAGTTAATATAAAACCATCTTTTTCTGGAGAAAAGCATATACGGAAAACCTCCTTTTTCGTCATGACCGTCGGTTTTAGGTTAAATATAATTTTACCGCTTATATGATTTGAATTTTAAAAAAAGGATTCCATAATTAGAAGAATAATAAAATATATAATTTAATAAGGTAAGAAAAATTTTCAACCAAAATTAATTGTAAAAATAGTGAAAATTAATTACCATGATAAAAGTAAAAATGGGTTTACCAGGTGTTAGAAAAAGTATATGTGATAAAAATTAGAAAAAAACAAGTCTAAATTATATTTTATGTCCATATATCAATATTATTCTTACGAATTTTTAATACATGGTCATTTAAAATATTTTTTCATGGGAATGAATTTATCATTTTTATGGATTTTGAAAATTTCAATGTATTTTTCACATGGACTCCTTTATCCACTTATAAAATGATCTCCCCTCTCCTCTTTATTAACACATTTAAAATATTTTTCGTCTAGAAAATGTACTCTAAAATAAATTCAAAAATTCTATCCCTTAATACTACAATCCAATTTATGTTATTAATTCATTTTAGGAATACTTTATTTATATTCCTAAAAAGGTTTTCCAAGAATTGGAAGAATTCTAAACTATGAGTTTTGTTTTGTTTATTCTTCTACATCTTTCAAATATTCTTCAAATATTTTCATATTTAAAAATATTTATTTCATAAATATTAAAAACTGAGTATATTAAGGTAATATTTAACTTCTTCTCCTCTTCTGTCAAATTTTATACGAAATCATTATTCGTGAGTACTGTGAAGTACCGCCTTACGAACCTATGCCATTAATTTTATATCATCACAACTCATGGATTTTTTAATGATGGATTTAAATTTTATATATGATTTTTCAAACATATATATACTTAATTTTTTTTATATGACATATACTTATATAATTTCCATTTTTGGGGGGATATGATAGTGTCGCTTGTGTGTATGGCGGGCCGCTCCTCACGAACGGACGTGATTCGGTTTTCACTAATGGTTTACATTGAAGGTGAAAAGGATAATTCTAATAAATTTTTTGAAATAAATGAAATAATAATTCTATTAATTACATATTTCTCTTTCTCGAAATATAATATATCTTTTTCGTTCATACACTAACAAATAATAATTCCATTCGTATACATGTGGACTACCGCATCCATGAAGTGATGTGGCACCTTCTTCATAACCACATAACAGAAGTAAAATATATAAATATATTTAAATAAATTATATTTTTTTTATAATATTTTTTTCATTCTCAAAGTATTTGAAAATTCATACCTTCGTTCTATAATGATCATTGAAATATGGGAGAATTACTTAAGTGTACATACGACCAACCGTCTCTATAATCGTAACTTACATCATTTTTTCATAACCATATTTCATGATTGGTTTTAAAAATTTATAATAAATAAATAAATATGATAATTATTTTATGATTATTAATTTTTAGATATTGAAATAATTTACACTTTGACCAATGTCAATGCACCAAATATGTTTTGAAACTATGAACCAAACATCCTCAAAACACCAATCTTGGTCTTAACTAATCATGTATGTAAATATATCATAACAAATAAAAAAAATATTTTAAGTAAGTATTATTAACAAAGGAATTATTTTATTAAATAAAATGATCTATTTATTATCATTATAGAAGAGATAAAAGACTTTAAAAGAAATTATAGACACTAGGTAATGAATTTTCTGATCCCACTTTTACTTATGTGTGACATATTCCATAATCACCACATGTTTTTATTATGTGGAATTTATAATTTCTAGTATACATGTAATATATGGAATACATCCGTAATCTTGGTATTTTATGCTTCTATATGAATTTATTTATCTAATGGGTTTGACATGAATGTCACCTAGTGGTAAAAATTTTCATAACACAATCTCCATTCATTAGGATATAAAACTTCTTCACTGACACTACTATGAACTGATTATTTGTGAAGTGATATATAAATTGTTTTATTATATATTTACATTTGTTAGGTATTGATTTAATTTTTTTAACAAATAATCTCTCCATTTATTAACTCTAAATTCTGTATATAATATTTGTAAGGGCTAATCATCTAAAATTACTTTGTTTTCAATATATATTTACGATATGACCAAATATTAATTATGAAGTGTATATACCTAAATTTTGGAATTATATATCATTTATATCCATATTTTAATGATATTTAATGTTTCATATGAAGTTATTATTTTATATGGCTTACAATTAAAGAGTTACTAAAGTGGAAAAGCCTTTATGATACAATCTCCTTTCTTTCATGATAGTTTTCATTATGCTTATTTTAGAGGAAATATTACGATAATATTTTCTTTAACCTTTTTATATTTTATTATACTTTTTTATGAATGTTTTTCCCGTGTTTATTTCCCATTTCATCTATTATTTATTAAAAAAGCATCAAGAAATTCATTTATAAGTGATATTGATCTTTTATTTTCTTTTAGATCTGGCATCTTTCCCTTCCGTTTCCATGTTTTCTAAAATTATTTCAAAACATTTCTTTCTAAAAAAATAAATTATTTTTAAAATATATTATACATGGAATTTGGCCTTATTTAAAAAGGATTTGAAAAATAATTTCTTATTTTTTTTAAAAAAAAATATCACTTTTGATTCCCTTTTATATGATGCCTTTAAATAAAAGTGTTTTTTAAAATATTCAACATGAACAGATTTTTCAACCATCATGAACACTCTCTTTTGAAAATTCATTTATATATTTCCAAGGATAGTTTCAAATAAATTTATATTGGAAATATTTTGTGATTTTTTATTATTTAATGTGATTTTCAAAATGACATGGTTTTTTTTCACTGGAATGTTTTAATGGTATTTTAATTGTATTATGATTCATCAATGTCAATAACCCTTGTTGTCATTTATGATCAAATGGGTATATTTTTTAATGATACTATCCTCATTATTTATCTAAATGGGTTATGATTTTTTTTAAAGAATATTATGTAACCACATTCAATTCCACTAGATAACCATATTTTAATGAAGTAGTTATGGAACCCGTTTCATTTACATGGTGTGATCATATTTCAAATTGATTGGTATGGAACTGGTTTATTTTTTTAAGGATTAATCATGTTTCAATGTTATTTTTATTGAACCCATTTCTTTTTCATGTTATACCTATGATTCAAATATATTTTATTGGTCTTATTTCATTTCAATAGATCAATCAATTTTCAAAGATACTTTTATCGAACCAATTTACATTAAATAGTTTAAAAAAATTAATGAAATTTGATTATTTTTATGTTTGAAAATTTGGGGTTTTTAATTATTTTGTTCATGATATACTTCATGAAAATTTTATATGATAATGGGTGATTACATTTTTTTTACCATGGATTGGTGGTTCTACTAGAAAACAATGATGAGTGGTTATGTTATTAACCAAGGATTAATAGTTTCATGATTAAACAATGAAATATTGGTTCATGATAGACATACAATGTACTAGGTAATGATTATCTTATCTAGATAATTATATTCAATGTTTTCAGTATGGTTATTCAAATTTTAAGGGCTTTTTAAGAATGATATGATGATATTTTTATAATATGAAAATATGTTTTATCTATAATTCCAATGGGATTATAAAGTTTCATATGACCAATGTTGATATAACATGGTTCATGATTATTTATTTTGATTAATCATGCCTTTGTTAAAGATTTATTACATGTTTTCATGTTTCATTATCAAACTATTGATTGGAATGAAAATTCCATTGTAATACTCATGTTGTTTGATTATATCTGCATACCGTTTTGCTCTTATTGTATTCTCAAATGATATTAAATTATTAATGAAAACATTTACCTTATTGAACATTTTATCTCACACTTGTTATGTTTCATTTTCCCCATGATATCAATATTGATGTCGAATGAATTATGTATAGAAGGGTTTCATATGGATGAAAATTATGACCTAATTTGGGATATGAAAATATAGGTATATTGGGAGATGATGTTCATCTTATGAGCATGTTGTTTATGAATCCATGATTTTAGGAGTTATTACTTATTCATTAAATATATTAATATAAAAGTTCCTAGATAATGTAACTGATCATATATTTTCCTTTTGATGTTGTATGTTTTTGGTATATAAAATTATGTCACCTTGATCAGTATCAAATCTAGAAATGTAATGTTTTTGTTTTAAATATTGGATCTAGTAGTACAGATTCCATACTATTATAAAATATTCAAGAGCATTCAATCTCACCTGTTCACAATAAACATTCATAACAAATGTATTTTCTAAAAAAAATCTACAAATACATTACAAAAAATCTTCAATGTCCAATTTTTTATTTGTTATCAAATTTTATTACACCCCATCATTCATCAATAAATCTATTTAAAATTCATTTGATGAATCAATTCTTATTCATTTTCATAGAGAGTGTACTAACACCATAATTCAAGATAATGTAATGTTTTATTGAGCAATTGAATCACCTGGTGGGAAGAAATTTTTTCCCTTGTTAAGATAAGATCCCTTAAATTTTTATATTCTCCATTTTTATCTCAATTTTTCTCTTTCCCAAATTTTATGATATCCAAATATTACGATTCATTTTTAAAATAATTATACTTACTCTCACCTTCTTAGTATAATGTTTACTCTCCAAATTTAGGAAACATTTTTCATATTCTACCCCTTTTCAAATACAATCCCAAGCATGGTGAGGGTATCCCTTAATATATTTTGAAATCATTAGTTGACGGTAAACATGATATTGTTTGATAAATTCCACAAAAATTTCATCTAAAATATTTTTTTTGGAAAACTATGTTATTTTATTTTGTATAAAAATGTATTCAAAAAATATTTCTACAACAACAACTTTTTCAATGATGGAATGACACTTAATTTCAATGTACATTGAAATTAAGTTTCATTATATCAATGAGAAAGTTGTTGTTGTAGAAATATTTTTTGAATACATTTTTATAAAAATCAAAAGGTACCTTCAATGGTTTGAAAAAAATTACACTCAAATCCTCAAAAGGAACATTCATTTATATCGTTTTAGTACAAGAATGGGTTGTGGAAAAATATTTTTCTTACACTATGCTCAATGTAATTGAAAACTATTTCTTACTATTACCACTCATATAATTGTTTCCCAAGAAAAATCATCCACCTTTTGTTGATTTTCTATAATTTCAATCTCTATCCCAATTTGCATTAGTGTATCCATGAAAATCAATATCAGAATTTCTTTTATAAAATATCCCATAAGAAGATGTTTTTTCATATAAAAGGATCATTTTCTCTATCATCATGAGTGATTCCATTGGATCAGTGTGATATAATGAACACAAATAATATCATAAGCAACTTCTGTACTTGATACTATAAGATAGAGAAAATTTCTTATCAACTTTTTCAAGTATTTTAGATTCACACTATTCCAAACTTCTTATTTACTAATTTTCATTTTAATTGAAATAGGCATGTAATAATTTTTATAATCCTCAATTCTAAATCTTTTTAAAAAATACTTTGAATTATTTTCACGAGATAAAAAATGGGTGGCTTCCATTGATTGACTTCTATTCCTAGAAATTGTGTTATTTTTTTGAGAATTTAAATTTAAAATTACATCTTCATTTTAAACAACTTTATGGGAAGACACACTTATTCTTCCCCTCAATAATTTGTGAATAAATCTCCTATTTCTCTTTTGATAATGAAGGAGGAACATTCTTTACACTTTATCATCTTTCCTTATTATCTTCTACAGAACCAAGTTTTATATCATAACAATTAATAAAAGGAAATTAACAGATTAATTAAAGCAATGATCCTTAAATCAATCAACCCTACATATATATGATCCAAGATGATTTTAGAAAGCAATTATTATTAACTTAGACATTAATGTAGTCCATGTGGTTTTATTAAGTTATTCCCAGATTAATAAACATATTTATAAGAACAAATCATAAATTATTCCTTAAAATCACTTTTCTAAATCCATCATAAATAAAATTATAAAAAACTATCAAGCATCAAAATGAATAGTATTTCTCCCTCTTTTCAATATAATTAATTAATTGTCATTAATAACTCATTTTCGCATCAAAATTTGTACCTTAATTTTTTTGTTCTGGAAATGGGAGTATAACAAACATACATTGAGTATGACAACATATTTTCACATTTTTTCATAATATAAATGTCTATTATCCATTAATAAAACAGATTATATTGTTATAATGAACTTCTTCTATTGTTTATAATGATTAAGATAAACCCATCTTCATATTAACTTCATGGATTCCACAAAATATCACCACATTTAATTCCACTTTTTTCTTGTATATTCTCCAATACCCGTAAGTAAATAATATCGGTTATTATTAGTTAATCTAATATATCCACAAGTTTCGTAACCTTAGATTTTGGTTTGTGGCATCTTTTTACCTTGATAGAGTATTGTTTCACCTTTTATAAGTCCCCTTCCAGTTAAAATCCTTACAATAAGTTTCTGTGGGTTTACATTAAGTTTTAGTATAGATACACAACATGTACTATAAGTACATGACGTGTACATGTGACAGATTCATATCGTGAAGTGGGGGTCATGCCGTCAGCTGGTATACATCATGAACTTGAGTTACATGACATTTAGTGTTTAAATATTGTTTTTAACCTAGTGCGATGGGTTTTTTAGTGTTTTTATCCAGTGTGGCCTTCATGTCAGGACTAGGGTGAACACTTCATGAGCCAACCTACACCCATCTTAAAGTCACACATTTGGGAGTTCCACTCAGTCTATTCTCTCTATAACTCTTTTATCTCAACCCTATACTCTCCATAGGACTATTTTCATAGGAACTCCTTCTTCCGGATCGATCTGATCAGCATTGGATCTTCGTTGTGTATGTGGTTCATCTATCTGATTAAGTGTTCTATTAGATCTACTTCTCTTCTCCTATTTGTTCTATGATCTATTCCCATAGTGGGTAGATCTACATTTCTATTTTCTAATTTTGTTGATACTTTGATTTTTTTTGTTGATAATATATTGGATCTAAAGCCATTTCTTAGAATAATCATCCCATTTTTGTGATCATTCTTCATCCTATATTGGGATTATTCCAAACCATCGAGGTAGGAGGATTCACTCTTGAATCCTCTTAGTAGAACTGATTGGCATGGTTTCAATTGAATTTATTGTGATGAATGTATTGTGACTTTATTTGTGACCACTTGTTGGAAACCTTCTTGAGAGAGGGATTCTGAAATTTGGAAAATTGGGTTAATTTACAAAGTCATTTTTTTACTACATTTAAAATAGGTATTTTAAAATTTGGATTTTTCATGAATCATGGAACATGAATTATATTGTTTGTTATCAATAAAATGAAATATTTTGTTGAAATAGAATGGCTACATTGAAATTGGTTGTGCATTGTTTTTAAATAAATGTTATGTTTTATTAAAATGGTTTATTTTTGTAATGGAATTATTTGGAATACATATAGTGGCATGATTTCATGCTTAATGAGACATGAATAAGGGATGAGTACAATTAGGGTGCGAGTTACGTGAACCTGGGTTAAGGGTGGTTGTGAGTAGTGCACAGAGTGATTGGACAAGAGACCACTCGTGAGTATAAAACTATCAAATGAATCATGAATGTGTTGGTGTGTTGTGAACTTGGGTATGGGTATTCTAAAATAATAATTACAAATTATTCATAATATTTGACTAGTTATTTTCTAGAAAATAACTTGCAGAAAATTGGTTTCCTTTACGTTTGTTTTCACTTTCTTCATGTTGTTTTTTTGATATTTTTTATATTTGGTTATAAACGTAATTGGATATTTGTTTTATATAAACTCTTTTACATTATCTACTAATTGTTCTATCCTAGTGGCATGAGAATGGAAGTCATTAGATAAACCTACTGGGCTTTATACTCACCCCTTCTTTGGCACTTTGGTTTTTTTCATAAGATACATTCTTGGACTTGGGAAAAGGTAATGTATCACACTTCTGTAGAACCATGTGGTGATACATTGGACTACATGTGTATGTTGGTGCATGGAGCTTGTTGAGCTTGGAGTTTGGTAGTCCTCTTAGAGTTTATTTGTCGTCTTTCCACTAATGACTTTGAAATTTGTTTGTCTTCTGCTATAGCATACTTTGGTTGGATATTATAAATTGAATTATTAAAATGGAATAATTTATTTCATGAATTAAATGGTGATTTTTTTGTAGTTGGTTTGATGGGTAATTTTTTTAGTCATAAAAGGATAAATTGTCCCCCACATAATGTGATACTGTTTTGCATTTATTTCTCACCTTTGGTCCCTTTGGAATGTCACTTAATTCCTATTAATGACTCGTTGTACTCCCAATCCAATTGGGAATTATCAGGACATTACAAATGGTATCAACTTTTTTCATCCTTTCCTAATAAGTAGTCATCAATGTTCTTGGTCTTGGAGTTAAAATTACTTCTAGTCTATTCCATGGGTTGGAATATTAGAATTGTGTAACAATGATAGAACAATAAATGTATATCATAAATGGATGTATCTAACCCATTTATACTAAACTACATGTTCGTAGAGAGATGGGTACATAAGTGTTTGGAAGCACTTCTAGGATTTTGAAACCTCGTTGCCATGGGTTTAGCCAAAAATACAAGTATAACATGCATTGTAGAGTAATGACTTCAAACTAGGAGTTCATATATCATTTCAGGTAATGATTTATTTTTTGAAAAAGTGTTTATTTTTTAAAAAGTATGATATTTTTTTCAAATGGATAATTTAAAATGAGGAAATTCATATGGTATTTTGAAATGGTATAATTTTTAAAAAGACAGTTTATGGTTATCAAGAAATGTAGAAAATGGAAATAGTTGTCTGTAGAAAATAGTGTTGTGATAGTTGATGTGATAAAATTTGACATGCTAATCCATTAGTTTCTAAAGAGTAATATTGATGGAGTATGTTGGTCGTTTAGAAAATGGTAACTGGTAGGCATCGTCAAAACAAACTTAAAGAAGATGTGGATAAGGTGGTTGTACCTAAACCATGTGTGAACCAAGAGCTGGTTCAGAGTATTGTCCAGGATTTTCGAGTTTTGGATACGGGGAACGGAATGAATGACCCCAGGCACGTTGATCATACTATCTAGTTCATGAAGTAGAATCAACAAAACTTTTGGGGTGATGTTGAACCTGAAAAAGTGTAGGTGTTGCTAAGTAGGATGAATTGTATCTTTGATTTCATCGGTACACCATCAAAGCTCAATGTCATTCTACCAATTAACATGCTTGGGGATCTTTCACCTCAGTGTTGGGAATTGGTACTACAAGCAATAGGGGATACATTTCTTACATGGGAGGATTTTGAGGAATTGTTTAACATATAACTCTCTACATGTATATTAAAAATAAAAAAACAATGGTCTTATTTATCCTAAAGTAGGAAAATCTATCTGTCAAATAATTTGAGGCTAAATTCTTGAATTTAGTGCACTTTGCACGAGAAATTGCAGCATGTGCTTCCTTGAAGGCACACATGTTCTAATCGGAGATTAGGCAGAAGATTCAATTGAAGACTACGGTGCTCTATTTTACTGATTATACAGAGATGGTGAACAGAGCAACTATGGATGAGTGTGACATCTCAGGATCTATAAGAGGAGGTATAATGATAACTATAAGGAATGTTGGGAACTCAAATTTTTTGAGAAACAAGAAAAGGGACACCTCATTCCATGTTAGAAGTGGAAATTAGAATCAGATGGATGGATCATTGAACCTTCCCCCATGAGCCAAGAGCAAAAAAGGGTTGTTTTCAATGTAGTTCACTTGACCACATAAATCAAGAGTGAATAACACAACATAGAGAACATAATATGAGATTTTATGTGGGGATTCGTCAGTGCTATTGTCATAGTGCTACAGGACCAGGTGCTTGAGACACTTCCCAGGCATCACAAGCATAGTATTCTTTAATAGGATGAGGAAATCAAAATCAGTCTTATCAATAGAATAGAGAAATACATTGTGTTTCAAGAAAAACCATGACTCCTAATCCAGGTAAATTTCATCAAGGAAACAAGGAGAACAATCCATCAATGGTGAAACTGTATGGAGATGAGAAGACGATTGTCGATGATCATGTTGGAACATCTATGGTGAAAGGTATGATTCTTTTGAATTCAACACTTATGAAAGTTCTATTCAATACTATTTCATCGTATTATTTCATTGGTTCTCTTGATATTTATTTTCAATGGTTAAATTTGGAAATTATTCTTACTGTTTTAAAACTACCAACTCTTCTCAGGGAAGGATAATGTCAAGACATTTTTTGCAAAGCGTGTGCTTTAACTGATGATGGGACTTTGCTAAAATGGCACATTTAAATATTAGAGATGGATTCCTATGATGTTATCCTGGTTATGGATTGGTTGAAAATTTTTAAGGATCGCATCGACCGCAATGAAATGACTGTTAGTTTCAACACTGACGATAGTAGTGGGAATCTCATTAGAGGAGAGAGAATGGTATTAAAAGGTGAGAGGAGATTGTTAAAACCAATGATGGGAATAGAATATAATATTTTAGAATCATTTAATTTCTAATAAATTAAAGAGGACATGGAAGGTAGTTTCCCAACAGTTTTAGATCAATGTATAGATGACTTTCACATGAAATTATCAAGGTTACCACCACTAAGGGAATTAGAGTGTACAATTGATCTTTTTCTAGGGACCATTCATATTTCGCTTCACTCTTATAGGATGACACCAACATAGTATTTGGAATTGAAACTATAGTTGGAGGAGTTTGAAAAAAAAAATTCATTTGGACTTCTATTTCTCAGTGGGTATCACTAGTCTTGTTTGTGAAGAAAGCTGAAGGAACTTCTTGGATGTGTGTGTATTATCATAATCATAACAATGTTACGATGAAGAACTATTACCCACTTACATGAATTTATTCTCATAATATGATTTATTTTGGTAATGTAATTATTTTTCATACATAGTGTTGGTGTGATTTCATTCTTAACGATCCCTGAATAAGGGATGAGTACCATAGGGGTACAAGTTACATAACCTTGGATCGGGGGCTAGTGTTAGTGGCACACAAAGACATTGGACAAGAGATAGCTCAAGAGTATGGAACTGTTGAATGAAGCATTCATGTGTGGGTGTTTTATTAACTAGGGTATGTTTACGCCAATATAATAATCACAATTTATTCATATGCTTTGACTAGTTATTTTCTGGAAAATAACTTTCTAAAAATTGGTTTCATTTAATTTTTTTTCACTAGGTTATAATTGGATTTAAAACATGGTTATATTTTTTTATAACTTTTTTTTGGTAAATTGTTTTATATACACTATTTTATATAATTTCCTAACTATTCTATCTTATTTGGGTGAGTAGGGAAGCCATTGGTAAAACCTTCTCAGTTTTATACTCACCCCTTCTTTGGCTCTTTAGTGCTTATGCAGGTGCTACCTTCTAGGAAATTTGAATAGGTAAAGTATCACACTTCTTTAGCAACATTTCATGATACTTTAGACTACTTGGTGATGTTGGATACTAGATATTATAATGATTGGAGTCTAATTGTCATCTTGTAGATTATTAGGAATTGTTCCACTATTTTCATTGATATTGTTTTGTCTTCCGCTGTAGCATACATTGGTTGGTCATTATAAAGAGAATGATTAAGATGACTTAGTTTATTTCAAGCATCAAATAGTGAGTTGTTATTTTGTTTATTTTTAAGTTTATTGGCTGTAGTTATAAAAGGTTAAATCATCTCCCACATAATATGAAACCCTTTGGAATTTATTTCCAATCGTTGGTGCCTTGGGGAAGTCACTTAAGACCAAGTAATGACTCATTTTACTCTTAAGCCAATGAGAATTAGTTATTCAGGACAATAAAGACGTGTAATTTTTTCAACCCATAAACCGCCTTCTTTATAACATCAATTTTCTTTATGATCTCACCCTTGGTTTTAGGATCATTGTTCTTTATTGGTGGAATAAGTTTTTTTCTCCACATTTTCATATAAAAATGTGTGGTTGAGTATTTGGAACTATACCTAGATTGTAACATTGATTTTTTTCTTACATTGTTATTATTCAAAATATATTTTCTTCATCTATCATATTTTACCATAAAAACTTTCAAAATATGTTCATCTTTATTCTTGTGTTGGGAATTCCTAATATCCCCACTATTTCCTTCTCAATCATTTCTATTTTTGATAAGAAACTTATCCGTACATACTAACATTGTGATGAAATTTTTAGTGGGTTTTCCTTATAACACACTTCTTCAACATAGGTTGTTTTCTTATTGTATTTTATGGTTTAATGGTAGTTTACAATAATCTTGAACTCATTTTTTATATATATATTCCACTATTACAATCTTCTTATGTCTATCTCAGATAGACTAACATTATTTCATATTATTCCCTATATTATCTTGGACATTCATTTATTGTTTTCAATTATCTTTGAAGATTAATTTTATTCCACATAAGTAACATCTTTTTTTGATATGACATATTATGTGACTTAGTTCTAGGGCGTAACAATATTCTTAGTTTCTTTTGATTTCACCCCATTGTTCTTGATTTTTCTTTTAGCTTCCCTAGCCTCATTCTGTTTGTAGTACGTTTGTTATTTTGGTAAGATTAAATAGACACTTTTTAATACCATGACCATTTCTTCCAAAACATTCATAAAAATCCTCAAGATATCCAAATTACTTCTACATTACTATATTTTTATTCTTTTTTTAATATTGTGTATACATAGTTGACTTACATTTTCAATCCTCCATTCTCCCCCTCAATGATGACATTATATATTCTTCATATCTTGGAAAATTGTTCCAACATTAAATATAAATATACCATAACATTCCATAGTAGCAAAATTAAAAAATCATACTGGGATTATTTTAGCATGCTCTATTTTTTCTAGTGGAACCATCATTAATATTTTGTTTCATTCTGATGTTAACTTTGTTCTTCATGAAATCTTAAGGGGGAATATTTCAAATTTCATTTCTAAATCCTACAATCACAGGACATGTTGGTTTCATAACCCTATATTCCAACTATTTTCCGAAATTGGAAATTATATAGATATTTTGATAGATATTTCTAAAATATTTTTGTGATAAAGGGTTTACATTTTTCATTATCATATTAGAAGATAAAGCATGAATTTTTTTTGAAATTATTTATTTAGTTGGATTGAATTTATCTTGAAGTGATACATTCATCTGATACATCAATAGACATTATTATAATATAATTGTGTAAATATTATTCTTGGGTTTCATCAATGTTTCTAGCTTCCAATAACATCTCAAGATAGTTTATTTGTAATGTGTTCTTCTGATTTATAGGAAAACTCGCATTTCATTCTCATTAAGCTTCTGACATTTATAATTTTTCTTCATGTAAATTACTCCTCTATTTTAGGGACAAATTATGTTCCTTCACTCTATTTTACTTGATTTATATTTTGTAACTATTATGATCAACTATTTATTCATGAATATCTTATTTTCAATGGATATTTTTCTAGATAACATTTTTAATACATCTTATTCACACACAAAAATCATTAACCAAACATCTACTATAATAGATAACTTTTATTTTTATGATTTTTCAGATTCACCATTAATTTTATTTATTTTAGTTAGAAAAAAACATGCGGGTTCCTTATGATATATTCCTTTACATATTTAACTCTTCTACTGATGTAAACATTCAATATATTTTATTTATATAGATTTATCATTCAATAAAGAGTTTTCATCTTCTGAAAAAACATTATAATTCATGGAATATTTCTTTCATCACCTCCTTCAAAATAAATTCCTCACAAATGATTATGTAAAAAATTTATTCCATTAAATTTAACATTCATTGAGTCCATAAAAAAAGCCTATTCCTTTCCCTAAACTAGTTTAGTGATTGATTTATATTTTCAAATCTTTTTTCCTAGCGATTTATTAATGTCGTAGTGTTATTATTTTTTCATTGATATTTCCTACCATTGTATCTGGATATGTGAAATTAGACATATAATAACTTCATTATAAATGGTTTCCATGTTTGATTTTATTTCCAAATAATAAAAATGAATAGTTACTATAGAATCATATTCTTCATCACTTAGGAAATATTCTTCTAAAAGAATCAGTTTTTCAGGTTCAGAATAGTTCATAAAAACCCCAAAAATTTTAGTGGTGGTGAATCATCTTTTTTTTAAAGTTTTTTAAAGGCTAACTTCCTTTGATCTTGATAATATTTTTTTTACTATTATAATGTGTTTTTGGAAGCTTCTACATTCATAAAATTAGAAATAGCTTTAATATACCTCATATATGGCTAAAATATCATAACCTCTACAGAAAAAATTTATTTAGTATCCAATTTTTTTACTTTATATAAACCGTTTGAATAAAACTGGGAACATGACATGAATGTCCAAAAAGATGATACCCAGCTTATTATACCAAGTGATATTCCCTAGGTGGAACATGTAGTCACCCTAAGAAGAGGGGGTGAATCAATGTTGACCAAATTTTACCAATGATATTAAACATAGACTCACTCTTTTGTTATGTTTCTTGTAACATTTTTATCTGTTATGACTTAAGGAACTTCTTCTTTAGTATTTTACATTTATGTAATATAGATAATACAAGGGAATACAACACATGGGTTTTTTTACAATGTTCTAGCTCTAGGTTAGCCTACATATTCTCTATAGTGACACTCTTCAGTTGATGGATTTATCCACTAATAATATTATCATTAAATACATTTTAGTGTATATATAAAACATTCCATTATTTAACTATATCTCAAATAGATTGTCTTATCTCTCGAAATTTGATTTTAAAGATACCAGTCAGTTTAAAAATGTTTTTCTTATGAAAATAAGGCAGCCTAAAAATATGTAACATTGTAAATTATGCTCCATAAATGATTTTCTAGAAGATACATCTGATATTATTTATCCCATAATGTTTAGTTAGTACACTATTTTTCTGTCTGATGAATGTCTATTTGGTTTTCATCATTGAAACATCATCTCGTTATAATAGAAATTATGAAAGATTAAAAAATTGATGTTCCTCACAATTTATACATCCAATATTTCAAATACAAAAAATACTCCTAAAAACTATATCCAACAACTCTATCTTATTTCTCTAAAATAAAACATTTCTTGATGCTATATTAAAATCTCTATCTAGTTTTTATTGAAGAGATAGTGATCTAATTAGAACCTCACTTTGATCAAAATTATTCATTTTACCATTTTTTTGTAAATATTGTTTTTTATGATTGTACATTACACCGCCTATTTATAAATTTTTTTTAAGTGGAAATAGTGGGATTCAAATTTCACATTCTCACTCAAATATTTTGAGAAATTAATCATTCCTGCTTAATTGTGAAAATATTTGGAATCTTATAAACTCTTCTAGAACATTCATTAAGCTTCATGAATTCTCTAAAAATTCCAATCTTTATCAAAAATTCATACACTCAGCTAAATATATTATCACTTGAAGATAAACATCAAATATAACAACAATTTTATAATCACTAGGATTTGGGACATTAAAAAGTTTTCTAATGTTCCTATGAAAAACATTTTCTTCCAAAAAAATTATCTAATAATAAATTCTATTTCCATCATTGTTTTTTCAATGATGCTCCAATATATTTTTTTCATCCCCTTCCCCTCACATGAAAAGTCAATCTAATGGATTAGTGTTTATACCTTTAGCAAGATAGTCTTTATCAAACCACATTGTTTTTTCTTCATTAAAAAACATTTCCTGAAAACATCCCGTTTGTATTCCAAATTTCTATCCATCCAATGGACTTGAATCCAATGATTTTTGTTGGATGGAATTGATCATGTAGACTTTATTCAGAAGATCAATTAATAACTTCTAAACATAAAACAACATATTGAATGTTTTTTCAGGATACTCATTCCCTTGAATAAAGTTGAAAATAAAAATTCAAATTAAAATTACCTTAATCAAATGAATCTTTCTTCATCTCGTATATTTCTCGATCTTCTCATTTTTATTTATCAATTATAATTAACACAAAAAACATCAAAATATAACATCTTATTTAATTTGATATCTACCATCTATATATGAACATATATTTAAATATTCATTATATTTCAACTTTTTAATTTTACTAAACTGCTCAAAATTAGAAAAAAAAATTAGTCATTGAAATTATTTTTTGTACGAATTTTTCTAAAGATCTATATTTGGTTAATATCGTGTCATCATAAAAACATTTATTTTACAAATTCAGTAACATTATTTTCCCTTAATTTTGGTCCAGTGAATATTTTATGAACCTTTATATAAATAGTTTATCTGAAAACCCATCTTGGCACACTTTTGTATTTTTTTCGGATGGACAGTAACATTACAATCCTTTTATACAAACATCATCAACATCGCTACTAGTATCTTCTCTAAAATAGATTTTTCAGTAGCCTTCATTTTTTATATCTGGTAATTTTTATCTACAAAATATTTTTACTTATCTTACCTTCAACAAAATTCAGCTTGTATCATGAATTCATTATCATATTTTAAACTTTTAATGAAAATCATATCATCATCTTATTTTGTATATATGTTTTTTTTAAATTCTATCTTCCTCTAGAAACTTCTTGACAAGAATTCATAGAATAAATTTTTCTCATAAGTTATCACTTGTTTATCAAAAATATTAATAAAAAATTTAGTAGTCATCAAATAAATAACATTATTTAGAAAACATCAAAAAAGATCATTAATAGGAAAGGAGAGGCCAATAAAAAGACATCAGTTCTATTCAACCTACTAAGGGGCCTGATGTGACCTATAGCAAGCATGATCATATATTTATGTGAATATTTCTACAACATGAAGTATCATATATAAAATATGTATCTTATGTGATCAATATTTCATTGAAATTGAGAGACTTCTAGGTATGAAACATGTCAATTTTGTATTTTCCACCCATTATTTTCTTGATTCTTTGAAAAAACTATGTCATTGAATACATCACCTTCCATTAATCAATATCATAAAGACCATAAATGTCACTATTCCAAATATTTTAACACATCATATTTGGAATTACTAAGCACGGTCATATATTTTGTTAGTCTAATTCAATAATTGGCCAAATATATTTCCTTGTCTTATAGGTGGACAAATCCCATCTGAGTTTCACTATTATCAAAATAATGACCATTAATATAACTAAAAAAACAAGGTTTTATTAATTCATATAGAGACTTATTTAATTTGTGTATCAATGTATGAAGGTTCTCATATTAGGAATCTCATCAACTATAGCCAAGAAGGACTAATAATACGCATAAAAACCTAAGTATCTCAATTTCTATATGAAATTCCATTAGATATAAATTAATAGCTAATCCAATGTAATAAGCCACAATTAGTTATTATAAGAATATATTCTAAAATATATTTAATACAACCCTTTTTAATTTTTATAAAAATTTATTTAAATTATACTTTATATATCATCAGAACCCATTGAAATCAAGGATGATCATCGGTTTTGGAAAACTCCACATTTTTACATTGGGGGGATATTTATCATTCATGCATTAATGTAAATATAATTATGTCACACATCAACAAATGTTAAATTGAAATTTCTTTTGTTATAAAAAATGATATTTTTATATCCTTTATAACCAATATTTTATGAGATTCGACATTAATTTCCTACTTTTTTAAATAATTTGTTTTATAAAAATTACATCCAAATGTTTTTACAATAATATCCCTATGAAGAAATGTGATAAAATATAGCCACTAACCTATTAGTGTGTATCATTGGTTAAGAAATCATGTTATAATGATGATGATACAAATTAACAGTATTCTTTATGTATAACTCTTTGAACTTATATTCATTATACTTACCTTTATAACATTAAATGATATAATTTTATTTTTCATTTTCTACTTATAAATCTTTTTATGGGCATATTCACCATCCTTGGAACAATTTCAATCAAAAAAATCTTGAAATATTCTGTAAATAATATAGCTATTTACATTATAACTTTACCATAACATGTCAATCTCTTTTTTAGGATAAAGGGATATGAAAATCTTTAATGTAACTAATTTAAATATTTATATTCATCAGTACTGTAATGAAATTAAATGTTTTAGAATACCATATGACATACTATAGGTACGTACTAGTATAATATTTTATGGAATGGAGATGATAATGTGTTATGGTAACTAAATAAAACTCTTTAATTTTTTTCATTACAATTATATCCTACACTCTTATAGGATATCAAGTGAATTTCACTTTCTCACAGTAACTAATACAAATATTTACATTATTCATTACTATCATATCCTGAAACATATTTTAAGAGATCAATTCTATTTAAATTTCTAAAAATAACTAAATATTACTCATTATATTTTTTGTAACATCACATATCCTAAACAGTTTAAGACATTAAGGGAAGAATCCATTTAAATAAAGTACTGGTATAACGTTTTATCCAATAGTGATACTCACATTCCTATATTGAAAAAAATATTACACTTTACATTTTTATTTAATTTCACATATCCTAATTTTTTATAATATAATGTAATTAGTCAATTTAATTAAATCTAGTGAAATCATTTTTCCCTAATTTTGAACATCTCTATGTCCAAACATAATCTCATTAGTCTCTTAGATAACATTTTCTCTTTATAATATCATTAAATGAAAATGAAAACTACTTTTTGTTTTAGGAAATAAAACCATTTCCCATTTAGTTGGATTATTTATCAAATAAAAAAAAGTCAATGTCATATCTTGAGTTCTAAATTCTTAGAACCTTTCAATTTTTGAAAAGAATAATCATTTTAAAATATATCACTGTTGGGAATTAGGACACATTCCAACACAAACACAAAGTTAAATACTATTATTCGGTACAAAAAACTTTTATCCATAACCTCTTCTCAAATCATGTTATATAAATAGAACAAATAAAAACCATGTGTATACAAATCATTATCTCAAGTTGTTCATTACAACTCTTTGTTATGAAACATATTCCTTTATAGCATAAGTGAAATGGAATGAAGATACACATATCATCCTTAGATTCATTTATTATTGATAGACACCATTATATCCAAATCCTTGATGTAGTAAAAAATTTATATTATCTCTTAAATTAAAACTATAATATTAATCAATTATTCTACTAATTTTGAACTTCTGTATATTTGCAATAATTTTTAAATTATAGATTAAGTGGAACATACCATTCAAAATCAGTGAATAAACTTCTATAACATAAACACCTGACATGGACATTCCAAGGAAAACTATCTCTGTGCTATCAGTGAAAATACTGTCATTTTTAATTCATTTATAACAACCCTATGATTAAAAGACATTAACTAGATTCTTGGGGAACATTTTTTAACATTTCAACCAACTTTTCTTCTTTAGATTTGAAATTTTCTCTACTTATAATGTACATAGAGTACTAGAAGCTTGAGATTGTATGCCCAATTCCTTCATTATCAACACTTAGATAATATCTGGTAAACTTTTATTGAATTCATACTTTTTTTAAGAATATTAATATATATTAAAATAGGTTAATTTTATTAAACCAAAACAAGACATTTTAGCCTCCTCATAAATCATGTTATAGTATAAAAAAATAATAAATTATGTCTATAAGAAACACCCAAATAATTTCATTTAGGAAATTATTGTTTATATACCTATACCAAGTGTAAATTGAGATAATACACATATTAGGAAATTTTAATCCAAGATTGAAACATCAAAATTATAAATTCAGCAACCCATTTTCCCCATTAAATGAAAAAATCCATTTAGGGTCCAATTCATTCTCAACATCTAGAATTTTTAATATTTATAACATTTCTTTGATCATGTAGTTTATATCATATATCAATCGGAATAATAAAATTTATTTCTATAACAAATTACTAATTACTGAAATATTTTAGTCTCACTATGTCATTTGTTATATTAAATCATATTGAATATCATTTTTCATAACCAATTATATTGAGAATATGAGACTAAATTTCCATAAATAATTGATGTAACGAATAATATTTAGTATGTGAGAATAATATTACTTGGTTAATTATCCATATAACTCCTTGGAAACCTTGAATGAATCGCCATATTCATCCATAATCATGTATAATCACTATTAGATCATTTTCAACAATTGGTTACTAACAAATGACTTGTTTTAACACATAGAATACTTCTCTTACTCATTAAATTTTCTAAATCTACCTTTCTTGTGAATTAATTTCATTATTCTTGTAATTTCATGGAATAATATAATGTTTTTTTATGATAATGGTGTATATGATACAAAATAACGTTTTTTCAATTGATTGTCAAGTATTCATTTTTAGTACGGATTTTTAAAGATAGTTCTCCCACTAAAATTGATGACACCATAAGTCATATCCATTTATTGAAGCAATATATATATTTGGAAAATAAATGATTCTTATATGTAGTTTCTCTAACCACATTTTTTTAGGTGGGAAGTCGACCCAATAAAAATAATTATAACTCTTGGATAGTTGAGTGGATAACCCTTTATCCAAAACTGTTTAACGGATTCCCTCAACTCTATTCCTCTGCTATCATAACATTTATGGATTCCATGCTAGTGAAATCCAAATAAAACCCAAAAACATGTTTATCAAAGAAAAATATATGGAAAATCGACATAGTCCTAAAGCAACGGATGTAGACAATCTAGAGTCACTCCTTATATTCTTATATATCATAATATAATATAGGTCTACCCGGTGTAGAAACAGAACTACATGATGGGATGGTCAAAGTCTTAGAAATTCTTTCATTAGATGGAATCTCACAAATAGTATTTCATGTTGTTTTTGTCTCATAAATTTTAAGAGTAATATACATATTAAACAAATAAGTAATATTTCATAATTAATCATTATTTAATCATATTTTATTTCCTTTTTTGTATGACTGCCTCAAATATCTATTAGATTGTAGTATTTATGGAGAGTCTTTACTCTATATATATTTTAATTCACAAAAAAAACTAACACAAAATATTTAGAAACTATGCCAAAAAAATATTCGGAATCTCATAACTCAAATGACAAACTATGGTCAATGTAAACAAAAACTAGATTTTATGATATCAAACATATCATGATATACAATGATATATCCCATAATAATGTTATATTATAAATGGGAATATACAATATTTGAATTTCATAAACCAAGAACTAAACGTGATGTTCAATGAACTATAATAAATAAATATCCAATTTATTTAATTTGAAAAAATGTGATACACTAATAACCAATTCATAACAAAATTATAATTATAAGATATTTATAAATAATCATAAATATAAAAAATTTATTTTCATTTTTATTTAAAACCCTTCACATTTTATATTATATCGAATTTATATGATATTTCATGTATTATAAACATTTTAGATTTCAATATTTTTTAGATAAACATTTTGTAATCTAAATATAAATTTTATTATAATTTATCAACAATTTATATATACTATTTTATGACCTCTTAATAATTCTTTTATTTCTATATCATAAAGTATGTCATCTAATAATTTTTCAAAATGTATTTTAAATAATTACATTTAATATTTAATTTTATTTGAAAAACATTTATTCCTAAACAATTATATAATCAATTATAATAAATATATAATAAATTAATTTAAAAATCATTGATAAATAAAAATATTCATAAAATACCCTTATTTTATTATTTTTAATCATTTTGAAACTATACATATTTGAAAAATATTAATAAATTTTCCATAAAAATTTTATAGTTAATTAATAAATAATATAATTTTATAAATATTTATAAATATGTACAAATATCATATTTTTAATTTATACACAATTTATAAATAATATAAATCAATTCATAATTGAATTATTTTCGTTAAAAAATACTTTTTTTATTTTTACAAACTAGTGTAATTAGTTTGAATTTTTCATAGTTGACAATGTTTAATAAAAAAATTTAGCAATACTATATTATTAATGTTATTACCTTTTTATAAACCATTATATAAATATGAATATCCTAAATAATTGAATAAAAACGTTATTTAATGAATAAATATGAATGTTTCCATTTATTTAAAGGATTTAAATATTTTTTTAATTATAAACTGGTTTTTTCATAAAGTAATAACCACAATGATTTTTTTTATAATTATATGCTCTCATTTCATAGATGGGTTTTCTACATTTATTATATAGCCATATATAGTGGAAGATAACCCAAATATGAGAATATATATCTTCATGAATCATCATGTAAATTAAACAAAAAAATAGTGTACTTGGAAAATAGTGATATCATATGTCTTGTTATTATTTGGTGGAGGGTAATGTTTGATAAATATCATGAAGTAGTTAACAAATGAACCCTTCCTTCGATGGTTGAACAATAACTAATGGATTTGTGACAACATCATGAGGATACCTAAATTTTGAAGGGGTTCTTGTGCATTCATCTCATATGATAACCACTAGTATGGGGGGAAGAGTGATTCCACCACACCCAAGAAAAAGTGGACAATATGCTCATATATAGTCAGATCCCAAGTCTCCTCACTTCATTTTCATTTCATATTGTTGGATTAATTAATAGAACATTTCCAATGAATTAATATAAATCCATTAAAATATTCATAATGGTTTAGAACTAAAAATAATACCATTCATGAGAATATAGAAATATATATATATATATAATACAATAATATAGACACATGTTTCTCATGAATTCATCAAATATCCACTTATATTATAATATCGAATATATATATATATTATTGTAATGTAAAAAAATTAATATAAACATGATTGAATTATCCTAAAAACATGCAGGTGGACCATTACTCCTTAGAAGACTAAATTTAAAAAATATGAATGGTCATCATGAATTGTATTGACAATGGTGTAAGTGATAGTTCTAAACTGGAATGTAATAATTAAAAAAAAGAATTACTATTATGCACAGTTCCCAAGATAATTCAAAATATGTTGTTCCAAAACCCCAAAATGAAAAATCAACATCAATAGTATTTAAAAACATGTGCACAATTTTTTTGACATCCAAAGACTCCAACCATGTATTATTAATAATCTATTCCCATGAAATTTCATCTCTAAATGAAACCCCAGATACTAGATTCTACAACACTATCCAAAATCACTATAGAATCTGTACTATTATCCATAATGAAAAATTATGTATCATGGAGGGAAAATTAACATGTTTTTTAGAACATTGTGTTTTATTAAGGGTAGTATGATGTTAGATAACTAAATAATTTATATAACAAGTAATTTTTGTTATTCTCTCTAGTTTTACTTTTGATTAATAATATACAGTCAAACCCATATATAATAAATAATATTTTCCACACTACATCTATGTCATAGAGGGCTCAAAAAGTAACAACCTGTAATTTATGGGGATTTAACACTAAAACAATAATAATATTATATAATTTTCAATAGCATATAGCTGGTATTGTAGATTCGAGGAACTGTAGATTGAAGTGTACTATCACAAGCTGTACAATTCACTCATATGTTTTGTTGACTATCTTATTAAGGACTTCTGGTAGAAGGAGGATCAAATGTCATTGTAGATTATGGCCTTTAAGCCATATAAACGTTATGGAGGCTTTATCCCATTGGTAGATTATAATAATGTCTTAGTGGATTCTTATTAATCCTTATGGGGATGTGTGAGGCTTTACCCTCTATGAATCTAGGCATTTCGGCATTTATAATTGTAACCCCTCTATTAAATATAATTTTTTGTAATAGAAATTTTAATAACCATGGTTTTTCTATGAGTTATAGATCCTTTTATATTCAATATAACTTTTATTTACATACTGCATTAGGATAAGACCCTAAAATCTGGTTGTGGACTATTTGTGATGTTTTTGGAAATGAAGAGGTATAAGGGATATAGGGTGGATTCAGGATAATTATAAAATGTGTATTTTATTTACACAACACATATTCAATACAAGACATGTATTGGCCTAGGAAGACCAATTCACAACACATAAAGGGGTTTTCTCTAGATGAAGACATCAATATTTACACAAAATGTAAATAATTTAAATGCTATATAAATTATGGTGTTTTGTTTTTGAAATTATAGGTAGGCTATCATTTTGGCATAATCCATCACCTCTCTCACACATGAGAGCTGCTCGTGAATTCCTCTAAAGCCAAGATCTAGGATTTAGTTCCATTTCACTATTAGGACTTTGTTTCCTCCTTTATCAACCATGTAGGACCCATGGAAATGATTTACAAATTCCTATTATGTCATTTTTCATTTTTCTTCATATCGATAGATTTATTTAGACATATGCTAATATGCCTTATTTTCAAGGTCTTCATCCATTTGCTTATTTTCTTTTGATCTGGAACAATTCTGTGATTGAAATTGAATGGGTCTTATACCACATGTATATGATGGGTGGTAAATAACATTCCCTCATGGTTTGGTGTTTTATATGTGTTGTTATCATTGTGTTGCACATTTGACATTCCACAATTTCCATTAAAATTAAGTAGAAGCCTTGATTAAATTGATTGGGATCTGTTTAGTTTTCCCACTAGTGCCTTTGTTATTGTTAGTGGTTGTTATGCCCATTATAGGCTACCCTGGGGGTGATTCATTGTATCTATCCTACTTAGGACACCTCTGTTGGGTGATTATGATATTGCCACATATTTTGGTAACATTAATTAATTGAATGAGAATTGAATGAATAATCTGAAGGAGGTTATGCCTATATTCCAGGTGAATACATGATGTTAATTGATTTATTTTTTTAAAATGGAATTTCTAATTGGTATAGATGATCTCATATATTATGAAAGTATTACAGGAATGTTTAACAAATTGATAATGGTCATGGATTCCTTGGACGAGATCCTTGGATCTGGATTCCATTAGATGTCACGAAAGTTTCTACTCTATGGATACTTGTTATGGTGTTAGATACCTGGGACATGTTTACACCTTGGATCCAAATTTTGTAGGATTCTATGGTCCTTACTACCCCTTGGATCTATCTTAAAAAGACTCTCATTGGTTGTGCTTATTTGATCTGTTCCTTGGACTCCACCCAATTCGTTACGAAGTATCATTCGATAACCTCCTAGGACTCGATGAGGATTCCATGGTCTTATATAACATGGATTTGTCCCTTCATGGTCTAATAATATATTAAATTCCCCTTATGGATGTTGGAACATAAATTCATGGCATGGTTGTTTTGGATTTCATACACTTGTTTATATTCCATAACCATGGTTGATATTTTTTTTCGATGATTATAGATATCCCTAGTATAGATATCATATTACAGTTGTTAGATTGGATTGTGTTATAATTTCTTATTTATTCTTTATAGCTTCCCTTTTTTATGGGAGCTTTTCTATTATTCATAGTGGGACATGTTTGGAATGAGATGATCAATTATTCTATAGACATTTTATTTACATTACTATTTTACCTATGATATATATTTCACATTACATATGGTTATATTACATAGACTAGAGTTGATATAGACACCATTGTTGGTAGCCTACGATGTGTTACCTCACACCCGATCTAGGCCACAATTGGGTACCTCGACAGACATCTTGGATACAGCTAGGCTCTAGGGAAATCTCCCACTAGACAATGTTTTATTTTATTATGCAACGTACCAAGATAGAACAAGACTAATCTATGGTCATAAACATATTTGGGATAATTCTGTTTTAGTATTTTTTTTTTATTTTGATTCATGTTCTATATTGGTTATCTATTTCTATATATTTCCTAATATTTTTTATTGATACATGACATGATTATCATATTTTATATGACTTTTTTTGGTTGTTTATTATTAATTTTTTCCATACATTTATCTTATAGAATGATTTATATTATGGTTCCACTTTTTTTCACGGATGATACCTCTATGTAACACTGATCAAGGGGGTATATTTCCCCAATTTTACAACCTAAGGTCCTCACTAATATTCAAAAACCTCTAGTATACGTGGAGGATTGCTTGAGGATATGTGCCTCAGCAGCTCTGGGAACCATTTAGTGAGTTCGAGTTCAAGATTTTATGAAGTTGTATTAATGAATTTTTCTTTTTATTCAATACTATTTTGATGTAATAAATAATATATTAAGAGGTGTATGAATAATGAAATGAGTTGGTCCTAGGAGTAGCTATTTCACATATAGAAAAATGCGAACTTTCCTGGACCAAAACATGTTTTTATGGTTTTTTCGATTACAGTTGATTTTATTCCATCGTTATGTAACAAACATGATGTTTGATGTTTCTTATTATTATAGATCTTATTGATTCCTAATTATATTAGGTTATACATCTTAATTGAATAATTTTAGTAACTTTACGTGATTTCATGTTATTCATTTTTCCATGCTTATGGGATGCATTTTTTGATTGTGAGACATTATTTTGTGCTCCTTGTTTGATATACTTGTTTTTTGATAAATGAATCATGTAGGGAATTGAAAAACATGATTATTACATAGAGTTCGTTCTAGAACCTAAATACTATTTTCATTGTTAGGATATAATAGACACCCTAATTATAAAATTATAGAACATTGATTTATGGACCCTTGGTATCATTGATTGGAACATGTTGTGGTCTAGATTAAGTGGAAACAATACTTTGATTCATGAGGTTTATGGGACAATATAAATCAGAAGTGGTTACCCATTTAGTTCAACCATTTAAACATCATTGTAAAAGTTATATGAATATAAATGACATTGATTTTTTGAAAAAAGAGATCTCAACATCAACATGGATTTAGAGTGGGCAGTAGGTAGTATATCTGGTGCTTTTTACATTTGTTTATATAAAATTTTCCTACATTTTAGTTAATGTAGAAGGGTGTTGATTGTTAAATGGAAGGACTCAACCTATCATATTATTTTATATCAATGAATTTTTCACTACTCATTTTTTTCTATGGTGTGTGTTTTGAATTGTAGAGAAACTCCACCATGACAACATCTAGTCTTCCATTAGGAGGGTGGTGATGAACTTGCATTAGAGTTGGTGGGACATGTGATACCAGTATATCCTCTAGTTTTAACAGTTTTAGAACTAGTGACATTTCCAAATACATGTGTTAATTCATAGTTTTTGTGGGAGTTCCATGCTATTTATGAAAACTATTTAGGGTCCCCACAACCTAACTCATCAATGGAAGAGTTGACTCATGTGTTCTAGTAGCAGCATCCTCCCACATTTTTGGGGGATGTACATCTATAGATTATTGAGATGTTGGAAGGGAGTATCTTTATAAACCTTCGGAGAGGATATTTTTGCTCGCAAAATATATGTTATGTGGATTAGCTATGCACTATAAGATATATTAAACAAGGATGATAGGATGTGAGAAATGGTATGGAGGGATTTATACTCTTTTTTATATGATTACATCATTCCTGTGACCCTGAGAGCTAAATGATCCTATTATTTTATTCATCTAAAGTGGGGATTGATGGATGTTATGGAGTATTCAATCCACTTTATAGAGCTTCAATGTTTTGCAGCGATTTATCATGATTAATAGAAATAGTGGGTGAGATTCTTCAAGGAAGGTCTCAAGCATAAATTTGATTGAAATTCATCATGTTCAAGTCTACTAGTTATATAGAGATGATTAATTAGCTAGTTATTACCAAATAGGACTTGAGGGATGTTGGGGGCATGGAGTATTGATGTTCATCCTGTCGACCTAGTGGATCAGCGATAGTTAGTAGTAGGTGAAATTTTGAGCCTTCTTATGAAAGAAGTATCATCCATGTAGTTAGTTCTATTAGTTTTTTCTTCTATCATCTATGTTGTAGGTTGGATGATATGAGAAATCAGTGTGATTAAGACCCAGTTGAGTTCTTAGCATACACCAGAATGGTTCATGTACATAGATTCTATAGGACTGTCCCTCCAAAATTCAATATAAGTGGATCGAATTTTACTCTAGGTTCATGAGCGGGATTCAGATCTTTATGTATTGAAGAAACATGGTGTAGTCTCATTTGTTCAGTTTGAAGTGGTGATTATGGTCAAGGCATCTTGGAACAAATTGTAAATATTAAATAGAGTGGGTATACTATTGGTAGGGATGCTCTTTTACAAGGTCACCGTTTATGTTAGATATATTCTGTATGGCCTACACAGGTGGGGAAGAGTATCATCCCATATATGATGAGAGGTAAAGACTTAGTAGCTTTTACTCTTGCATCTACTCGTTTTGATATATGGTCTTCTCATAGTCTCGTATATTTTCATATTGTGAAGAGACATGGGATCATTGTTCAGTTTTATAACTATGTTATGGTGTTGGACACTTTGTTGGGAATCAGAATGAAGGTTGTACCCCAGTTCAGGGTGTACCCCCTTGAGATTGGTGGGTTTCAATTCAAATGGAATTATTTACCTTATGATTACTGGGTTTCACATCTTACATAGGATGGACAGACTAGTTCCTTAACAAAACCATGTCAATATTTATCTCCGTAAGTTGAACTTCACATCAAAAGAGGGTGGAGTTTTCATTCATAATGGTGAATGGGATTTCCATGAAGGTATAGCTAGACCCGATCATTTTTGTTTAGGAGGAATGATAACCTAGATTTGTAGTTTATATATTTATTATCAGGGAACACATGAGGAAGACTACCCTCCTATGGTTTATTTATTCAGGGAAGGCTTTTTAGAAAAAAACATTGGTTTACCAGCTGATATGGAGGTCAATTTTTCCATTAATCTAGTGATAGGAGTTGAAATGGTATCTATTCCACCTTATAGGATGGCTACTATAGAGTTGTAGGAGATCAAGAGTATGGTAAAAGACTTGGATTAAAAGGTGTTTATACAAACCTGTACATATCCATGGGGTTCTATGATCCTTTTGTAAAATAAGAGGGAAAGACCCTTAGGATATGTGTGGATTACTGAAAATTTAAACAGATGATAGTTAAAATCAATAATCATATTCCATGGATAGATGATCTCTTTGACCATCTCTAAGGATCTAAGATTTTCACAATGATTTATTTGAGGTAAGGTTATTTCCAAGTAACTGTTCAACACACATACATATATTGTAAGAAATTTCATAGTAGATGTGGTGTACATGAGTATTTGGTTATCTCATTCGGTATCATGAATGTTCCAGTAGTTTCTATTGTTCTGATGAACCGATTTTCACCCTTATATTGATTTTTTTATTGTGGTATTTGTGGATGAAATCTTGGTGTATTATCACAATCTAAACGATCATTCCCAACATATTGATATCATTTTGGATACACTGATTGAGTATTAGTTATATACTATGGAATCTATGTTTCATTAATTAATGGATAAAATTCACCAGTATCAGTTGACATAGAGAAAGTGAGATATGAAGTTTACTGGGAGAAACACAAGACCTTCTTTGATATGTAGAGTTTCAAAGGGTATAAGGATATTATAGAAATTTTATATATGAATTATCCTTCACATAAGAACCTCATATGAGATTTACTAAGAAGGGAATGATTTTCTAATGCTAATATACCTATGTGATAGCCTTTCAGGTGTTATATGGGAAATAGTCTTTAGAAATGGTCCTGATTCTACCAAAGCTAGGAAGAAGCAACACTATGTATTATGAACCATCAAGAATTAGGACAAGAGAAGTTATGTTGTAGGAAGACTGAGTCCTCGCATTCAAGATCTTGTTAATTATGGTCAGAAGATATAAACTACTCATATAATGATATTGTGTTTGTCGTTTTTGTATATTCCTTGATTTTTCAGATGCATTATTTACTGGGGGTAAATTTTACGGTGTACACAAACCACCGTATCCTCAAGTACATATTTACAGTTCATGATCTGAATATGAGGTAATGATGGTTTGTGAAATACTTAATGTAGTTTTACTTTTAGAATTCCTAAAAAGTTAGTAATGTCAATGAAGATTCTTATGAACTAACCTGGAGGACTCAGATAAAGGAATTTCAGGAGGCCCCAAGCGAGTGGCACCTGATGGAACTTTTTTTAGAGATGAACTTAGAGGTTAATAAAAACAATGTCCAGACATTTCTCTCATCCTTAGTGGTGACTTTCACTCTACAGGATAGAGTGGGGATGATATTGTTATTTTATGTGGAAGTCCTAGTCCTATATGAGTGTGTGCTGGGTGGGGATCTACCTCTTGGTTTGACTATGGGTGAGGATGAAATTAAATGTATTCATGGTCATTTATGGGTTTCTGATGAAATTCATGAAAATATTATGTGGAAGTTTCATGCCTCAACATAGGATGTAGATATTTGTGTTACCATGAAATCTTCTGACTTGTGTCATTAATACTAGTGGTCGATGATAAAGCATGAGGTATATTTTTTGTTATGAGGTGTTCAACCTATTAGAGGGTGAATGTAAAACACTAGCGACCGGTTGAAAGGATGAGTGTGGGTTGTTTTGGAAAGGATCATGAAGGTCAATCATTTCTTACCAATCAGGGAGACCTTGTTAGTAAATGAGCTTAAAAGATTGTATATCTGTGAGATTGTGCACCTTCATGTGGTTCCACATACTACTATATCAGATAGGGAACCATAGATTAAATATTTATTCTAGGAAATTCTACTGAGGGAATTGGTTACAACGGTGCTTCTGAACATAACATACCACCCTCAGACTGATGGATAATTAGAGTGTAGGGTTTAGGTGCTTGAGAAAATTCATAGAGCATGAGGCATTTTATGGTAGGAAATTCTTATCACCTCAATGCTGGTTAGAGGTAGGAGACACATAATTGCGTAGAAAATATATCATAAAAGATACATTAAATTATATCTAGTAGATCAGAATGAAGAATGATATTGTACAGTCTATATAAAATATTATATTGATCATTATCGACAACCTCTAGTGTTTCATGTTAGGGATTGGTTCTTTTACATATCTCATCAAGGATGGGACATAAATGAATTAAGAGATAAGGTAAGATCTCACCATGATATTTCAGTCCAATCAATATTTTGGAGAGAGTAGGGCCAGTATCATATCAATTATAGTAACCACAAAGGTATCAATACATTCATGATGCCTTCCACGTATCTGAGCTACACCATTATCACCCAGACCTGACTCACACTCTGAATCCATATAAGGGTGAGTCATAGGTAGATGCAACCTTGGAGGGGTAACATCTTCATACTATTTATAGGAACAAAAACACTCTATAAGGATGGTTAGTTCCTCTTGAATGACTTCTATGGTAGTATGGACATTTACAATATGATACATGGGAGTGGGAGGACGATGTATGCTCTCAGTGGTTGAAGTTATTCTCATACAATTCTTAACCACCATTTGAATGATAATTCATTGATGAATTGCTTTATGGTGGGGAATATTGTAGGATCTCGGGTTTCTCTATGAGTTAATAATCCTTTTATTTCAACAAGAACACTTTATTTAGTACTACTTTTGTCTTATACCCAAATTTTATGTTGTGTGGTGGATGGAATGTTTTATGAAAGGAAGAGGGGGAGGGTTGTAGATTAGATGCAGGCCAATTACACAACATGTGTTTGGTTTAAATGATGTGTATTCAATACATTGCATATAATGTATTGGGAAGTCTAATTCATGATGTGTAACAGGTTTTATAGAGGGAATGACCATGTGCATTACATGACATTTAAATCATTTACATGTTGTGTAAATACTTTAGTTCATATATTAAAATAGGAGAAAAGGCCTTATTTTGACAGAATCCATAATCTCTCTTACATAGGAGAGCCACCAAGAAGCCCTCCCAATCCCAGAGCTATGATTTAGTTTCTTTTCACCATCATACTCTGTTTCATCCGCCATCGACCTTGTTGGATATATTCATGTTATTTTTATATTCCACTTATGTTGTTTTCATGTGTCTTAGTACCAACAGATTTGTTTAGATTCAATATAATATCCACTATTTTTCAGGCATTCGCTCGTTTCTCCATTTTATTGAAATCTAGACTAAATCATTGGTTAATAATGTGTGAGTATTCTACCATGGAAATATGGTTGGTTGTATATACCTTTCCTATAAGTTTTTAAGTTTCATATGCATTGTTTTATTGTTCCCCAAGCAATGCTTTTCAACATTTGTCCTAAAATAAAATAGAAACCTTTATTAATTTTTTTCCCTTTTTATGTTTATCGCTAGTACCGTTGATATTTTACTAGTTGTTAGACTGATCCTAGGCCACCCATTTGTTAAATCATTGTGTATTACCTATTTATACCACCATAATATGTGACGATGAGCTTTACACATGTTTTGGGAGAATTAGTTAATTGAATGAGAATTGAATAAATGATTAGAAGATGTTGGCCCGAACGGCCCGAAGGCCTTCATTTTTATTGAATTTTGATAACCCCCCCCCCCCCCTTCAAGGGATGAGGGGGAACCCTTACAATGACCAGAGGCTCATAGATTACAAGGAACGTAGGCTTAGAAGATTACATGACCCGAAGGTCTTAGGGAAATCAACCAGAATATCTACAAGTAACTTCCCCTCCCCAGCATCTGCATCATTATAGTAGCTCTCCACCTTTGCATGGCAGTCTGGCTAGGCTCCCCATGCAAGAAAAGGCTGGTACCGATGGCATAGACATACCCTCTCATTCACACATTCTTGGTGATTAAATGTTGATAATTTATTTAATTATATAAATGTAATAGTTTAATGGGTTGGATGAACTCATGTATTATGAAATGATTAATGAAAGTTCTGATAAATTGATAGCGGTAGTGGATTCTTTCGATGATCTCATTGGATCCTGATTCAACTAGATGTCATGTACATTTATACTCCTCTAACATTTCTTACAGTAGTGGATTCCTCATAAATGTTTAGTCCTCATATCCAAATTCTATATGATTCCATAGGTCTTGTTACCCCATGAATCTATCATGCAGGGACATGCATTGTATATGCTATATTGACATTCTCCTTGCACACAGAATAATTATTTATCGAGTTTCCATAGAGATGCTATTGGGACATGATGAGTATGCCTTGGTCTTCTATACCTTGTATCTGTCCCTTTATGGTCTATAACCTGATTTCACAAGTGACACTATTGTGGATGTTGACAAAAGATTTCATGACGTGTCCATTTTATATTTTTTACACATGTCTATACTGTGTGGTTGTGGGGGATATATTCTCTTTACTTTTAGATATCCCAATAATGGATATCATATTTTAGTTGTGATATTGGATAGTTTTATACATTCTTATTTTTTTCATCCCAAATGCCCTTGTTTATAAGATCATGATTAATGTTTAGAGGGATACTTGTTTGGATAAAGTGAATCATTTCTAATTTCTAATTTATTTTTATTTTTCTTTTATACTAGTTATCCATATTTCACACCTCGTATTCCTATATTACACTTACTATACTTGACATAGACATTGATAATGGTGGCTTACTTGGTGTTATCTCACACCCTGTTCGGGCCACCGTTGGGTACCCTAATAAAATTTACATATACAGGTAAGTACCAGGGCAAGTACGCACTAGACAATGTTTGATTTGGTTCTGTAAAGGAGAATGAGAGCATAGGACTGAACTGTGATCGCGATGTTAGTTGGGATAATCCAATTTTATTCTATTGTTCTATTGATTCTTATAAAATATGGGTTTCTTAATTTTATGTGTTGATTTCCATTTTGTATAGAGACATGACATGATCATCATATTTAATATGATTTATTTTTTCATTTATTATTATTTTTTTCTATATTTTTTTATTATTTCAGGATTTATATTATTCTTTCAGTTGTTTCTTCACTTGTGATACTGTTTCATTACTTTGATAATGTGGGTTTGGTCACTGAATTGTACCAATTTTGACCCTCACTACAATTTTTAGCCTCTGGAATATGAGGGGCCTTCTTGACGTCATGTGACCCACTAGATTAGGGTAACATTTAGTGTCTTCTAGTTCAAGACATTACATGAATATGTATATGCCAATTTTTATTATAAAATCACTATAAGAACAATGTATTAAACAATGTTTTAAGAGATGTAATTTTATGACCCCATTTAAATTAAATTTTAAGAATGAATTAATGAAATTTATATCATAACTATTGTTTTATGGTATTGATAATACCACTACTAAATTATAATAAATTTATTTTTTAAGAAATATTTTTCAATAAAAATTTTCAACCGAATCAAAAAGATGTCCAATGTTTTAATAATCGATCACCACTATTTTAGTAGTTTATTCTCACAATTTCAACTAAAATATAACTGATTGTATTTTGACATAAAATGGAGAGGGTTTCAACCCCATTTTTTCAAATGAGTCTAACAATGGGTTTAATTATATGAATTACAATTTCAAATCATTTACTAAATGAAATAATTATTTATTAAATGTATTAATATAACATTAAATGTTACTACAATATATAATAGGACATGATTTCAAAAGAACTCAAACCCTTCCAATGGTGAATCCTATGTTTTGAACGTAAACAAAATCTTTGTTGTCTTGTCCATGGTACTGTTAAAATAGATAAAATCATTTTCCAAAAAACAAAACTACACTTACTTTGTATAATAAAATATTTTTATTATATTATTTCTAAAACATTGGGACTCTCACATCTACATTCTAGATCTAACCAAAGGTGAACACTATATTTCAATTTCATTGGGACATTCAAAAAAAATTCAAATTTATTTATATAATAAAATTTTCATTTTACCCATAGGGAAATATGGAGACATTAGATACAAAATATTTCTCAATATACCTTAGTTAAAACATCAGTCAATATAATATGAATACACTATACTACTCCTTGTCTGCATCCATATCTAATTGAATATATCGTAGGTGACAGATTCTATAATATAAATGTATCCCCCAACATTTACATAATCTCTCTATCATTAATTATTAAAATAAAATTATTCTATATTGCAGATATAATTCATTACATTACATTGGAAAATTCAATTCTAAGACCTCATAATATTAATAAATAGAATTTCCCATCACAAATTAATTTTAGAATGAATTTTATAATTTCAAAAAAAATCAAGAGATTCAAAATAAAATAGATCCAATAAAGAATATAATTTCATAAAAACCATATCATGATTTGAATCCTTTACTAATACTATCATGATAAATGAACTATTTCACATTCCAACCCATCATAGTGTTACACATGAAAAATCACATTCCTTTGAGTTTGTCACCAAGCTCATTTTTTTATTGGCTTCATGGATACTCATTGTGTTTACTATAAAAAAAACTATGCCTCTTTTTGAGCACAAAGAGAGGCCTAGAAATAAAATTTTTTAGAGAAAAAAATTATAAATTGAAAAAATCATGAATTAATATAAAATTTTAGCATCCCATTTAGTGAAAATAAATCAATAGATCCAACAAAGTATTACACATAGACTCTAGTACATAATTCTATTTCTATATAATTTAATGATTCATAATTAATGAAATTTCCATTGGGGAATTATTTTTACTATACACCCTAGCTATTAATGACATATTTCAATTAAAATTATAGACAAATATATAACCAATTTAAAAAAATTTAAAAAAAATTATATTTTTATCTACAGAATCCAAAATTAATAAGAACCCAAATGAGAAAAATTCATAAACATGAAATATGTTCTCAGACATTGAGATCTTAACTACTCTTTCATTTCTACAACACTGATATCTGATTAATATCTAATGGAGAAAATGATTCCTTTAACCTGTATATCATAAATATATGTGTATATGTCATCAAATTTCATATATTTTTTAAGTATGAAGTCAATGTTATATCATAAATGACACAAATTCTCATCCATGTATGAGAAACATCATTATAAAATGCCAATTATCAATTATAATACTAATCATTCCAAAGAAATAATATTTTAAATTTCTAAATTGTATTTCAAGAGTATATCTAGAAAGAATTATTTTCAAAAATAATATATGATATAAAAAACATAAAACATTCATGAATATAAATATCATAGAAAATATTTTAAATATTTTTAACCATTTTATCATATTATATAATAAATTTTATATATTTAATGAAAAATCATTTTTTATAATTCCTTGTAAAAGCAATGAATTCCATCATCTAATAGAGAAACCTTATTTTCCAAAAAAAATAGAAACTCGCTATTTTCTATAATTTTACTCTTCTTAAGTAAACCATGATATTAATCGATAAATATGTCTCTATATGGGTTCTTTTAATGAATTAATATTCATTTATACAAGGAAAACAAACAATATTGTGAGTGGAACCTTTCTAGCCAATATATTCTATCTATTACTCATATTCTCACTAGTCATATCATTCACTTGAATTAAAAATAATGGTTCCAGTAACAAGGTCGCAATAAATTCATTTTACACAAAATACACACACAACATCTACAAAATAAGCCCATTAATTCATAAAACATATTTCAGTATCAAATAAATAGAAAATGTTATAAATTTTTAAGAATAAAAAATATAAAAAATTTATTGACATTACCTATTTCAATTATGAACCAGTGACAGTTACAAAACCTTCAATTTCATTTAAAATAAAATTTAGTTAAAATTTCATTATTTTATATGAATCCACAATTTCAATAAATTCTTTAACTTTTGGTCCATTATAATCTATTAATAATCATCCAAAATTAAAAAATTATTCCAATTTATAAAATGGATTAGTGTTTCCTACCATGAAATGACCATCCAAAATTTTACATATAATAAAAGATCCAAAATCACCCTTATAAGATAAATTTTTAAAAAATTATTATAAATAAAAATAATCCATAATCTATAACCATATATTTAATGATCAAAATTTTACTTTTCATGATCCATAATAACTAATAATACGAATCATGTGAGTGATTTTAAATCTAGTTCCCTATAAAAAACTTATCATTTACGCGATTTCCATTAGTAATTATCCATCAAAAAGAGAAAGGGTTATCATCAAAATTATCTGAAATTCCACCTATATGTTAGATATACACTAAAATAATAAAATATATAATCTATGAAATTATATATATTGTGTATATTAAATTATATGTATTGATACATGTATTATAATGTCTTTAATAAATACATGTGATAAAAAAATACAAATATTCAATATAAATTTAGTTACCACAAATGGTTTTATTATCAGTTACAATCTATTATGAATTGATCAATTAGATTTACCAATCCTTGAATACGATTCATTGAATTATTGAAATTATAGAGACGCTCGCCTTTCACAAAAAACATTACACAATTATTTGCATAATTATACATCAATGTACAAGTCCAGGATCATTAAGTTTAGTTTCTTGGAAGACTAGGTACCTAATCCAATATTATAAAACAAATATTTTATTTAAAATCCAAAATAACCTCTTATATTCCATTGTGATCATACATCTTCATAGGATACCCAAGGTAACACATGAATAAAGGGATGAGCTAAAAAACCTGGTAAGGGAGTATATATAAGAATAGGGCTTTAGCACATGGGTTAGAAGGCATGACATAATGCTAAACAAAAATGGAACATATGGAATAACAACATATAAACATGGGATAATATAAACATTGAATCATTGTAATGAGTCAGAAACAAAGAACATGACTTTAGTATGTGTCAAGGATAACCACCAAGATAGTTTCACATAGTAGCACAAGCCCAGGCTAACCACCAAGACTGTCACCCATGACATCTCATGAGATGTAACTTTACCCCATTCATTGAATTGTTATTTTGGCGAACCCATCTTAACATGTTCGTTAATATGATTTCCACATTAATAATCACACATAATCAATCATACATAAACAAGGGAACCTATTAAGAGAAATGGGTATCACATTCATTTCATAAAGCCTAATGAATGGGCGTATCATAAAATTGTACATAAGAGAAAGAAATTAAAACAGAAATGGACATTAATATGGTATAATAGGTATATATCATGTTAAGTGATGTAAAATAGAATTGAAACATTAATGTCGAGTATTTAGTAAAATCTTATCATTAAAACATTTAAGTGCAGTTTTAAGGAAAATATTATAAAGCATTTAAACTCAAAAAAAGGAATAATCATTTATATAAAACCAAAATTAAAAAATAATATTTTCAATATACAAGTACTGATTTTAGGAAGATAATTTTGGCATAAAATAGAGGATAGATTTCACTTGAAATCATGTACTAATTCTTTATGTTCCCTCAAAATATGTTTTCTTTTCTAGAAGAATTAAGGAGGGAATCACTTGAAATAAAAATGTATATCCCCAAAATAGAATGAGGGATGGGTCATGAAACATTATTTTTGAGCATAGAAAAAGTATGTATAATTTGTAAATAAAAATTGAGGATAACATAATTTGTTTAAAAAGAACATTGGAGAAACCTGAAGGAATAAAGGTTTTTCAGGTACAATCCATTACGAAATATCCACGTGGTATCAATTGTACCTAGAAGCTTTTAATGAGAGAGAAATGGAGTTATCATATTTTATAAATAAATAATGAAATATGGTGAAGGTTATAAATCCAAACCCAACATTAGGAATTATACGTAAAAGGGAATAACATATAGGACATTCTTGAATAAAATTGAAATATAGAGGTTCCATTATTAAAATTCGGTATCCTAAAAGCGTCGCTTAAAATTTATTAAAATAAATTGAATTTAGGAAAAATGTATCCCATAATATGGAAATCAAAAATATGGTATTATGGATACATAATATCAAACCCTAACATATGAAAATATAAATTAAAAGAGATAACATACAACAATTGTTGACTAAAAGAGGAGGGTGAAAGTTTCAATTATATTGTAGAGTAACTCCTAAAACTATATGGTTGGGACCTTTGGGGATTGAGGAAATCATGAAAGGAATACTAGGAAGGTAAAACCACCATAGGTTATATGATTATGGATATATAACACAATAAGACAAAGGAATGAGTGGGTATTTGTAGTAAAAGAGAGAGAATTTTTTAATAATTTCAAAGAACACCTCATTAGTTGTTTTTGCAAAGCCATGGGTATTCCCATGATATTTTCCCATGTTATTAGCCACATGGGGTACCGCATGTCATATATTACTGTATATAAGTTGACTAGAATTTTATATTAATTATTACATCATTATGATGTCATTAAAAAAATCGAAAACTCAATATTGTATTTTTATATTCATGAAAAATTCATGTATTTTAGAAAAGTACCAAATATTCACCCTAACCATTTTTCGACGTATAGAATACAAAAATGTACTCCTTTTTTTGAAAATAATTTTCTAAATATTATTAATTTAATTTTTATATAAAATTATAATTTTTCCACCAAAAAACATTAAAACTATAACACTTTTTATAACAACTTGATAAATTAATGAAGGACATATAAAATTATCTTATAACCATAAGAAAATAAAGTAATAATTTATGATTAAATTTTATGAAAATATATTTCCAATCTAAATTATTAATTTATTCATAAAATTTTAAATTAAAGATTTTTGACATTCAAAAATACTAATTCATATACTATGATTATTTTAGCACTTTTATGATTTTTAAATTGTATTTATAAATTCATCGTGATGTTTCTATTTTTTGACTGATGTTCTATTCATTACTATTAATTTTTATTCATAATTCTATTTTACTATTCATAAGGGCATTTTAATATTCATCAAAAATTATGTTTGTTTTATCAAAATCCAAATAACATACAAATCAAAAAATTTTATGGCTGTTTTTCAAAATTCAAATCAAATAAGTGACAAAATTTTCTTTAAATGTCACATATTACCTAGTAGTTTATTTTGGTTTCATGTGATTATGTGAAATGTTTATAAGAATATAATTTCCATTGATAAATCGTTGGATTGTTACATTCTTCCCCCTTTATGAAATTTTTCCCTCGAAATTCCATTTTACATTCTATGACATAAACAGGTACTGGTACTTTTCCTTCGTTACTTCATCTAGTTCCCATGTTTCCTATTCATACATATGGTTCTTCATAGTACCTTGACCAGACAAGTATACTGGTTACATAGAACTTTATATCTATGATAAAAGATCTCCCCTGGCTGATCCTTATAAGAAATATCATCCTCCAATTGTACAACATTTTAATAGAGTACATGTGAAGAGTTTGGTATATACTTCCTTAAGAGGGATACGTTAAATTAATCATGTAGTCTTTCCATTGTAGGTAAAAGTGCTTGTTGATAGGCCACAACCCTGATACGATCAAGAATCTAGAAGGGGCTGATGTACTTGGAACTGAACTTTCCTTTCTTCCCAGACCTTAGGACCTTCATCCATAGAGATATGTGTAGAAATAAAATGTCTCCAACATTGAACTCAAGGTCTCATCGATTATTGTCTACATAACTCTTTTGTTGAATTTGGGATGCCTTGATGTTCTATTAAATGGTTTTCACCTTGTCCACCATTTCTTTAATAATTTTATCTTTTATAATATTATTCTCTCCAACTTAATCCTTACATGTTGGTGTTCTCACCTTTTCCGATAATGGGATTCATATGGTGTCATTCAGATGCTTGGGTGGAAAAAAATTTGGTAGGAGAATTAAACTAGTGGAATATGTTGATCCCATCCTCCTTTGAATTCCATAGATCATGCTATCAGTATATCTTCCAGTGTATGAATAGTTCACTCGGATTTTCCATCAGTATGAGGATGATATGCCATACTGAAGTTTAATTAAGTTCTTCGAGCATGTTGTAGACTTTCTAAAATGTTGAGTTAAATCGCGGATCACGATCAGATACAATAGATAGTGGTACTCCATGTATCCCTACCACTTCATTTATGTAAATCCTTGTATGTTGATCCATTGATAAATTCTCTCAAATCGTGATAATGTGAGTTTTCCTTGTAAGACGATCCACAATGACCCATATAGCATTGTTTCTTCTGAATTTCCATGGGAGGCGAGTGAAAAAATCCATGGTGATGTTATCCCACTTCTATGTTGGTATGGGTAGTGGTTGCATAATCTCTTTAGTCTTATGTATTTCTGGCTTCATTTTATGACATACCAGGCACATTGATGTTTATTAAACAATCTCCCTTTTCATATTTTTCCACCAAAAAATTTGGTAGACATCTCGATACATCTTTGTACTCCCTGTGGGAAAAGGGAATGTCGAGCTATGTGCACCATTCAAAATAAATTTCCTTATCTATAGGTCAGATGGTATAAATAATCATTATCCAAATATTATAACTCCTTCTTTATCAATTTTTAAATCATAGGACTTCCCATTTCGAATATCTTCTATCCTTTTCTAAATTTCCACATCTTTTCCTTGAGCATCATTTATTTTCTCCATGAAAGATGTATGAGAACTCATTTGAGAAAGGATTGAGGATGTTCCTCACAAAATGATTCTCATGTCCATCCTTTTCGAATCAAAGATGATGGGATGCTTTTCAGTTATCATCATTTGTAAAGAGGTAGGATCCTTTCAACTTAGAGCATCTGCCTACTTGTTCCCCTTACCAGGATGGTTTTGGATTAAGCAGTCCTAATCATTGATAAGCTATATCCATCGAAGATGGAGTATATTAATCTCTTTTTGTGTGAATATATATTTCATACTCTTGTGATCATTATATATCTCACACTTCTCCCTATAGAGATAATTCCGCCACATTTTTAACGTAAATATCACAACTCTAGATCATGTGTGGGATAGTCTTGCTCTTGGATTTTCAGCTGCCTTGAGGCGTAGGCTATCACTTTATCATTTTTAAATAGCACATATCCTAATAACTTCTTAGAATCATCACTATACACCACATAAAGTTCTCCACTTTTTAGGAGTCTGAGTATTGGAGTAGTGATTAACCACTTTTTCAACTATGTATAACAGTCATCACATTACTGAGTCTAGACAAACATTACACCCTTCTAAATTAGAATGGTCATTCGGTCTGAAAATCATGAAATGGTCTTCATGAATTGTCGATAATACCTAGCTAGACCCCGAAAGCTATGGATCTCTTTTACATATGTTTTTATGGGCCACACTTCAATTGACTTTGTCTTAGAAGGGTCCATAGATTTCCCTTTGTTGGTTATAACATTACCAAATAATGATACTTCCACTATCCAAAACCCCAAATAATTATACTTTGAATAAAGATTTTCCCTTATCAATGTTTTTAGCATAGTATTCTACTACCACTCATGATCTTCCTTTCTCATGAAGTATATCATAATAACATCAATATAGACTACTGTAAATTTTTGAAGGTAATATCTAAAGACTCTATTCATTAATTCAATTAAAATTTCTAGACCATTAGTGAGTCTGAATGGAATCACTATGAACTCATAGTGACCATACCTATTTCGAAATGAAGTCTTGTGAATATCTTTTTTCCTCAATGTTAATTGGTGATTTCCCAACTGAAGGTCCACCTTAGAGAAATATCTTCCCCCCTGAAGGTGATCGAACAAGTCATATATTAAGGGAAGGGGATAATTTTGAATTATCATGATTTTATTGAGCTTACTATAATCAATGCAGAGGTGCATTGATCCATCATTCTTCTTGAAAAATAGGATTGGCGCACCCCATAAGTAAAAAATGGGCGTATAAAACCTTTCTATAGATTCTCTTAAAACAACTTCTCCATCTCTTCCAGCTCTACAGTGGCCATTATATAAGGTGTCTTTGAAATAGGCAGAGATCCATGAATATGTTCAATTTAAAACTCGACCAATCGATCTATATGAAGTCCATGAAACCCTTCATGGTATATATCATTTTAATCCCTCATGGTAGGCATTTTTTCAAGAATAATTTTCTCCTTTTTATCAATAATTTGAGCTACAAATACTTTCTCATAAGGAATTAATTTCTACACTTGAGACAGTGATTCAAAATGAGATTCATCATTCTCCTTACACTTGTAAAGAATTGGAGGATTCTTTAACATATGAATAGTGATATCCCTTTCCTGATAGTTGATGTTGTATTTGTATAAAGATAGCCAACCCATGCCCAAGATATTGTCGAACTTCACTAAAGGATGTATGATGAGATCTTCTAAGAGGATCAGTCCACAAGCATTAATTGGGGAAGAGTTACAAACCATGGACACAATAATTTTCTCACTCACTATTCTCACATATAACTTATCCTACAAATTTTAGGTAGTTCATGAATAGTTGTACTAAACATTCCTGTTATGAAATAATATATAGAACTAGAATCAAATAGAACATTAACTATTCATTAATGAATAACTAGAATACCTGTCACCACATTGTTGTGTGGTTCCACCTCAGTAGTAGTGATACAATAATCACTTTCTAGTTGCCTTATAGGTTGTTGTTGATTTTCTCTTACAACCCTTGGCTTAGAGAAATTGTTTTCATAATTTCCATGCTCCTTAATGTTTTAACATTTCACTATATGTTGAGGTTTGATCTGAACATTTATTATTCCACATTAGTGGTATTTTTCATATCCCTTCGACAATTATTGGGAAGATTTCCTAGCATTCGACATTTGAAGCAATTTCTGGTTTCCTTCAGACAGTTCCCAGAATACTTCTTCCCACAACATTTACAAGGGGGATATTCAGTCTTCATTCCATCAAGGGATTTTTTTTGTTTAACCACGAATGTTATTCTCAATTTTTTACTTCTTTTCATCAGTCCCACAAGACCACTGAGATTCTCTAATATCCACTTCAACCTTTAGGTCACAATGGACAATCTCCTCGTAACTATCAATGTCTCAAATCACCAATGCTTTTTATAGACTATTCATTATTCTACTAAATAAGAGATCCACCTTGCATTCAGTGTACATGAAAAATTCAAAGGTGTACCTTACAATCATTGTAACATTTTCATTATATTCTACAATAGAGTCATCGTCCTTCTACTTGAGTCCAAGGAACTCTCTTTTCATCTTGAGATGGAGGGTTCGAGGAAAATAATTATTGAAAAAAATCCTATTGAATTCCTCCTAATACATGGAATCAATTTCTTCTTGGGAAATTGTATATTTGATCAGTTTCCACCACTAAATCGCTTCCCCATTCAGATGATAGACTTCTAGTACCAAATTCTATTCATTTGAGAACTTGAGAATAAGGGATATTTGTTCAGTAGAGTTAATCCATTATTCTGTGAGGAGGGGATTAGAATATCCGCTAAACATGGGAGGCCTTTAATACATAAAGGATTCGACAAAAACCTTCTATTTTTTGTAGAAGATGAGGAAATTAAACATGATTCAAGTAATTATTCATATCTTGATCAAATTGACCAAGTACTTTCATGATGTTTTGAGAACCCATTCCAATCATATCTGACATATCATTTAAGAATTCATCACATTCCATTTCACATTGATTGCTGGAACAAGTTCTTCTATTTCCTAACATTAGCTATGTTAAAGAACATTCAATTAATGGGCTTTAATACTTAGTTATTGATCATAAAAAAGTAACTTTTAATATAAGAGGATAATATTTTAAAGTAAAAGTATATCCTAACTTTTCATTCCCTATATTTTAATCTAGGATATCGTTTATCTATTTCATAACTTATATTATTATGATTTTTCCTATATTCCAGTAATAATTGTTTGTACTATGCACAAGAATTTACCAAGGAATATCCCTTGGGAATTTCAAACCAAGAGTGCAACAAGGCCTATTGTTGTGTGCTAAAATTCCCAGGGTCATGCCAAAAACACCTTGTAAATGTCTATACTCTTAGGTATATCTTTTTTAGAGCCACCTCAACCTGTTTGTATCTAGATAAGGATGTAATTGATTAATAAACCACATACACTATACATAACAAAATTATGGGATGATTTCTTTGTATCATCCATTAGGTTCTCAAAAATGTTCTTTATTCCTAATCTCCAAAAATAACTAGAACATTCTATAATACCAACTATAGAGTCACTGATCTTTCACATAAAACATTACATGATTTTTAGCATAATTTACATTCGAGTACAATCTTGGGGTCATTATGTATACTGTCATGGAAGACTAAGTACAGAATGAAAAATTATAAAACATAAATTTTATTTAAACTCCAAAATGAGTTAATATCTTCCATTGAGATTATATATCTGCATAGGATACCCTATGGAACACATGAAAAACGGGATGAGCTCAATATCCTAGTAAGGTAGTATACATAAAAATATGGCTTTAGCACATGGGTTTGAAGACATGACATAAGGATAAGAAAATAATGGAACATATGGAATAATGACATATAAACATGGGATCATATAAACATGGAATAATTTTAATGTGGATTAAATATTAAAAATTACTGTTCTGTGATTTAAGGATAATCTCCATGATTGTTTCACATAGTAGCACAAGCCAAGGCTAACTGCTAAGACCATCGCACAAAACATCTCATGAGACATACCTTTACCCAATACATTTGAGAACTATCTAAGAACACCCAAATTTAAATTTTAATTAATATTCGTTCCACATAAAAAACATTCATAATCAATCATACATTAATATAAGAGAATCCATGGAGAGAAATGGGTATCACATACACGTTATAAAGCAAAATGAATGGGCGTATCAGAAATGTGTCCATAAGAGAAAGGAATTAAAAAATACATGGACATTAATAAGATAAAATAGAATTATATCTTGGTATGATATGTAAAGGAGAAGTGAAGGCATATAAAAAGAGTATTTAGTAAATTTTTATCATTAAAACATTTTAATGTGGTTTTAAGGAAAATACTAAAGATCATTTAAATTTGAAAAAGGGGATAATATTTTATATATAAACTAGAAGTCAAACCAAAAGTTTTTCATAATAGAAATAATTATTTTATATTGATAATGGTTTCTTAAAATAGAAGATAGAATGAATGTGAAATCAGGAAAGAATTTAGGATGTTACCTCAAAATAGGTTTTCTTATCGGGAAGAATTAAGGAGGGAATCACTTAAAAAACATGTATATTACCAAAAGAGAATGAGGGTTGGATATTGAAAAATGAGTTTGGATCATATAAACAGTATTTAGATGTTTTACGTTAAGTGAAATGAAAACATCATTTGGGTAAAAATATCGCTGGAGAAAACCAAAAAATAATGGTTGTTTAGGTAGAATCCCTTATGGAATATCTACATGGTATCAGTTGTACTTAGAATATTTTAATGAGAGAAAAAGGTAATTATATTATTTTATACATCATGATGCCAATATGGGAAATTTGAGAAATCATACCCCAACATTAGGAATTATACATAAAAGGGCATAACGTAGAAGTCATTCTTGAATAAAAGTGAAATAAAGAGGATCCCTTATGAAAATTCGGCAGCCTAACGATGTCTCATAAGATTTCATAAAATGAATTGATAAGGGGAATAGAGTATATTATAATATGGAAATAAAAATTACAGTAATAGGGATATAAAATATCAAACCCCAAAAAATGAAAATGGAAATTCACAGAGAAAACATAAAATAAGTATTGACTAAAAGAGGAGGTTGAAGGGTTCCATTACATTGTGGAGTAACTCCTAAAACCTGATGTTTGGGACCTTGGGGGCTAGAGGAAACATTTGGAGGAATCCTAGAGATGTAAAACCAAGATATCACCTAGGATGAAAGATAAGTAATGCATGAAATTATGAAAATAGTGGGTATTTATTATAAAAGAGAGAGAGTTTTTTATTAATTTCAAAGGACACCTAATTAGTGGTTTTTGAAAAACTATGGGCTTTTCCATGGTATTTTCCCATTGAATTAGCCACTTGGGACACCTCATGTGATATATTAATTTTATTCAGTTGACCATAATTTTATATTAACAATTTAATCATTATGATGTCATTAAACATACCGAAAACTCAAAATTGTATTTTTAGTATTCAAATGTAATTAAAGTATTTTAGAAAAATCCAAAAATTTCACCTTAACCATTTTCAATATGTAGAATTAAAAAATAAAATCATTTTTTTAAAAATAATTTTCTATATATTTTTAATTTAATATCTAAATAATATCATAATTTATTCAACAAAATCAACATTGAAACTATAACTTGTTTTATAACCCCTGGAAAAATTATTCGAGGTCCCATAAAATTATCTTATAACCCTAAGACAATAAATTAACAATTTATGATTAAATTTTATGAAAATATATTTCAATTTTTAATCTTTAAATTATTCATAAATTTGTAAATAAAATATTTTTCAGATATAAAATACCAACTCTTATACAATGATTATCTTTCACTTTTAAGATATCTAAATTTTATATATACATTCATGGGTGAAGTTTTTATTTTTTTGTCGATTATCTATTCATTGCTATTCATAAAGGTATGTTACAATTCTTTATGGCATGTTACTATTCATCGAAAATTATATTTTTTTTATCAGACTCAAAATAACATACTAATCACAATTGTAGATGACTATTTTTCAAAATTCTAATCACAAATGTGACAAACTTATATTTAAAGTTCATATAGTACTTAGTAGTTTATTGTGATTTCATGTGATCATATGACATTTTTTTAAGAGTGGAATTTCCATTTATTAAACATTAGGTTGTTATATAAATATTGTATATGGATATATTAATATGGCTGATGTGTTTTCATTTAATGAAATGTGTCATGGATGGCTATATAAAGGGATGTGATCCCTCCTATGGAATACATGAAATTATGATAAAGATTTTCATTTATATATTTCACTCATATTGTTTTTTATCATTGGAGATTGTGGAAGTAGTACCCCTCTAGGATTCAAGTACGCTCAAGCTACAATCATGGGTCAATTGAATAGTGTACATCCCCTCAGATGCATGGTGATTTTGTTAACTTCTATGTGATATTCTTCAAGAATACTCCTTCATTGAGGAATAAGACTAATGTCATCGGTGATTTCAATGGATGTTGTTTTCACATTTTTATTAGCTCAGGGATTATCAAAGATATATTTTCAAATGTTTTGGTTATCTTCTGATGTACATGTTCATCCGATGATCATAAAAATACAATATGTGATATTAGAGGTTATGATTCTTTCATAAGTCAACGCGCTTTATAATTTATGAAAAAACTATTTTAATAGTAAAATGATATTTTTAAATCTTGTAAATAAATATGAAATGTTCATATATATTAATTTTTTATGAGAATAATCAAGGTATTTATTTTAATCAAGAGCATTCAATTTTTAAAGGAATTATGTGATTTATAAATTATTTATAAATAATGGAAAATATATTTTGAAATAATTATCTAAATTGATAGAATATACATAAAAATTAATTACCTATAAAATTTGTATGTTTAATTGATAAATAATATTTCAACATAATTGTTTTCAAACATAATATCATGATTTATGATATTAAAATAAATTGTTAATTTAGAAATAGTAAAACATTATTTAAAAAGCAATTTTTAATTTCCAAAATATATTATATTTTGAATATATAAAAAAATTTATAATAGATAATGAATTATAAAATGTTTACAATTCATGAAAAAACTATATAAATTCCAATTAATGTAAAATGTGAAAGGGTTCCTAATGATAAGTATATAAAATTTTTATATTCATTATAATCTTTTAAAATGATTAAAATTAAAATTTGTTTTTGAATATTATATTAATGTCGCATATTTATGAAAATTAATATATTTCTTATTTATGATATTTCCTTAATCTTCATGTTTAGTACACAGTTAATTAATTTGAAATTGTTCAAATTAATGGGGCCTTATTTGGATAATATTTAAGCCACATCAAAACGTACTTCGATAATTGATCTAATCAATGTCCAAATAATAATTAATTATATGATATTTATATTATGTGAAAGGTTTACATAGTGGTCATTGAAATTGAAATAGTTTAGAATTCATATAAAATCATATATTTTAAAGGAAATTCCATATTATGATAAATACTAAAGTGTTCATACTAGAAATAATATATAGGGTTTATATTCAATATTTATTTGAGGTACATAGTGTTAAAACTGAAATTAAAAAAGTACTTATAATTAGACATGCCTTATGTAGTTGTTCATCAATTTTCATCTCATGTTTAAGTATTTGGATTGTTCATTTATTTAAAGGTAATTCTTGGATATATTCATAGTTTTAAATTTTTCATATTATATGCTAAAATTTATAAGATGAATAACTTATCGGATATATAAATTTATATGATACTAGGATGATATCATAAAGTATAGCTTTCATCTACATTGAGCTCGGTTTTTAATTTTAGTTATGAGTTTGAGAGCTGTTTTTGGTAAATGTTTGTGCGTGTTAGGTTTTATATTTTTCAGGAATATAATTCTCTCTTGAGTAATGTCTCTCTAGGTATAGGGAATTTGGATCGAACCAGCTACTTTCTTATAGCATTTCCTTTTCTATGATGGTGAATGGGGGTATCTATCTCTCACTAAGAGCTTACTCATGTAGAGTTTGAAAATTTAATATAAATATATTAATTTACATGAAGTGTTCATAGACCGTAAAAATATGTTGAATTAGTATATTTATAAATATAATTAATTTCTATTATCTTTTTATTAACACAGACATGTGGTTTGGGTTGAGAGTTACACAATAATATGGCGTGGCCACATTAATTTGGTGGTTGGAATAAGGATACTAAAATAAAATCCTCATAATCAAGAATACCCAATAAGGGTTAAGACATGAGAAGAAAATGATTACAAATAATGTAATAGTTATGAATTTAAAATTCATATGATGCATATTAAATTGGTGAGACCATAAAAGAAATACCCCTCAAATACTATGTGTGAGATTCCATCCAAAGAGATATATAGGAAGACCTTGATCATTAAATAAAGTACTATTGGTCTTCGCACATGTACCACTGGATTATTTTGTGTAATGGAAGATCACTATAAGTAAATCTGGTTTCTCATGTTGGGTACTGTCAATATCATCTTGAGTATCCCTTGATTTTCCTTATATTTATTATCCATGGCATTTACTTTAGGTTACACTTGTTGGGAATCCCTAACAGATAGGACAGTAGAGGAATAGATTTTATTAAATCCATTAGATGGATTTAGATAGTGATTTATCCTCTCAATTATCCAAGAATCAAAACTATATTGATTGGGAACATTCACTACCTAAATAATCAGGACATTATTATATGATAACCTCTGTAAGGTATGGTGAAATATGGATCTTATCTCACTAAATGGATATTATGAAAAACACTATAATTTTTTAGAGGGAGAAATTTAACTAAATGTCATTAATGAAAATATATAATACATTATTTACATATAATTAAAAGTTCAATTATAGATAAATTTATGATCATCATCAACTAAGATTTATATTAATCTTTGAAATTAGGATCCTAAAGAAAGAAACTCCTTGGACAAGTAGCTTAAGAAAATTTCCGGAGAAAGAGATATATTCTATGTGTTAGATCATTTCCATCCTGAGTGAACATGGGTTGATGTTATTCAATAAACAATCAAGATTCTTAGGGAAGAATGGAATGGTTTTTTTAGTTTGCAAGGGAATTTGATTCCAATTTTCCAATTGAATCTTATTCTCCACTCATGTACTCAATGTGATTGGTTTCATCAATGATTTTCTTTTCATTTAGTCAATATGATTGGGTACACCAAATGATAATCAATATGAATGAATATATTGATGATATAGTGATAAAAAGATTTCCTTTTGATATTATTGGTTATAGAAATCGATTATATTATTCTAAGAGATAAATAATTGAAATTGTATGTTTTATAAATTGTATTAAATATATATAAGGTCATAGAGATTAAAATAATTGAATCTTTTCATTCTCGTAAATGGAGATAAAGAGTTTCTAAATTAATATATAGGATGATTTAGGCTTAGATAGAATCATCATATGATGTGTATAATATCACATTTAACTCTTTTAAAGATCTTGTAAAAAATTATTGTTTAAATGAAATGATATTAGTTTTTTACAGATGGTTTATAATCAGTTTAACTCAATAACATTATTATAAAATGAGACTAAAGTATCCAATTCATGTAAGAGAATTAATCCCATTTTCAATATAGAAATGTTTTTACAATATCAATGAATTCAGTGAAAATGGTTTACCTAACATTCTGAAAGTGTTGAGAATTGATGAACTGGGAATATGATATCTATATTTTGATAATATATTGAGACTACAAGATTGTAAAATTTCCAATTCAGAAGAATAAAAATATTTTTAAAAGATTGATAAGGTTTCCTCAAGAAGAAATTCACGGTCACTGTAACCTAGAGTTGTCCGAAAATAAAAAATAATAATTCAATATGATTGGATTGTTGAATATATAACAAATCTAGTTTGTGAAACTCCATATAATGTCGATATTAATTAAGAATGTCATAGAAATTGTTCCCTATATTTTTGAAGGGAATGGGATAATGAATGGTTTTTTAAATGTTGTAAATATATAGGAGATTAAATTCAATTGAATAATTGATTGAGATTTTAGTTTAAATTTACTAGATTAAGTAAATTGTTACTACACTAATAATATGATTGCAAAGGAATTTATCAATCTTGGATGAATCAATGTAAAATAAGTGTTTCTTCATCCGACTTTTCTTATATGATGACATGGTATGTTTGATAAAAATGGGGTTTTATCATGTATGTAAATCTAAGCACATGGTTGATGACTAATTGGATTCCTATATCATGTTTAATAAGAAGATTTGGATATGGTGTTTATCCCAATTAAAATTTTTTTTCAATAAATTTGTAAAAATATGAGAGAATATGTTCCCACCATCCATCGATGAAATATTTTTGAAAAATCCTCGTTAAAAAAAATTCTATGGAAAAGGTTGAAAACACATTTAATACCATATATTATATGAAAAAAAAATATTTATTTGTTAAATATTACTACTAAAAGGTAATAAATGTTTTTCTTTAAACACAATATAGTTTCAATTGAGTCTTAAAAATATATTCGGAAATGAATATAATGTCTAAGAGACTAGTCAAAGCATGTTTTGACATTGAGAACATCAATGTCAAAAAAAATATTGATCCAATATAATTTTGAGTTATTATTCACTTTATATCCTGAAGAGTTTAGATTTGACATAGTAAAATAAAATATTAATATTAATATTTAGATACAATGTAAACAAAATAAAAATTTTATTCTAGTTATATTATAAATTTAAATTTTGTAGATTTTAAAAATGGTTTAGGAAGTATTGGTAATGGAAAGTATAGTAAATGTAAATAATTACATTATTTATTAATGATTTCAAGGAATAAGTTAGATGAAAAGGTTTCCTAAGATGATTATGGCATACTTATAAAGAGTTCAGAGTAGAAATTAGAATATAACATTATAATGTTTTATGTTATAATGTTAAGGATATTTGTATATATTTTCCAAGTGTTAAACATATGGAATATGATTCCTATCTCTCACCAATATTCAATCATGATTTATCCATAAATGTTACTCACTAAGAGGTTAGTGGGTGCCTTTTATTTGATTGTCACATAGGGATATGACATGAATTACATTTTTCACTAATATTTAAGATACATAATGGTAACAACTGTATGATTTTCTTATAAGATATAAAAAGAGATTGATTGTAATGGTTGAACACAGATATTGTTGTTATTAAAATGGAAATATCTATTTATCATTCATTCTTGTGTGCTGGAATTTATTTTACATGAAAATTTGATTGATTAATATCACCTCAAAGTAAAAACATTGAGATATATATTTCTAGTGATCATCATGAAGTTTAGAGGGTTGTGATTATATGTAAATATTATCTAGAATAGATTTTTATATCCATTATAAAGGGTTCTACAAGATATAGTGAATAATATATTTTTTAGGTAACAAGTATGGCCTTATTACTTGGATTTATCTTATAATGTATATCACATGGAATTTCATACAGTCATAGATATACTTAGTCATGTATGCATATTATTATTCTTTCATACATAAAGTTTATGAGATACCTAGAATGATAAAACATAATACTCTAATAGAGTACTTACACAATCCCACATGGTCACATGATTAAACCCTTAGATAAGGATAAAGCTTTGAACAAAGTCTTTTTTCAAAATAAATAGTGTTTTATGAAAAACCATATCCATAAGTGGTTGTATGGATTCCCAAAGATTTTAGAAGTCATGAATAATGTCCTTTAGAAATTTCAGTTCATGTGGAATATTATTAGACACACACTAAAATAATAATATATAAAATATTTGATAATATATATATAAAGCTTATATTTAATTACATGCATTTAAGTAATGTATTATAATGCATGTATTAAATATATGTGATAATAAATACATATATTTGATAAAATTTTATTTCCCCTAATTGGATTTATTATTACTTACAATCCATTATGAATGGATTAATTGGATTGGACACTCATTGAATAGGATTCAATGAATTGTGGTAATAAATGAGAATGGATATCTTAATATGGATGAATAATTTTCATTTAATAAAACACATCATGGATGGATATATAAATTTTTGTTATATTTCCTACTAAATATAATCAATTTTTCTATTTCCATTCATTTATATCTACCTCCCACTCTACGGTTACATCCCCCCTAGTTTCAGGTAATTAAACCCTTTATTTTTTTAGTATATATAGGGATTTGGTTATATTTTCAGAGGTTTGGAGGTGTTTTTTACTATTTTGATGCTTTTCTAGAGGTGAACTTTTTTTTCACAGTAGGTATAAATCATGCAACACCCTATAGGAAAATGTGAAAAAACATTATGGGCACTAGGAAGGTTCGTGGTCAAGTGCATAGTTTGGCCAAACTATGCGGTCACCCATGAGAAAATGTGTGATGTTGAATAGAGTGGTTTAGCATAGTTGGTGCATGGTTTTTCTATCCATGTGAGCTAACAGTGTGAGGGGTGTTTGGAGGCAATGTCTAGCACATGGTTAGTGCACGACATTACAAACCATGCAACCGAACCATGAATTATTAATAAAATATTCATTTTTTTGTGGATATAAATCAAATTATCTTCTAATGTGATCCTTTTTTCCATAATTTGATAGTAACTAGAATATATATCCTTCAAAAGTCTGGATTGACCTTTCCACTTGATCCAGAAGCACTCCATTGGCAATTTTATGTGCATTAGAGGAACTAATTTCTTGGTATCTGTCTATTATTTTATGTTTTCCTTATTATTATTATTCTCCCCTATCAAAGATTCATGAATCTAGTCTATTGTGGATAGATCAATATTTTTTAAAGTCAATCATGATGATATGTTGTTATTTTCTTTATGATAAACAAGATCTAAGAAAACATTATTGAGTTTCAATCTGATTATTTAAAGAATTTTTTTCATTATTCATATTCACCTATGTTTGATAGGTTGGTGGCTTCACTCTTAACTACACTTATTTAGATCTTGAATTCATGATTTTAGATTAATTTAATTTATTAATTTAATTGTGGAATTTATTTGAAAATCTTGATAGAAACCCTCTTTAGCGATGGTTTGTGGAATTGTAGAAATTGGTTGATTATGGAATTATAGAAATTAGTTATTTTTTGGAAAGTTAAATTAGTTAAATGATTTTAAAATAATGACTTTAAAATGATTTTTTGTTTTTATTTCTATAAGATAGTTTATATAAATTTTTTCAATGAAATTATTATTTTATTAATATGTTTTAGCACAATCAGTTTGGCATGTAATTTGGTATAAACTATTAGGGGGTTTTCAAGTGAATTTGGTATGGATAAGGGTATGAAATTTCTCCCCTAAATATAGGATTGATAAGTTACTGGAAATTTCCCTATTGAAATGATTCCCCATGTGACACGTTGGTGGACAGATGAATCCCCTCTCATGGGTATAACATGGTCCATGGTTTCATGCATGTGTGGATGTGTGAGAATGGAATGAGGGATCCAAATGGATTTGTTAAGTAGTTTAAATGAATTATTATTTTATTTCCATGGTAATGGTTTTGGTTTGGAAAACTGATTTTTATGCTTTGATCTAAAATTCATAAAAAAATTCAAACTGTTTTATATAAATTTGATAACTTATTCTATTGTAGTGCAATTGGATCGAGATTCATTGGAAAAATCATACTGACTTTTATACTGACCACCTACTTGAGAATTTTGGTTCATTTTTAGATATTGTACATGAAAATATAGGTAAATTAATAGTTACATTGTTCTTTATTGATTTATCATCATATATTTGTATTTGAAATTTGGAATAAGAACTTGGATCATGTTCGGAGTTACTGTTGGGGTTCTTAGTTTTCTTTGGTTTGTTGGTTTCAGTTTCATCTTTATACTCTGATATTTAGGTTTTTATTTGTTATACTTTTGTTTTCATAACATTATATTCATTAATCATAATGTATTCATTTTGATATATGTATATTTATTTGAATATTTTATTTTAAAAAAAGTAAAATCATCCCCCTACTATTTTAAATCCGTTTTCTTTTATTTCTAAATGTTGATTTCTTGGTGTTGTCACCTAAGTCCTAGTAGAAACTCCAACACTTTCCAAGCCAATGTGTGAGGTAGGAATATAAAAAATGGTATTAGTTTGTTTATTATTGTAGTTTAATGTCAATGTATATTAGTCCATGTGTTAGATTAGTATCAAGAATTAGGGTTGTCAAAACGTGAAAGGTAGAGAATTAATACTCATAGATAACTGATTTTTTTTGAAATTCGCATTACCAGGGAGTTCTAGTTCATGGGTTTTTTGAGAAACTTCTAGTAGTTATAAACTCACCACTGTGTGTTAATCCAATTAGTGTAGCATGTAATTCATAGATAAATTTTAAATCCAACTAGGACTATATATTTCATTTTGAATAATTATTTATCATCAGGTGAAAAGGTGTTCGTTTTTTAAATAGATGAAAATGGATGGATTTTTAAATTCATGGTGGTATTTTAAAAAAAAGGAAATGGTTTAAAAATGGAATAATTTTATTAATTTGAAATTGATAATCCTTAGTTTCTACATTATGAGTCTAAATCTAATTTTTTACATTATAGAAATTAATAACTGGTTAGCAGTACAAGAAACTATCTATAAGAGGCTTCTGATATTATGGTTGTACCATAGCCATTGGTGAACCAACTGCTTGTTCACTGTATTGCCAATTATTTAGAATATGTGGATATTGGGAACAAGCATGATAAACCTAGGGAATTGGATCATTCTATTTTGATTGAAATTAAGAATACATACATCTTTATTGTTTATTAAGAACAAAAATATGTTGAGTTTTGGATGAATATGATGAATGAAATCTTCGACTTCCTTGGCACCCCAGATGAGTTAAAAGAGAATTTGGAAGTGTACTTACCATAGGATCTAGAATGTTAGTTGTGTGATTTAATAGTTCATGGAAAATTATAATACGTAATTTCATGTAAGTATTTTGAAGTGTTTTTTAAAAAACAATAATATCCACATATGTTTATAATTTATACAACAATGGACTTTATCAACTAGAAATAGATGAATATCTTAGTAAAAGATCATTCTGATAAATTTATAAATTTATATCTCTTTTCACAAAAGTTTCTGAATGTGTATTCTTGAAAGAATTCATTTACTGATTAGGTTTATAGCCATTGATTCACATGAATATTTCCTTGATATGTATAATGGATTATATGGAGATGGTAAAGGGGGTGATGGTGGTAGTAATTGAGATTTTAAGAACTAAATGTGGGGTAATAATGTTGATACCTATGTGAATCCTGGGAAATTTAATTCTTGGAATAAGAAGAATTGGGACAGCAATTACATAGGTAATGGTATGACTCGAAATCAGATGTTTATGTTAGTGAATCTTCCTCCTAAACCATAGAGCATGCCTGGATGTTTCAAATGTAGTTCATTCGATCAAATGAAACAAGATTTTATGGAACCAACTCGAGCATGGAAAAATTTTAACCAAATAGGGAATCTGCATCACTGTTGTCAAAGTGCTCAATGTTCCGGTTCTCAGGCCATATCGTATGTTTTGCAGACTTTGTATAATTCTACATGATATGTGTATCATAATAATTCTCATTAATAGAACTGAGCTAGTCATGATTATTCTAATAATACCATGAATTCTAAACAAATTCTATCGCATTAGGGTAATAATGAAAAAAGTGCAGTGAGTAAGAAGTTGTTTGGAGTTGAGAAAGTGATTTTAGATGATCAATCTGGACCATTAACTTTTATATGTATTATTCTTTTTAATTCTACCCATATGAAATATTTGTTTGATATTGTTGCATCTCATTCATTTATTTCATCTCATACAATTTATCTTCTAGGTTTTCATGTTGATATTAAGCCATTTATATTGAAACGTCACACCTCTCTTGGTCCAAGAGAATATTGAGCCTTTATATAAATGAAATGTTTACAATCAAGGGGTCTGAATTGATATGTGATTTCTATGTTATAGAAATGGATTTCTATGACATTATCTTGGATATTTATTGGTTGGAAGTGTTCAAATATCACGCGACTATTATACCTGAAGGGTTAATTTTACAAATTATGATTGTGTCGAGTATTTCTTAAGAAGAGACTAGAATGGAACATAAGGTGGGCTAGGATTTTAGGATCAAGAAGTTGGAACTCTCTCATAAAAATTTCAATTTTACCTTAATATTGGAGGATAAGATTGAGGAAAATGTTTTTCCACCAATTTTTGAGCTTTTTCTGTATGTTTTTCCTGAATTTTTTTTCACCCATAAGTGATGTGTATTCTATGATTGATTTCTTACAAGGGAAGGGTCTTATCTCACTTCTGTCTTATTTGATGGAACGAAAATAATTAATGGTGTTGAAATTCCAGTTGGAAGAGTTGGAATACATAAGGTCCATTCATCATAGAACACTTTTGTGGGAGATAATGGTCTTGTTTATGAAAAAAGAAAATAAAATAGGTCATATTTGTTCGGTTTATAGTATTCTTAACAAATTTATGATAATGAATAACTAACATGTTCCATATATTTATGACATGTTTAATCATTTGAGGGTAGATTAGTGTTTCTATAAAATTAAATTGTGTTTGGGATATCACCAATTGGTGGTTTGAAAGGAGGCTATTCTAATGATAGATTTTAAATGTAGTTATGCCCATTATGAGTATTTGGTTATTTTTTGTAGTCTTACGAATGAACAATATTTCATTATTGAATTGATGAATCAGAAATTTCAAAGATATATAGATTCATTTGTGGTGGTGTATGTGGATGACATACAGGTGTATTCAATGGAATCATATAAGCATGAGAAGAACAGAGTGATAGTGTTGGAAATATTAAAGAATCCTTATTTATATGAAAAAATTAATTTTTTTAATTTTTTTACACGAGAGGTACACTTCCTTGTCCATGCCACTTAAAAAAATTAATTATTGATGTTTTCAAATGTCACTAATTTATTTACAGATGTTTCTAGAAATTTTTTCAAAATGAGGTGTTTCTAATTTAGAGTTTTTATAAGAGTTTCTAATTATAAATAATTACAAACTTCTCTATTTAGAGATACCTCATTTACATAAGTCATTTAGAAATGTCATTAAATAAACATTGTTATTTAACAATGCCTCATTTACCAGCATTTAATAGGAAAATTACTAAATTAGTGAAACCTATTTTATCGAATCTTTTTAGAGACGATGGTAAATGGTACCCTGTTTTTGGAGGTTTTTGAGAAACCATGGAAAAATTTTCATTTTAATATATAAATATTTTAATTTTAAACTTATATTTTCATAAAATTTCTCATAATTTTTATTATTAACATTTTCAATAAAAAGTTATATTTTATAAATTTTATTGAAATGTAAAAAAACACATTATCCCTCATATATATGCCCTCACCGCACTATGAAAATCTAGTACCCCCATCATATTATGCATGCCTCACACCCCGACTATATTAGAAGTCTTGTATGCTCCATGTTGTCTCGTCCACACTGCCTCCATGTCCCCATCCTGTATGCTTCATATTGTCTCGTTACATGTAAGGTATTCCCCTCCATGTTATCCTTTCCAATATTCATGCTTCTCCTACCTCATATACCCACATGAATACCACATGGAAGAACACCCCCAAGGGGCATGCACACTGAAAATCAGTTTCCTTTGAATCGAAGGAATAACCATTTTTCACAGAATCTAACACCAGATCCACTCTCCTATATGAATCATGTGTATATCATTATAATATTTAATATAAATATATATCAGTATCTAAATATTTAGTATTATACATATATTAATATTCATATATTAATATATATGTGTGTCTTTCCATTATATATCTGTGTGTGGGTTTATATTTTATATTTTATCTTTATATATATGTTTTTACAGGTTTATATAATAATATATATTAGTGAGTTCATATTTTTCATATTTTTTTATATTTTATAATATATATATATATATATGCTTATATTTTTTTATAGATATATTTTTTTAGATTTTATGTTTATGTTATGTAGATATATATATATATATATCTAATTTATGTTTATATATATGTTTATATTATATATATATATATATATATGTTTATATCTCTTATATATCTCTATATTTAGTATTATATATATGTTTATATTTAATGTTTATTTGTATTTTTATATTATATAAATATCTATTTATGTATATATATGTATATTTTATATATATTATATCTTTATATGTGTGTGTGTGTGTTTATATATATGAATGTGTGGGTGCATGTATACATATATATGTGTCTGTGTGAATATATATATATATATATATAATTATCCCCATTTTACAATGCTGGTAAAAATGTCACTACGTAAATGGTGTGAACCGTGGATCATGATCTATGGTCCCAGAAAATATATTTTTAAAAGTTAATGTACATAGTGGATTTGGCAGTATAAAAATAGTGGGAAAAGAAGTATCATCACAAAAAATGTAGATGATCGTGTAGTAATCATCATGTCTATGTTAATATATATATATATATATATATATATTTCTGTGTGTGTGTGCCTTTATATATATTGGTTTTTGTGTTTATATATAATAATATATATATATATACACGTAAATTTATATTTCTATCGATTCAAGGAAATGGTCTATTTAAATATATATTTTTAGTGGTATTTCGGAAAAATGACACTAAAATAGGGACGTTTCATGAACATCCTCACCAATTTAGAGACATTTCATCAAATACATCACCAAATATGCTAACGTCCTTTAAAGCATGGTTATGTTTGTATATTTCCCTTAAAACGTGTCTAAATTAGCATTGTTCCTTGAAAATACCTCTAAATTTGTGTTGTTTCTTGAAAAAAATCTCAATATTTATGAAATTTAATTAAAAATATTGATTAATTAGCGACATTTCCAGAAAACATCGCTAAATTAGTGATATTTCCTACAAATGTTACTAAATTAAGAAGGTTTTTCCAGAAAAATCACTAATTTATCTAGGATTCCTTAAAAATGGATAAATTAGGGATGTTTCAAAAAAAGGTGGTTAAATTATAGATGTTTCTGGAAGAATTTCACCAAATTTGTGAATTTTCCTAAAACATTGATAATTTAGTGACATTTTAAAAAAACACCGCCAAATTTTAGTTTTTTATAGGAGATTATCTCTAAATAAGTTGTTTTGTGGTCTATATAAAATATAGGATGTGATGTCTTGGAAACCACTAAATAATGTCTTTGAGAAACAGTGTTTTCTTTTTTTAGCTGGTTATTACTGACATTTTGTTCATGAATTTTCATGACTATCTTCACCAATGATATCTTGTATAAGGAATGGTGTTAAATTTAAATGGAATGATGAATTTCAAAATTCTTTCCTAAAGCATATAGTTCTCCATACATTAGCTCCCATCTTGATATTTATGTAATCAGGAAAAGGCTATGTGGGGCCTTTTTGTAGTTCATGGTCTGGGTTGGCGTGTGTTCTCATGGATGGATATTATGTTTCTGGTTATGTCTCATATTAGTTATGGTTTCATGAGAAGAACTTCCAAAACATGTGATTTGGAATTAGCTATCATAGTCCATCCTTTGAATACTTGGAATCATTATCTCTATATTGATAAATTTATAGTGTTTGTTGATCATAAGATCTTGAAAAAAAATTTATTTCAATGATATTTGAACATGAGAAAATTAATATGGACATATTATCATCAGATGATCAACATAAACTTGATTTATACATCAGGAAAAGGCAATTTTGTGGTGGTGCGTTAAGCTGGAAGTAGAATAGTCGTCTGTTGAAAATGACTTCCAGTTAGTGGCATCTGATATTAGTGATAACTGACATGATCATGGATTGTGAATACTGATGTAGTGTTGTAGTTTTATTTCTAGTTTCTTTTGTTCGTGATTTGGTTTGTAAGGTTAAATAGGCATATTTAACTAGTTTTCAATGTGTTTACACAGGGTCAAAACACAATGGTGGGGAGACATTGAGGGATGGAATCTTGATAGAGGATTGGTGTTGATTTTTCATGATCAGATGGCCATACCTTTGGCTTTTTAAAAAAAATCTTCATGACTACTACCATTATAGTGGGGATGTTCAACCTGGAATACTGATGATATATAACTCACTGAATGCACAATTCTGGTAGGTTGTCATGAAAAAAGTGGTTGATTTTGTAATGAGATGCCTCACTTATAATCGGGTGAAGGAATAGAACCAATAACTATCATGTATCTTATAGTATTTATCTATTCATATTTTGAAATGGTTGTAGATAGTTATATATTTAATAACTGGTTTACCAAGGATGGTTCGAAAACCTGATTCCATATGGTTGATAGTGGATCAACCAACAATGTCCTCCTGTTGAATCCCAATTCTTGAATATATAATAGTGTAAGAATTTTCTAGAATCTATATCAATGAAGTTTTAAAGAGGCATAGAGTAATAGTATAGATTTTATCAGACCTAGATATGAGGTTTAAGTCTTCTTTTTTTGAAATTATTACAATATTCCCTTGGGAAACAAATTTATATAAGCACTACATATCATCCTCATATGGAAGGAAAATATGAAAGGGGGATACAAACATTTGAATACATTATTAGTGATTATGTAATCGATTTTGGTGAATCATGGGAGGAGCACATACCGTTAATTGAGTTCATATATTAGAACAATTATCATGCTTCAATACACATGGCTTTCTTTGATGCATAGTATGGGTGGCCTTGCTATTCTCCCCTTTACTGGGTTGAAACTTGTGAGACTTCACTGGTGGGGCCAAGCCTTGTTCAAGGTAAAATAGATAAGATTCAATTGGTCATCAAAAGAATGGATATAACTTAATGTTTTTAGAAGTAAAATGTATCATACAATTCCATTGTTTTTTAGTTGATTGATCATTTATTCTTGAGAATCTCTCAAAATCAGGGGCATACACATATTGAGAAGCAATTCTAGTTATCTCCTCATTACATAGTCCATTTTGACATACTGGAATGGATTGATGGGGGGAATTTTGATTGTATTTTCCCATAAAGTTAAATTATGTGCATAATGTGTTTCATGTATCTCAATTGAAGATGTATCGGCCAGATCTTGGCCAATTGATTTGATGTGATCATGTTGACCTTGAGCTAGATGCTACGTGGGTAAATGACCCTCTGTGGATTGTAGATAGGAAAGTGAAAGGCCTTCATGGGAAAACCAATAGTCTAGAATGGATTTTACGGAAACATGGTTAGATTCCAAAAGTAACAAGAGGGTGTGAGAAAAAAATGATTGAGTAATGGGCCAAACTCTTTCAGACCAATGGTAGTATTGAACATTTTAGGGACATAAAGGCCAATGGTGGGGAGAATTTACCACCACCAATTTCTAGTAATTAAACCATTATTTATATATTTTAGGTTTATAAATATATGGGTTTACTTTTTGGGAGGTTTGGAGGAGTTTTATAATGTTTTGAGGCATTTTTAGAGGTATGTGTTTACTTGAGACTATGCAACACCTTCCAAAAAACCATGCAACTTAAATAGTAGGAATTGGATAGGGAACAGTTCAGAAAATGGTTTGAAAAATATATATGGTCACCCATGATAAACCATGTGATGTTGTACTACATGTTTTACCATGGTTAGTACATGGTTTGTCCAACCATAAAAGCTAACAATGTGAGTGGTCTTGGAGGTATACCCAGTGCGTGGTCAGTGAACAGTTTTCCTAACTATGTAAAATTAAAATCAAGATCCAAATTTGGTGGATATAATTCAAATTACCTCCAAAATGTATAATTTTTTACATAATCTGAAACAAACATGAATTCCACTCCTTTTAAACGTTGTAGATACCTTTCCTCTTGATATGATAGAAATATTTTAGCCATTTTATGTTTGTTAGAGGTCTGGATTCCTTAGTACGTGTAAATTTTTTTGTTTTTGTAATTTGTTTTATTATACATACTTCTATTTTATTCATGAATATATTTCATTGGGGATATAGACATGTTTTTTGATCAAATCAGTTTGATATATGTCTATTTTGTTTAAGGGGAACAAGATACAAATAAATTATATGGCGTTTCAATCCTATTTTTTGAATAATTTGGGTTTTTCTTCAGTTTCCCTATAGATTGAGAGATAGGTGGCTCCACTCTAGACCCCACTTAGTTAGATAATGAAGGGTTGATTTAAAATTAATTGAATTTATTAAATTTAATTTTAATATTGATTTTAAAATCTTGATGGAACCCCTCTTTAGTAATGGTTTCAAAAAATTTGGAAATTTGTTGTATTGTGGAATTGTTTAAATTGGTTGTTTTGTGGAAAGTAAAATTGATTACATGGTTTTAAAATGATTATTTTATGGTGTTTTCTATTTTAGATTTATGGAAAAAAATTAGAAATTTTTTTAATTAAAACATTATTTTATTGAAATGGTTTGAAATAGTTTGTTTTGAAAGGTATTTGATACGAATAGTTGATGTGCGTTCAGGTGTATTTGGGATATATAAGGGTATCAAGTTTCCAACCATAAATATGGGATTGATAATAGTATGAATATTCTGCCATCAAAATGGTTCACCATGCGATGGCATGGAGAAAGGATGATTCACCACTCTTGAGTATAGGGAGATCCATGGTTTCATGAATGTGAGGATGTTTGAGAATGGAATGAGTATGCCAATTGTATTTGAGAAATGTTTTGAAAGACTTATTTTATTTATTTCCATGAAAATTGTTTTGGTTTGGAAAACTGATTTTTATGATTTGATATAAATAGTTTTAAATTGGTTTTAAACTATTTTCTATAAATCTTCTTCACTTATTCTATCTTAGTGGAATGAATTAGAATTCATTGGGAAATAAAAATGAGTTTTATACTCACACCCTTCTTGGGAACTATGTTTTGTTTTCTAATATTTTCATGCTGAATTGTACTGACAATGGTGTAATGGATAACTCAAAAGTTAATTGTCTACAATAAAAAAAATTAATTACTACTATGTGTGGTCTAAAAGAAAAATAAAAAATATTTTTCACAAAATCTTTACATAAAAATAATCATATATAGTATTTAGGATCTTATATGTAATTGTGATAACATAGAAAAAAAATTCATCCATGTCTTATAAATAATTTATTCCAATGATATTTTATATCTAAATTAAATCCCATATACAATAATTAATAGTCCTATCATAAATCATTGTAGATTCTATTCTATTATCCAAACAAAAATATTATGTATCATGGAGGGAATGTAGTCAAACTTAGTAGAACAAGATGTTTCATTTATTAGTGTTATATATAAGATAACAACTGAATATCAATAACATAATAATTTTTTTCCTTTATCTCTAGTTTCAATGTTTGGTAGAATTATTTATTCTATCCCATACATAATATTATTGGTTTTTCGTCCATATCCATTATATCGAGGGTTCAAATAATTTCAATCCAAAAATTTGGGAGATTTAATGTCGGTGCTATAAAAATGTTATAGATGGTACCAAAGTGGTCAGTAAGTCTTGTTTCATCTTGCACTACAACTGACAAGGTACTGAACCAGTAAGTACTATTGACATATATTTTCATTCTGGATAAATTTTAAGGGCCTTCAGTCCAAATGATACTCCAGCAATATTGAAAATTATGTCCTCTGATCCACTGAACCATTATGGAGCCTTTGGTCCATTAGTAAATTATTATATGTTCTCAGTGGGTACTCATCAATCCTTGGGGGGAAGTCTGAGGCTGGACCCTCTAGGTTTTCTAAGAAAGTACATATTTATAGTTTGTAACCCCCATTACATAATATAAATTGTTTAGTAACAAGAACACATATATGTCATATTTTATTATAGAATCACTAAAAAACAATTCATCTAACAACATTTTTTAAAGGGGGTTGTGCACAGATCCATCTAAATTAAATTCTCGAATAAGATAATGTAAATAATGAAAACCCACCACTATAATGTTTTTATATAACGACTAAAAAATATAATAGATATATTTTTTAGAATAATAATTTTCATTTAAAATATTCAACAAATCCAAAAAATACATATTTTTTAGAAAAAGTATAACTAATATTTTTGATTTAGTTTCCCACAACTGCCACCAAAATACAAGCAAAGGATTTTCAAAATAAAAATTCAAAGGGTTTGGAGGGAGTTTTGATCTCACTATTCAAAAATTTATATATATTTATTCATGGTTTTTTAAATATATAATTTTGAGGAGGATGTACATTAATATTATACAAATATAATATAAATACATATAATATAAATATAAATTATATAAAAGTATATATAATTTTTTTATAATATATATATTTTCAAATCTAAAAAAATTAATATTTTATTTTTTAAAGGAGGTTTTGCATTAATAATTTATTTTTATTTTTACTATAATTATATCATATTTATTATACCATGCGATATTAATCATAAATTAGTAAATTAAATATGTCAATATATATTTTGTAAGTATATAATGTATTTCATATTATATGTAAGTATTTAATTGGAAACATAAATATATGATATATCCATACACACATATATGTACATTCAATAGAAATTCATTTATTAGTAATAATTTTATTAATTTATTAAACATTTTATGAACATATTGATGTATTTATATGTGAATTTAGTGTTAGAAAATAATTTTGAAAATTAAGAAGATAGATTGAAACTGGATGCGTGAATTTTATTCACTGTCTTGAAGGGTTTGATCCACCCCCATGTTTATCGTGTAAGGTTGTTAATGAAAGTTTACCATTACTATTTTACTAAGATTTGGGATAAATCGAACACCAATTTTCGATTACCCAGCAGTATTGATGTTGGGAAAATATGCTGAATTTCAAAGATTGAAAAAGAATTAACCCATATACGAACAAAGCAGTTCTTATTTATAAATCAAATTGTGTGTGAATATCCCATGCTTGATCTCTCCATTTTGTAAAAATCACACCTTGGTTTGATTGAAATTAGAAAAATCACGATGAGGGGCACCCATTCAGATTTTGAAAAGACCAAAATCCAATAGTTACAACAACTCACATTATTAGTCATTTTAATAGAATAATTTTTTTGTTTTTATTTTTTGATTTTTTTCTTATATATAATATATAAATATAAACGTTTTACTAAATATATATATTATAAAAAACATTAATATCATTTCAAAAAATATATATTTTATTCATAAAATAATTCGCAAGGTGATTTTAAGAGGGAATGAGCTATGAGAATTATATCCACATTTCCAATGTCGGTTTCCTATTTTTTAGTCCATGCCATCAATCCAATAATAGGGTTTTTTACCAATCAAAACACTATATTATTTTAATAAATATTTTTATATAAAAATATAACAATCTGTCACTTCTATTCATTAATATTAATTCTCTAGACCCCAAATGATTTATTATTTATAAAAATGGTATCATTTGATTTAAACCATTACTTTGTATCAATATCTCAATGTTTAATCGTATTTACAATTATCAAAATGTTAATATTGTTAATATTTAAGATAAAATCAAGATATTATACAAAAAAATTTATTTCCATCTAATATCTTATTTTTTAGTACATTTATGGTCGTGTGATTATATCTTTCTCATGAACTCTCTACAGAGTAAACCAATTAACTCCTATATTGATCGACACAAATTCTATGATCGCATAGGAAAATTTTTACAATTTTTATACTTTATTAGAACACATAACTCATTGAGCCTTAAAATTTTGTAAATAAATTATACATTAACATCTAGTCATACTATTCTATGTTGAAATCAAATAGTTGGGGTTATAACAGTCAATATCAACAATTATCTTCATAACTTGTTTTACCCAATAAACACATACAATAGGATATACCTAACAAAATTGTTGTGTTTAAATTATAGAAATGATTTATTCTATGGGTTTAAACCACAAATATTTATTATTTGAATGAATTATGTCTCTCAATAGAGATTTCATAATTAGATCTGCATGGTTTTATATGATCTCACATAGAAAATTCTTATGGTACTATATAATAACAATTGTGTGACATAATCATCTCTCAAACATATATGTATAGACTTTCCATTAAACATGAAACTATATTCCCTTGATAAAGTTACATCACTATCACAGCTGATAGAGATTGGAGATGTCATTCTATGCTAGAAAGTAATATCCAATAATAGATTCCTAATCCATTTAGCTTCCTTTCCACTTGTCACTATGGTGAGAAATACTAACTCCATGGTCGAATGTGAAATAGATGTTTGTTTATTTCTCTCTAATGAAACAACCATGAAAATCAGAGTATGCAACCATCTAGATATGAATTGTTTATCACTAATACTAGTCATCCAACATGCATCAATGTATACCTCTAATACAACTAGAGAATCATTATAGTATAAACATAAATATTTGGTCTTCCTTAATTACCCAAAGATTATCATTATACATCTCCAATAATCCACACAAGGATTACTAGTATATCTACTCAATTTATATACCAAAAAAGAAATACCAGGTCTAGTGTAATACATTGCATTCATTAAAGAACCAATTACACTAGAATAATCATGTTTTATAATGACTCTACCTATACGTATAAAAAGTTTACAAATACAATCAAAAATAATATTAGAATCATTGAAACAAAAATGATAAAATTTATTTAGCATTTTTATGTAATGATTCTGAATTAATAAAAAAACAAAACTATGTTTTATAACATTAATACCTATAATTTTGTCCTCTATTCTATGATCCTTATTTTTACATATAAAATTTATTTCATTCATTATCTAAATTACACTGATCATATTCATTTGAAAAATCAATATATCATCCACATGTAGACAGTCAATAACTCCATATTATTTTCAAAACATTGAATAAACACATTTTCCCTCTTTTTTATGAGTAAATTTGTTATATAAAATAACAGAATCATAATTATCACGACATTTCTTTGGATATTTTTTTATTTCATAATGGTATTTAATGTTTTTACATATTTTTTCTATTACCTTGTAAAAAAACCTGTAACATCCCAGGTAAATAAAGAATAAATAATTTTCATATTAATTAATATTTATGAATTAAATATTAATTTTAATTAAAAGGGGTTTCTACATTCGATAGCGTACTCGATATGCAACGATGAGTTTCATTGAAAACATATGTTGCACACTAGTAATAAAATAATATTATTTTAAATGTTAGTTTACACATAGCCATTGTACTGGTGGGAATGGATAGAAATAAATAAAATATTATTATATATGTTTTTAAATTTTTTTACATTTATCCAATAAAGGATAAAGGCTTAAAATACGAAAAGAATTCAATTTAAGGCATATATACTCTGATTTTCACTAAAGGTTCACTTATCACCATTTGATGGAAAACCATCATTAAATATAGTTTTTATCACTCTAATTCATTATTTTGGACCAAATATAACTCTTCTTTAGAATCGGGACATCAAAATTTACTTTGTGTATGTTTTTGTTATTTTTCCGATAAAGTTCATTTTTTATGAATTAGTGAAAAATGTTGTATTCTAATTCAAAACTTCTTTTTAATATAATTTATTTATATGATTAAATAATATTTTTAATTTGTTTTAAAGTGAAATTATAAAATATTTTTACCATTAAATCCAATAGTGGTCGTTGGAATTAATTTCACTTTGAAATCGGACTTAAACTAGTATCAATCTTTTGATAATTATTGTTTCATAAAAACACGCTATTTGTTTTGACAGTAGGAGTTAATTATTAAATTAATTAATTCTACTTATATTCTTTGAATTAGGTAATATAAAAATCATTTTTGAATTCGGAATATCGAATATAGCTTAGATTGGATTTTTGGTAATTTTCTGAAAAACTCCAATTTTTGATGAATAGTGAAACCGCTAAGTGGTAATCAAGCAAACTGATTTTCCAGTTAAATGAAAGTTTACCGCTAATGTGTATTGAATTTTCAAAATCTGGCATACATGGTTTTCATTAGTATGTAAAATGTGGTTCAATGGGATGAGAATAATTTTTTGGTGAATAGTAAGTTTTTTTCATTAATCGCGATTAGTGGTAATTAGTGTAGTTTAATGTAAAAATAATGTTTTAATAATATGAGATGACCTAGACACATGTCCTACACTCATTGGATATGTCATAGCCGACCAAGACAAGCCATGGGTCAACTTGGGGACCCCATGGAGCCACATTGGTTGGAAAATGACATAAATACCTTTTATTTAATGTTAATGTAAAAAATGGCACAAACATGACATGTTTTACTAAAAAAAATTAGAAGGGGTTATGCTAATCATATTTTTGTCTATAAATATTCATTAAAAATCTAAAAAGATTTACTACATCATATTATTTTTTTTTATAATTTTTAGACATTAAATAAATTAAATTATTTATGACATCATGATGATGCAGCGATGACCTCATTATTTAACGATTTAAATAAAATGGAAAGATAATGTAATATCTAAGACCTAACATTGTCCAAAAACTATTGGATGGGATTATTTAACATCCTTGTCATCTTATCTTTGAAATATATCAATTTGGGACCTTATAAATTCTAAACACGTTTGAAAATAAAATAATAGTTTTATGATTTCCAAAAGTGCCCCTCCTCTCCTCTTATAAAAGGCCCCCACCTCTACCTCATTTCACACACTCCTCAAGACTTTGGCTCGTCCATCCCCTGCCCATTTACTCTCTCCACATCCCTCTCCTCATCCTAGAGGATTCCCTTCGGGCAGAAGCCTTTCAAAGGAAGCCTTTAGGCTCAAATCAAATGGAGTTACACTTTTAAAGGTAATTCTTTCTCTCATGTTCATTTGTTTTATTTTGCTTCTCCAACCCCCTAAACTATTTTTATTTACATATTTTGTAACAACACAAGTATCTTCAATATACTAGGATGTTTTTATAAGATTTATTCGAGCTACACTCTCACACAACTATATCAAATGGTTAAAGAACATACGGTTTCCGTGGATGGAAAAATTCTGCCTCCCAAAACGATGATTGTTCAATACTCATCTAACACCTTCAAAGGTGGCCATTATGATGTAAATATTTTTATATATGATATATAATATGTTTATTCTTTCCTTAAGCTTCTGTATTTTTTATTTATGGAATACCACTATTGTTTCCATTATGGGTAAACACAATATCATCATTTTAGGAAGTGCGGACTACCACCCCCTGAAAGTGATTTGATTCGTCAATACCATATGTGGGATGTTTAAAAGATAAAGTTAATGATATTATATATGTAATTATACTGGAATTATACTTTACTCTTATATCATTATGATTCCATTCCAGAAAATATGAAATAGAAATGGAAGTAGCGTTCATGCGTACGTACGGCTTACCGCCTCCATGAACGGTGCATTTCATTTCTTACCTCTGAGTGTGATGTAATATTATAAATACATGTATATGCTAAATATATATGATATATATGTTATCCAAATCATTAATATCATTCTGGATATAACTAACCTTTGACCAAATTAACAACATGTAAGTGTAAGAAGTCTATTTTTGACTTAAGAACCAAATACCGACAAAATGAACATTATTAACTTAAATGATTACATGATGTTCATAACATGGTATAAAAGGAATAATGAACTTGAATATGGTTATTAAGCAAGTAGAGATTAACTCAAGTTTATTATTCAGGAGATTAAAGAATGGTCGAGTCAAGTCAGGTATGAGGTAAGGGACTTCGTCTCAATCTCCTTTCATTGAGGCATATTTCATTTTATACACAACTTTCTTTTATACGGTGTATAAACACCTTTGACTTTTACTTTTATACAAAAGGAATCTTTTTCTATGAAGCGCTTTACTAAACGACAAAATGGAATGTTTTTTTAACGTACGCGGTGACAACGACCTATTCCGCCGCCGCGAGTATTATTTGGTCTTTGGCTTCCTCAACAAGCCGTAATGTTTTTAAAATAAAATAAATACCATATACTCTTTTATGTATTTTGGTATTGAAAATGGTTTTGATAAAGGATTCTATTATGATATATTGTGATTGAAATTTGGAAATGTTATCATTCCTTTATATTGGTTTTATGTTTTATGATTTTATATTGGTACTTGGACATTTGATGGGTGGTTACGTGATAAACCATACGACGGGTGGTGCCGTGATTACCAGGATGGGTGGTTACGTTATAACCTCCAATGCATTGGTTATGGAAGTCGGCTGTATGTCTATTCCATTAAGTATATATGGAAATTGGCCGTATAGCTATTCCATTAAGTTATATGTGTGGAAGTCGATCGTATGGTTATTCCACTTAAGTATGTTTATGTCCCATGTTACCTTTATATATGTTATGTGTTCTTTATATGGGTTTTATGGTAACCCTTTGGTTACAAAAAGGTAAGTAATGATACTTTATTCAGTGAAGAGTTTTTACTACTTCATGAAGGTGAAGGTATTACTTTGATAGAGTATACATGTTTTACTTGATGTTTGAAAAAGTAACAGTTTTCATTCTTTGTATATCCCTTACTGAGCATTTTATTCTCACCCCAAGTTTTTTGAAATGTTTTTCACATGACTTAAAGTGGAATAAGGTCAAGGATGGGATCAAGGGAATGCCACGCTATATAAAACATGGAACTAGACATGTTTCCTTTTAAGAGTTTTTTTTATTATGGAAACTTAGTAGAAGTGTCTACTTTGTAATCTTTTGAGATGTAATAGTTATGTCCTAATTCTCTAAAACTCTAAACCTGAAAAGATCCTCAGTGTGAGTTATTCATTTAATTCAATATTAAGTAAAGTTTAAGGCTGGGGCCTTATAGTTGGTATCAGAGGTCGGTTTCGACAACTTTAGGAGTTAGAAAATTGTTAAATTATAAGTTAATTTATGATATGATTGAAATGATATAGCATTTACAGATTACCATGTTGCATCGCCTATGATATTTCGGTGTTCAGAATGATTTTCCTCAGAGGAAACATAGCAGATATGTTGGGACGACATCAGGAGGAAGACAACCTTCCAAATCAGCATCCTGAGATGGTTGGAATCGGAACTGAACAGTTTGTTGCAGTGATGGCACAGTTGACTCAGGATATTAATGGTGGTGGTATTCATGCACGAGATCATCCAGATCAACCACAGAGGAACATTTCAGTGGTGGAACATTTCATGAGGCAACATCCCCCATCATTCAGAGGATCATCTGACCCTGTGCAAGCTGAAGGGTGGATTAAAGGACTGGAGAAGATTTTTGATGTCATGGGGTGTTCAGAACATCAAAAGGTCAGTCTTTCTATTTACCGTTTTGAAGGTGAAGCTGATCAGTGGTAGTCAATGGTAAAAAATATCAGGGATAGTGATGATATTGAGGATCTTCACTGAGATGAATTCAAAGGTATGTTTCTTGAGAAATATTTAACTACGGTGGTTCGTCTTAGGATGGAAAAAAAGTTCCTAGAATTGAGGCAGGAGGATGATTCAGTGGCTGCTTATGAAGCAAAGTTCACTCGATTGGCAAGGTATGCTCTGAACATCATACGAGATCTTGATAGTAAAATAAACCGTTTTTACTCAGGGTTAAACCCAAAGTATTGAAGGGCATTAGCTTCTCGTGAGTTTAAAAGTTATGAAAAACCTGTTCGATGTGCGGAGAAGGTGGAAATGGAGTTTTCCGATGACCAGGTGTTCTATGACAAACAACAGAATAAGAGGTCTAGTTGGCAGTCAAAGGGGAAGAATTCATCAAAGAAGCAAGGAGGTAAGATAACCAAATATCCATCCTATGAGAAGTGTGGTAAAATGCATCCTGGAGAATGTTTATCCAAGTCTGGTAAGTGCTTTCAGTGTGGTAAGTCTGGTCATAATGCTCGTAACTGTAAGGAAGATGATAAAGCAGGTAATGAAAAGCCAACGGTAAGATGTTTTAAGTGTAATGAAATGGGTCATTATGCAAACGAGTGCCCAACGAAGAACTCAACTGGGGGAATGCAGCCAGAATACAAGCAGAAAGGGGTGGTGAAATCCTTTACAACAACTTTAGCAGATGTTGGGCCATCGAATGAAGTGGTATCAGGTACACTGTTTGTTTGTTCAGATTATGCCAATGTGTTGTTTGATTCAGGGTCTACACACTCTTTCATTTCTGAGAAGTTTTCAAGTAAATTGGTAATTCCATCCCTAGATATGAACCCTGAACTTATGGTAAAAACACCCAGAGGGAACGTTGAGACAAAAAGGAATTATAAGAACCTTCCTATCCTTGTGTGTGGAAAGAATCTACTAGAAAACCTTACTGTTTTGCCTCTAGTATAGTTTGATGTTATTTTGGGCATGGATTGGCTTTTTGTTTATCATGCTAAGATTGACTGCAGAGCTAAAAGGGATTCTTTTCAGAAAGATTTTCAGTTTGTGTACAAGAATGAACCCATGATTTTGATAAAATATCAGGAAGTTGAGAAACTAGTAAAAGATGGAAATGACTGTTACCTTGCACATATTGTTGAAAATAATGGAATTGTTCAGATTAATGATGTGCCGATGGTAAATGAGTATCTTGATGTTTTTCCTGATGAGTTTTTTGGTATTATTCATGATCAAGAAGTTGAATTTATTGTTGACTTAGTTCCTGATTCTAAGACAATTTCAAAACCCCCTTATCGAATGGCTCAAGTTGAACTTTTAGAGTTAAAGAAACAATTGCAGGAGTTATTATATAAAGGTTTGATTCGACCTAGCACATCACCATGGGGTGATCCTGTCCTGTTTGTTAAAAAAAAGATGGATCAATGATACTTTTCATTGATTATAGAGCCTTGAATAATATTACTGTTAAGAACAAGTATCCTTTCCCTCATATCGATGATTTGTTTGATCAGCTCCAGGGAGCTCAGTATTTTACGAAGATTGACTTGAGGTCGGGGTACCATCAGTTGAAAGTAAAAGAAGCAGATGTTCCAAAGACTGCGTTTCGTACTAGATATGGCCATTATGAATTTGTAGTAATGCCTTTTGGGTTAACTAATGCAGCTGCTATATTCATGGACATTATGAATAGAATTTTACATGAGTTCTTGGATAAGTTTGTGGTTGTTTTCATTGATGATATTTTGGTGTTTTCTAAAAGTAAAGAGGAGAATGAAAGTAATTTAAGGGTTATCTTGCAAACCTTAAAAGAAAAGAAACTATATGGAAAATTCAGCAACTGTGAGTTTTGGTTACAACAAATTTCTTTCCTGGGTCACATTGTTTCAAAAGATGGCATAACTATTGATCCTACTAAAACAAAAGTTGTTGATGAATGGCCGAGACCCACAAATGTAACCGAGATCTGTAGTTTTCTTGGTTTGGTAGGTTACTACCGAAGGTTTGTTGAAAAAATTTCTCGGTTATCTTGTCCAATGACTAAGCTAACTCGTAAGGGTGTTAAGTTCATCTGGAAAAAATAATGTGATGATTGTTTTCAGGAGTTGAAAAGAAGATTGGTGAATGCTCCAGTTTTGGCACTTCCTTCCAGGAATGGTGAGTTTGTTATATACAGTGATTCTTCGTTGAAGGGACTTGGCTGTGTCCTAATGCATAATGATCAGGTAATTGCTTATGCTTCACGTCAGTTGAAAACTCATGAGGTAAATTACCCTACACATGACTTGGAATTAGCTGTTATTGTATTTTCTTTAAAAATTTGGAGGCATCATTTGTATGGAGTAAAGTGTGAAATATATACTGATCACAAGAGTTTAAAGTATATATTCACTCAGAAATAATTGAACATGAGACAGAGGAGATGGCTGGAATTAATCAAGGATTACGATTATATAATCCACTACCATCCGGGAAAAGAAAATAAAGTGGCTGATGCTTTGAGTCGAAAAAGTAATGCTTCATTAACCATGCTACGTTCAGAACGAGATCCTTTGGTTTTTGATTTGATGAACTTTCGCATAGAAGTTGTTGGTGCAGGAAGTCCTTCTGTTTTGTTTCAGGTATCAGTGAAATCTTCTCTATCAGACAGAATCAAGCAAGCACAGAAGCAAGAGAGCGAGTTGCAGAAAAAGGTAGAGCTGGTTCAGAAAGGTAAGTTTCCTGAATTCAACATTGATAATGATTGTGTTTTGAGGTTTGGGAAGAGATTATATGTGCCTTGTGATTCACAGTTGAAGAATGAGTGGTTATGTGAGGCTCATAGTTCCCCGTTTTCAGTTCATCCAGGTAGTACTAAGATGTACAGAGATCTGCGGGAGTATTACTGATGGGATGGAATGAAAATAGATATTGCTGATTTTACTGTGAAGTGTTTGACTTGTCAGCAGGTTAAAGCAGAGCCGCAGTTACCTAAAGGGATTTTTCAGCCTTTACCAGTGCCAGAGTGGAAATGGGAAAAAATATCCATGGACTTTATTGTGGGATTACCGAGGACATCTTGAGGTAATAATGTAATTTGGGTTATTGTTGATCGCTTGACCAAATCTTCTCATTTCCTTGCTATACGAGATACTTTTTCCCTAGATCAAATTTCCCATTTGTATCTTAAAGAGATAGTCAGGTTACATGGATTTCCTCTCTCCATTGTATCTGACCGTGATCCCAGGTTTACTTCTTACTTTTGGAAAGGCCTTCAGAAGTCGTTGGGTACTGAATTAAATTTTAGTACAGCTTTTCATCCTCAATCAGATGGGCAGTTAGAACGAACAATTCAGACCATAGAGGATATGTTACGAGCTTTTTCGATGGATTATCAAGGAAGTTGGGACCAACATATTTCCTTGGTTGTGTTTTCTTATAATAACAGTTTTCATTCCTGTATACAGATGGAACCATTTGAGGCATTATATGGGAAGCGGTGTCGAACTCCAGCATTTTGGGTTGAAGTGGGTGAAAGGAAGCTGATGGGACCAGAATTGGTAGAAGAGATGGCAGAAAAGGCTCAGTTGATTCATAAACACATGAGAACAGCTCAGAGTAGGCAGAAGAGTTATGCAGACAACTGAAGGATCTATCTTTTGTGGTAGGTTATCATGTTTTTCTCAAAGTCTCGCCATGGAAAAGTGTGATGCGATTTGGTAAGAAAGGAAAGTTGAGTCCAAGGTTTATTGGACCATATGAAATTCTAGAGAGAGTTGGATCAGTTGCTTTCCGAGTGGCATTACCTTCGAGTTTATCTCAGGTACACAATGTTTTTCATGTTTCAATGTTGAGGAAGTATATGCCAGATCCATCTCATGTTTTGAGTCCAGAGGTAGTTCAGCGGGAAGAGAACCTATCTTATGATGAACAACCAGTCCAGATTCTTGACCACAGGGAGTAGGTGTTATGGAATAAGGTGATTCATCAGGTAAAGGTTTTGTGGAAAAACCATATCATTTAAGAGGCAATGTGGGAATCTGAAAATGTTATGAGGGATAAATACCCCCACTTATTTTGATAAGTGAATAAAATTGCAAGGACGCAATTCTCAAAAGGGTGGAAGGATGTAACATCCCAGGTAAATAAAGAATAAAGAATTTTCATATTAATTAATATTTACGAATTAAATATTAATTTAAATTAAAAGTGGTTTCTATATTCGATAGCATACTCGATACGCAACGATGAGTTTCTTTGAAAACATACGTTGCACACTAGTAATAAAATAATATTATTTTAAATGTTAGTTTACACGTAGCCGTTGTACTAGCGGTAATGGATAGAAATAACTAAAATATGATTATATATGTTTCTAAATGTTTTTACATTTATCCAATAAAGGATAAAGGCTTAATATAAGAAAATAATTCAATTTTAGGCATATATAATCTAATTTTCACTAAAGGTTCACTTATCACATTTTGATGGAGAACCGTCATTAAATATAGTTTTGATCACTCTAATACATTATTTTGGACCAAATATAACTCTTCTTTAGAATCGGGACATCAAAATTTACTTTGTGTATGTTTTTGTTATTTTTCCGATAAAGTTCATTTTTTAGGAATAAGTGAAAAATGTTGTATTCTAATTCAAAACCTCTTTTTAATATTATTTATTTATATTATTAGATAATATTTTGAATTGGTTTTAAAGTGAAATTAGAAAATATTTTTACCATTAAATCCAATAGTGGTCGTTGGAATTAATTTCACTTTGAAATCGGACTTAAACTAGTATCAATCTTTTGATACTTATTGTTTCATAAAAACACGCTATTTGTTTTGAAAGCAGGAGTTAATTATTAAATTAATTAATTCTACTTATATTCTTTGAATTAGGTAATATAAACATCATTTTTGAATTCTGAATATCGAATATAGCTTAGAGTGAATTTTTGGTAATTTTCTAAAAAACTCCAATTTTTGATGAATAGTGAAACCACTAAGTGGTAATCAAGCAAACTGATTTTTCAGTTAAATGAAAGTTTACCACTAATTTGTATTTAATTTTGAAAATACGATATACATGGTTGTCATTAGTATGTAAAATGTGGTTCAATGTGCTGAAAATATTTTTTTGGTGAATAGTAACTTTTTTTCATTAATCGCGATTAGTGGTAATTAGTGTAGTTTAAGGTAAAAATAATGTTTTAATATTATGAGATGACCTAGAAACATGTAATAACCTCATTGGAAATGTCATGGCCGACCAAGACAAGCCATGGGTCATCTTTGGGACCCCTTGGAGCAACATTGTTTGGAAAATGACATAAATACCTTTTATTAAATGTTAATGTAAAAAATGGCACAAACATGACATGTTTTACTAAAACAATTTTTAGAAGGGGTTATACTAATCATATTTTTGCCTATAAATATTCATTAGAAAGATAAAAATATTTACTAAATCATATTAGTTTTTTTAAATTTTTTAGACATTAAATAAATTAAATTATTTATGACATCATGATGATGCAGCGATGACCTCATTATTTAACGATTTAAATAAAATGGAAAGATAATGTAATATCTAAGACCTACACTTGTCCAAAAACTATTGGATGGGAATATTTCAAAGCCTTGTCATCTTATCTTTTAAATATATCAATGTGGGACCTTATAAATTCGAAATACTTTTGAAAATAAAATAATAGTTTCATGATTTCCAAAAGTGCCCCTCCTCTCCTCTTATAAAAGGCCCCCACCTCTACCTCATTTCACACACTCTTCAAGCCTTTGGCTCGGACATCCCCTGCCCATTTACTCTATCTGCATCACTCTACTCATCCTAGAGGATTCCCTTTGGGCAGAAGCCTTTCAAAGGAAGCCTTTAGGCTCAAATCAAAATGAGTTACACTTTTAAAGGTAATTCTTTCTCTCATGTTCATTTGTTTTATTTTTCTTCTCCAACCCCCTACACTCTTTTTATTTACTTCTTTTGTAACACCACCAGTATATTCAATATACTAGTATGTTGTTATAATATTTATTCAAACTACAGTCTCACACAACTACATCAAATGGTTAAAGAACTTACGGTTTCCGTGGATGGAGAAATTCTGCCTCCTGAAACGATGATTGTTCAATACTTATCTAACACCTTCAAAGGTGGCCATTATGATGTCACTATTTTTATATATGTTATATAATATGTTTATTCTTTCCTTATGCTTCTGTATTTTTCATTTATGGTATACCACTATTGTTTCCATTATGGGTAAACACGATATCTTCATTTTAGGAAGTGCGGACTACCGCCCCCTGAAAGTGATTTGATTCGTCAATACCATATGTGGGATGTGTAAAGGATAAAGTTAATGATATTATATATGTTATTATACTGGAATTATAATATACTCTTATATCATTATGATTCCATTCCAGAAAATACGAAATAGAAATGGAAGTAGCGTTCATGTGTACGTATGGCTTACCGTCTCCATGAACGGTGCATTTCATTTCTTACCTCTGAATGTGATGTAATATTATAAATACATGTATATGATAAATATATATGATATATATGTTATCCAAATCATTAATATCATTCTGGATATAACGAACCTTTGACCAAATTAACAACATGTAAGTGTAAGAAGTCTATTTTTGACTTAAGAACCAAATACCGACAAAATGACCATTATTAACTTAAATGATTACATGATGTTCATAACATGGTATAAAAAGAATAATGAACTTGAAAAATGTTCTTAAGCAAGTATAGAATAACTCAAGTTTATTATTCAGGAGATTAAAGAATGGTCAGGTCAAGTCGGATACGAGGTAAGGGACTTCGTCTCAATCTCCTTTCATTGAGGCATATTTCATTTTATACACAACTTTCTTTTATACGGTGTATAAACCCCTTTTACTTTTACTTTTATACAAAAGGAATCTTTTTCTACGAAGCGCTTTACTAAACGACAAAAAGGAATGTTTTTTTTAACGTACGCGGTGACAATGACCTATTCCGCCACCGCGAGTATTATTTGGTCTTTGGCTTCCTCAACAAGTCGTAATGTTTTTAAAATAAAATAAATACCATATACTCTTTTATGTATTTTGGTATTGAAAATGGTTTTGATAAAGGATTCTATTATGATATATTGTGATTGAAATGTGGAAATGTTATCATTCCTTTATATTGGTTTTATGTTTTATGATTTTATATTGGTACTTGGACATTTGACGGGTGGTTACGTGATAAACCATATCACGGGTGGTGCCGTGAATACCAGGATGGGTGGTTGCGTTATAACCTCCAATGCATTGGGTATGGAATTCGTCCGTATGGCTATTCCATTATGTATGTATGGAAATTGGTCGTATGGCTATTCCATTAAGTGATATTTGTGGAAGTCGACCGTATGGTTATTCCACTTAAGTATGTTTATGTCCCAAGTTACCTTTATATATTCTATGTGTTCTTTATATGGGTTTTATGGTAACCCTTTGGTTACAAAAAGGTAAGTAATGATACTTTATTCAGTGAAGAGTTTTTACTACTTCATGAAGGTGAAGGTATTACTTTGATAGAGTATACATGTTTTACTTGATGTTTGAAAAAGTAACAGTTTTCATTCTTTGTATATCCCTTACTGAGCTTTTTATGCTCACCCCTTGTTTTTCGAAATGTTTTTCACAGGACTTAAAGTGGAATAAGGTCTAGGATGGGACCAAGGTAATGCCACGCTATATAAAACATGGAACTAGACATGTTTCTTTTTAAGAGTTTTTTTTATTATGGAAACTTAGTAGAAGTGTCTACTTTGTAATCTTTTGAGATGTACTAGTTATGTCCTAATTCTCTAAAACTCTAAACCTGAAAAGATCCTCAATGTGAGTTATTCATTTAATTTAATATTAAGTAAGGTTTAAGGCCGGGGCCTTATACAACCCCTTCTAGTAGTTTCTTTTAAATCACTTCATTTTATTCCCCATTAAAAAATTGGGTTTTACATTCATTTTATAGACAGACAAATGATTAATTTAAGCTAAAGAAAATAGTGTCCTGATTGAATTAATCTGAGCTGCTCGAGAATAAGTATCAAAATAATCAATCACTTATTTTTTGAAACCATTGAAAACTAATCTATCTTTTATTTATTTAATGTTACTATTGGAATCAATCTTATTTCACAAAATTAATTTACAACCAATAGTATATGAACCTCTTGGTAAAACCATAATGAAAAAAGTATTATTCCCCATAATGTAATTCATGTCATCACTAATTCCTTCTTTATTGAATGAAATATCTCTAGAAGTTATAGACTCTTTATATGTCTTTGGGCCATATTATATAGTTAATTACATGGGATAATTATTCAGAATATTATTATTTTGATCTTACTCAACAAGAAAAAATAGGAAATTAAGTGAAATAAAATCTGGGTATATATTTTTCTCCATCCTAATTCTTCTACTCTGTTTAGATTCAACTGCAGAATCATCATTATTATCTATGACAATATTTAAACTAGATAAAATACATAAAAAAGGGGTATGAGGAAAAACTTCCTCCTTGTCATCTTTATGAAACTTATTTTAAAAAATCTCTACATCCCATGATTCAATAATTATATTTTCTCTAAAAAACAAAATTCTATATTCCTTTCTATTACCTTCATTTCCAAAAATGCCTTTAATTTTACTAGGACCAATTTTAGTTCTTTTAGGACAAGTAACTCTATAGTAATATAAGCACACACACACACACACTTTAAAATAAAAATTATTCAGTCTTATACCTCCCTATATATCATAAGGGTATATCTTAGTTTTCATTGAGGAAATCCTATAATGTATATGAAATGCAACCAATAAAGCTTCTACCTATAAATTTAGTAGTAAATGGATTTATTAATCATAAAATTTACCACTTGTAATACTTTATAGTTTTTTCATTTCATATAATCCATGTTTCTATAGTTCTTAAGGAGAAGTACATTGAGAAATTAGTCCATTTTATTCAGATAATTCATTTAAATCATTCCTAATTTATTCACCACATGTATTTGTGTGTAATACATTAATATTTTTTAATTAGTTTTCAATTTCTCCTTTATACTTATTAAACTTATTGAATGATTCAGCCTTTATTCTATGAATATATATATATATATGCAAATATCTACTATAGTCATCAACAAAAGTAACAAAATATCATTTTCTATTTTGGTATAACAATCCATTTAATTCACAAATATTAGAATTTACTTATTCTAATGTATCATAATTTATATCAACACTATGAAAAGGATACCCAAATATTTTAGATTCTATAAATATTTCACACTTATTAAATTCATTTCCAAAGACAATTAAGTCAAATTATTTCATTACGTTTAATGGGTTATAATTATCCTAGGATAAATGATCATGAACTAAATTGAAGGACCCAATCATGTAAGTAAATGATTGAGTCATATTATTAATTAATTATTGATACATTCCATCATCTGAGTACCTGTTCCACGCAAACATGACTCCCTTCAACAAGAAAACCTGGACAGATTCAAATGAAACCCAAAATATCTCATTACATTGAATATTTACAAATAATAAGTTTTTTCAAGTATTGGGAACATACAACAAATTATGAAGAAAAAAATCTTCAAAAAACTAAGTTTTATCTCCACACTTCCTTGTCCACTGACATTGATGCGTTCATTATTTCCAAAGTCTAAACCCTTCTCAACATTAAAATCATAAAAAATTTAAATATTGAATTGTCTATGTGTACATGCACTTTTCTCTAGAATCATGTCATTATCCCATCTTCATCAAAGTCATATTGACATCCGGTTTTATTCCAACTATATTCTCTATAGTTATCATATTTTTAGTGTGTTTATCAACATTGTTCCGATTTAAATATTCCCATGAAAAGTTCCTCATTTTTTGTAGACAAGGCATGCTCATTTCTTGTTGGGAGGATTGCATATATTCTTTAATTATTCAATTTTATTTTTAGAATGTATGGAAGAGTTTTTTTGTTACTTTCCCTCAATGATATTAAATTTGGTAACAAATTGGGAAGCCATACCCATATATCTCAACATCGATTTCACTTCACTGATAATAATATTTAGAAATTATTCTAAGGAAATAACATCACCCGATTTAATGAGTAATTTTAAAAAATAATTCCACAATGTTCTTGAATTAAGGAATAATTATACCAACATGAAAAACAATTTTGGCATATTTATCTTATGGGAAGTAAGATTATTTTCTACAACTTGAAGTTCATGAATTTTATCCAACACAGGTTTGTTTTCAACCATATTGTAGTTTAGCTACATTATAGCAAGAAATTTTTTACTACCTTCTTCCTCAGCATTGTACTGCAACTCGAGTTCATATCATATCTATAAAGATGTCTTCATTTGGCAGAAATATTCATAATTATGATTTGATAATGTGTTAAGAGTATGGTATTGACTAAAAACATGAGTTTCTTCACATTTCTTCCTTATTGACTAAATGTGTTTGACTTGAGTGTTTTCAATGGGTGTGCCATAATGATTTCAAGTAGGATCATTGTGAATGAGGTGATGTTCCAGTTCCAAAAAGTTAAAAAAATCTTCAACACTATAAGAAAAGACATCATTTTTCTTCCCACAATGGAGAAGTTATTTCCATAAAAATTTTCATGTTTGACCATGTCTGAGTTCATCACCTTGAGGGATTCTGAATCCAGATTCTAGGATCTACCTTGTTCAAATGCTTTTGATTATTAAAAAATATGTTGGAAGATTAAGAAGAAGAATTGATCCTTATGCATGAATTTAATTCACTATCCAAAATATTTCTATCCACCCCCAAATTAATGGTATATGGTTCTCGAGAGATGATTCCCTAAATGATTTCGCCATGATTTGGGGAAATTTGAACACTATTTTTTGATCCCCCGCAACAATGATGTTGGGAAAATATAGATAATATCTTGGATTGAAAAATAATTAATGCATAAGAAAACACTACATCACATATTTATGAATCAAAATTTTTGTGAATCAGACTAGTTTAATCTCACAACTTCCACTAAAAAATTTTATTTTGATACTTATAGAGAATATTTTATCTTTGGTCTTCTAATAACTACTACTAAAATATAATTGAATGATTTTCAAAAAAATAATAAAAATAAATTAGAGAGATTTTTTACCCCACTAAAGAGAAATATATATATTTATTCAAATATTTTTAAATATATAATTTAGATGAGGTTGTGAATTAATATTATACAAATATAATATAATTAGTTATAATATAAATATAAATAGCATAAATGTGTATGTACTTTATATATATATATAAACATTATATAATATAAATATATTTCATATAATATAAGTATAATATACATTACAATGTGAATGTATTTTAAAATATATAGTACTTGTAAAATAATATATAATTAATTTTAACATAGTATTAGTAATAAAAGTTATTTCCGTCATCATCATCATCATTGTTGTTGTTGCTGTTGTTATCATCGTCGTCTCCGTCATGTGGACACATACACACAACTATATGTATATACAAATACTTATATATATATATATAATATTATATACAATATATACAAGCCTACACATATTGTAAAATTATATTACATTTTCTATACTATACCATATTAATTATAAATTAGTAAAGTATATATATATAAATATATATTATTAAAATATATTATAAATTTCATATTATATATATGTATTTAATTTTAAACATTAATATAGTACATATCTATACCCACATATACGTATATTCAATGAAAATTTATTTATTAGAAACAATTTTAATATTTTTCAAATAGCATTTTCTACATACAGATGTATTGATATATGAATTTACTTTATATTAATCAGAATTTACATTAATATAAGAAATATATAGATATTATATATGTGTGTGTGTGTGTGTGTGTGAGTGAATATAAAATTATGTGTATTAGATTATAATAATTTACAATTAAATATATAAATATATAATACAATTATATTTTTTCTATATATATTATCTAAATAAATATTTACAAACAAAAACAAATATATACTTTTGTATGTATACACACAAATATATATTTATAACTATAAACATAATAAGAAATTTACAGGAAAATATATTTATGTATATACACAAATATATATATATTACATTATTTTAAAAATATATATATATATATATATATATATTTGTATAATTTTTACATATATATATCTTTATATATAAATTATTAATATATCATATATACACAAATATATATTTATATTCATAAATATTAATGTAATTATAAATGTTTTTATAAATATATATTTTAATATTTAATTAAAATTATATATATGTATATTATATAATTATATATTAACCTTCTCATTATATATATTTGATGTTTATATTTATAATAGGCCTTCAACAAGGTGAGCTGGTCATGCCTTGTGATTTCCTCCCCTACTCATGGGGGCACATATGACCAGGGGTATTACTGGTTAAGGGTGATGTGTTGGCATATAGGGGATTAGCACGGAGGTATGCAGGAAGAAGTAGATGTTGAGTATGTGGGAACATGGGTGGGGTTGGTAGAGAACATATTTTGAGGGGCTGAAAGTGTGTGGGAGACGAGGGTGTAGGCGGGGGTGGAAGATGAGTGTACAAGGGTTGGTTGATTAGGGTGTAAGATGGGTTATTTGTTGAGTGTGGTGGCATGCAGTGGGCCTGCACAAAGGCAGCTGGAGCATGCATAGGTGTATAAGGGTGAGTGGACAACGAGCGTGTAGGATCCTATAGCCAACAGACAACATACATGAGTAGAGAGCTTGGAATAAAATATTAAAAATACTAAATATTAGGTGATGTTGTAAACCTCCCCTAAATTCATAATATATATACAGATATATATTAGAGGGAGATAAATACCCTCTAACAGTAGTGTGGAATGTGTATTTTAAAATAATATATTTTGGACAGTTTATGACCACCCAAAATTAGTAAACAAAAATATTAATGAGGGTTAAGTCCGCAACTAATATTTTTTTTTCAGTGTACCTGCACTTACAAAAAAACAACACTAACAAGAGTGTCTATACATATTACCATCATTTTTTGTATCAACTAGTAATGCATTTTGAGGTGTTATAACATTATATAAATGTAGAAAAAACCCACCTCTAAGGGAATTATTTTTTGTAGTGAATTTATATATATGGTTATTTGATTCTTTTGCGAGAAAATATTGTAGAAAAACCTCACATAGATTTATTTTTCAATTCAATTTAGTCTTATTACAATATTCTATAAGAATAAAATATTGGATTTTTCTTCAAAAAATGTATTTCACAACATGAGTTGTAGTAAAAGGAGGATAGAAAAAGTAGTAGGAGCACACCGTAGAATAATTCATTTCCTCAATATCGATTTCATATGATTATAAAGATAAGATATATTGTCACATACAAGGCATATTTTAAAGGTATTTTTTTCATTTAATTTACATCCTTTCTTTTTGGGGGGGTTTCCCTAGGTTTTAGGGAGGAATAGATGAGTATTCATGAATTGGGCCAAACCATGAGCCCAATTTCAGGTTAAAAAATAAATTTTGTATCTTTTATAAATTTTTCATTTTTCAACATTTTTCATCCATTAAAATTCCTAATTGACCTCCCCTAACTTATTAACACCACCAAGGTAATTTGGAGCTTTTAGAAATCCATAACCAGGGGTTATTTGGGTTTTTGTCTAAGGGGTTGGGCCTGCCCGAAAGCCCAATTCCTATTTTAAAAATAAAATTTGATTTTGTTATAACTTATTCAATATTTGGGATTTTTCGGTGATTCCAAGTCTCCCTCAAGACCAAGTAAACCCACCGAGCGTCTGAACTCTCTCCCACCCATTTGGAGCTCTGTAGAATCGAGATGTTGTGCCGATCTTCATAGGGTTCCTCAAATCGCCCAGATTTGAAGTGGTAAAGTATTTCTTTCATAACTCTCTCAATTCTCAATCGTTTTCCTCCATTCCAGTTCCTAAATGAGATAATTCTTCTTGTTCGAACGTATCCTAAATTTGGGATCTTTTAAATTTCAGATACTAGTGTTTTGGAGTGATTACTTCAAGATAATTCAAGTAAATGAGCCCTTTTCTTTCCTCTTTAAAATTACATTGGGTTTAACTCATTGTTCTTAGGGTTTCTTCGGTTATAATTGAGTTTACTAATGTACAGAAACTAGGATTTAGAACCTAGGGTTTAACTTTGGGCTTTTTTGGCCAATTTGTGTGGTTTTAGGTTTGATCTAGTTCTCTCTTGGTGCGGTGGGGGTGCGATTTGATTTCGCACAGAGATTCAAGGGGTTTTGTTAATTTGGTAGGTGATTCCATTGTGTGTTCAATTTTTGTGAATTATCTTGATGTTTTCATGGTACTCTAATGTTTACTTCACTTGAATGTTTCTGTAAAAATTGGTTTTAGTTTCATTTATAATGCAAATGAATTTTATGTTCCAATTTTTGGTGAAATTGAGGGGTTTCCATTCAAATCTTTTATTGGTCTATTTTGGGAAGCCCCATAACTGAATTTTTGGTTTCATTAAAGGGTTTTGAACTGAAATTTTGTTTTAATAACTTAAAAGTGTTATAATAGTGTGAAATGTGGATATCTTAAATAGCTTTGGGTGAAAAACAATGTGATGTTTTGAGAAGTTGTTTTATGGGAAATAAAATTATTTTATTGTGTGTTTTAAAAGGTATAAAATGTGTGTAGCTACTGTAAAATTTGTTTGTGACCAGTAGTGATATTTTATATGAAAAAGTATGTGTGTTGTTTGCTGAAATTGTTTGAGCACAAAAAGGGGAAGCCCGGGTACTTAGGTGGGGCGGATTTGTACTAGTACGACTAGTGGATCGGATGGGTTTTGTCCCTGTTCCACTTAGCATATGGATAACGACAACTCTAACTAAACTATTTGGATGATGATTGGGGACCACTAGGTTATGGGTATGTTCCCTACTAGTGGATCGTGCACGAGAACAGATTTTTCTATGGTTACTCTACACCGAGGTACGAGGTACATAGGGCCCGAGACAACCTAGTGCTTAGGGGTGTTCCTGATTTTGATGCTCATAGGATCTGTGGTATATACCATTGTTGTGGGTTGTTTTTGGCAGTACATTACAGTAGCTCACATGTCTATTTAATGTGCTAACATTCTGAAATTTTCGGATTGAAAACTGTTTTCATTTGAAAGTTGCATTTCTTTGAATTTTAACACTATTTCACCTTGTGTATTAAAATTGCTTGTTTTGTTCACATTGTATTGCATACTCTTTGGAATAAACTGGTGGTATCCTATTGGGCTTAGTCTCACACCCTACTTACACCCCTTGGGTGTAAGTAGACCTTCTCATGCTTGACTCAGGTGAAGGGAAGGCTAAGGGTGATGGCGGTTCGGGATGTTAGTCCCCATCGTTGGGGCGGAGTTGCGGGGACGGCTTGTGGGTGATGATCCCCTTGTCATGTGGAGTCCATGGGGATGTCTTTATGTTGTCATTATTTGTTTTTAGACCACTTGTAGTGTCTTTAAACTTATGTATTTAGATCTGGTTTTGTTAAGAATTGTTTAGCATGAAAATTTCAGATTTTAATAATTAATTGTTTTTTTATGATTTATGCTGTCATACTCGGGTAAATCGTTCCCAAACCAGATTTGTTTGATACCCGGGCACTTGTGCCAGCCCGTGGGGATAGGGAACGCCCTTCGGGCCATGCCACGGGCCGGGTTTGGTGCCGTTAATAGTGGCGACCAGATCCGGTTCGTGACAAAATGGTATCAGAGCAGGTTAATGTTTTTGGGTTATATTGTTATTTTGACATGAGTCGGGATAGACAGGAGCTAGGATTGTCACGGCTCGGGGTATTGGTTGTGAGTAGGGTGCCTGGCCCGTACCTCTCATGGAAGACCTTGAGTCACCAGAGGATGTTGGAATTTACTGATTGACTTCACTTCCAGGTGAGACGTGTGGGCTGCAGACCACATGTGGACATCAGGCAGATGTGGAGTAGTTGTTTCTTTTATTAAAAGAATGTGTTTAGTCTGTTTATATTTGATGTATTTGATTAAAATTTTCAGAATTGTGGTATTGACTATTTTTTTGTGACTGTTGTATTTTGTAGCAACATGCCTCCCCGGAAAGCTCCCACGCACCCACAAGAGGAAGCTGGAGATAGTTCTCCCACGCCGATTGATCAGAGGCTTGTGGAAGCTCTTGTTCGGGCTATCCAAGCTTTGGGACAGGGACCAGCTCATGCTCCTATTCCTGTTAGGGCAGAGGAGACAGGTCCTAGAAAAGATAAAGCACAAGAGTTTCTGAAAAACAAGCCTCCTGCCTTCCGAGGTAGCGCAGAACCCCAAGAAGCAGAAGAATGGCTCGAGAAGATCGAGCGTATGTTTGAGTTCCTGGAAACACCCGAGGAGCTCAGGGTGAAGTGTGCCTCCTTTCTGTTGGAGGGTCCCAGCAGTAAATGGTGGGAGTCATAGCTTCAGTCTGGGAAGAATGAGCAGATGCGCTGGGGAGATTTCAAGGCTGTCTTCAATGAACAGTCTTTCCCTGAGGTGTTGGATTATGACAGGTCTAGAGAGTTCATGGAACTTGTTCAGGGGAATCTATCTGTGATGGAGTATGCCAACCGTTTCGCTGAATTGGTTCGGTATGCTCCATAAATTTTCTCTAATGAGAAAGCGAAGGCTCAAAGGTTTGAGAAAGGCTTGCGACCAGAGATATACTCCCAGGTGTTCTTGTTTAAGCTGAGGACCTATGCTGAGGTTGTTGATCGGGCATGCATGGTGTAGATTGATAGGAAAGGTATGGCTGGTTTCTATGGTTCAGTATCAGCAGTGTGTAGTGGCAGCTCCTCAGAGAAGAAAAGGAAGCGGGAGGATCATGTGAAGAAAGGAGGGGGCAGTTCAGGCCACTCTTCCAGGTAGTTTTCTTCTGCGGCTTCTGATGCGAGATCGGTCGTGTGCCACCAATGTGGGAGGCCTGGGCATATTCGACCAGCATGTCCTCTTCCTCCGAAGCCTTGTTACCAGTGTGGAGGTATAGGGCATTTGCAGCGCCTCTGCGGTGTGGCACGTCCACTCCCAAGTGGGGCAGGGTCAGTGGCTTCAAGAGGAGTGCCAACACAGTCCAAGCCGTCGAGGACTGGGGGATCTCGATTTTGTGGTCGTGGTGGTAGGGTTGTATCATCTTCTGGGCAGAGCCAGTTCAGGGCACAACCACACACTAGCGGTCGTCCTCAGGCAGATACTGGACATCTCCATGCAGTGGATCAGTCACCAGTAGGATCAGAGGCAGGACCGTCGACAGTTCGAGGTACCGTTCTGATCGCATCTTCTATAGCTACTGCTCTTTTTGATACTGGTGCCTCTATTTCATTCATTTCTGGACGATTTGTGGACATTCTGAATTTTCCAACTGAGTTGATGTCTTTTGCGATGGAGTTGGTGACACCATTGGGAAAGAAGAAGGAGCAGGGCCTCAGGTGCCCCTCATGTGCACTTTCTGTGTCAGGGGTCGAGATGGAGTGGGACCTCTTGGTCTTAGATATGGACCTTTTTGATGTCATACTCGGGATGGATTGGCTAGTACACTTCCAGGCACACATCGATTGCTACAGACGGCGTGTGAGTTTCACAGCACCTGATGGGAGTCGTCAGGTTTTTCATGGAGAATGGGATCCACGATCAAGTCGCGCAGGGCCTCCACTCCCAGAGTTTGGAAGTGTTATCTTCCAGTTATCTTCGATTGTGCTAGAGTATGGTATTTCCCCTGAAGGTGCACTACCTCGTGTAGTGAATGAGTTTCCCGAGGTATTCCCTGATGATTTTTCTGGTTTGCCCCCGGAGCAGGATGTGGAGTTTTCGATTGATCTGGCATCGGGAACACAGCCGATATCTCTTCCCTCCTATCGCATGGCCCCCACCGAGTTGAGGGAATTAAAGATACAGCTGGATGACTTAGAATCCAAAGGATTCATTCGCCCGAGCGTCTCTCCATGGGCAGCTCCTGTGTTGTTTGAAAAAAGGCTGATGGATCCCTCCGGTTGTGCATTGACTACCGGAAGCTGAATAATGTAACAATTAAAAACAAATACCCTTTTACCAGAATAGATGATTTGTTTGATCAGTTGAAGGGGGAAAAGTGGTTCTCAAAGATAGACCTGTGTTCAGGGTATCATCAACTCAGGGTGATGGAGTCAAGTATCCCTAAGACAGCCTTCTGAAGCAGGTACGACCACTTTGAGTATTTGGTCATGCCCTTTGGATTGACCAATGCTCCAGAGGTATTTATGGCACTTATGAATAGGGTGTTCCATCAGTATCTCGATTCCTTTTTTTTGGTGTTCGTGGATGACATTCTGGTATACTCTAGCTCTGAGGAGGAACACGAACATCACTTGAGGATCGTTTTGGGTACATTACGAGATCACCGCCTCTATGCAAAGTTGTCAAAGTGGACTTTCTGGATCAGAGAGGTGAGATTTCTGGGGCATCTGATCTCAGAGCATGGAGTTTCAGTGGACCCTGAGAAAATTAGTGCAGTCATGTCATGGGAGAAACCGAAGAATGTGTTTGAGATCAGGAGTTTTCTTTGCATGGCCGGTTATTACAGGCGATTCGTTCGGGATTTCTCTCGGCTTGCTTCACCGATGACTTCCCTCACCCGGAAAGGGGTGAAGTTTGTATGGGGTCCATAATGTCAGGCATCGTTCGAGGAGCTGAAGAGGCGGCTGACTACTGCCCCCGTGCTGATTTTTCCAGAGGCTGGAAAGGGATATGTGGTCTATTGTGATGCTTCAGGTATGGGTCTTGGGTGCGTGCTTATGCAAGATGATCATGTGGTCGCGTATGGCTCTCGCCAACTTCGACCACATGAAAATAAATACCCAACCCATGACTTGGAGTTGGCAGCGGTGATGCATGCTTTGAAGACTTGGCGTCACTACCTCTTTGGGGAGAAGTTTGTGGTATACTCTGATCACAAAAGCTTGGCTTATATCTTCTCGCAGAAGGACCTCAACTTGAGGAAACGTCGCTGGATCGAGTACTTGCAGGGGTTTGACTTTGACATTGTCTATACACTAGGGAAGGGTAATGTAGTGGCCGACACTTTGAGCCGAAGAGTTCCAGTGCAGGCTTTGAGGAAGTCTAGTGATGAGTGGGAATTGATGGGTCTCTTTTCTCAGATGCATGTGGAGACCAGGGAATACAGTGGAGGGGCATTCTTGGCAAGTGTCCAGTTGACTCCTTCTCTATTGGAGTTGATTCAGCAGGAACAGCCCAGTGATGATCTTTGCCAGCGGTCAAAGAAGTTCCTTCATGGTGGGGAGACATCCTCTGATTGGTCGTCGTCTCCCGAGGGCATCTTGTGCTTCAAGGGCCGTTTAGTAGTTCCATTACCTCTGCGGAAGGTGGTGATGCAAGATAGCCACCAGTCTCAGTGGGCTGTCCATCCGGGTGCCACTAAGATGTATTATGATGTTCATCGGCAGTTTTGGTGGCCTGGTATGAGACGGGACATAGCAGACTTTGTTTCGAGATGCTACACATGTCAGTAGGTGAAAGCAGAGCACCAAAGGCCATCCGGTTTGCTCCAACCACTACCCATTCCTACCTGAAATTGGGAAGAGGTTTCAATGGACTTCATTATTGGCTTACCTCGTACACCTCGGGGTAAGAATGCTATTTGGGTGGTGATTGATCGTCTGACCAAATCAGCCCACTTCATTCCGATTAAAGATACAACTAAAGTAGATGAGTTGGGCCATTTGTATCTTCAAGAAGTGGTGAGACTCCATGGTGTACCATCAGCTGTTGTCTCGGATAGAGACCCCCGCTTCACTTCTCGATTTTGGGAAGGCCTTCAGAAGTCCTTGGGGTCTCAGATTAAGATGACCACAGCATACCACCCACAGACGGATGGTCAGACAGAGCGAGCGAATCAGATATTGGAGGACATGCTTCGTGCATGTGTCCTGGACTTTGGAGGTTCTTGGGATAGACATTTGGGATTGGTAGATTTTTCTTATAATAATAGTTACCAATCCACGATTCGAATGGCCCCTTTTGAGGCGCTCTATGGTCGGCCTTGTCGGTCCCCCCTATGTTGGGATGAGGTAGGAGAGACTTCACTGTTGGGGCCGAGCCTTGTGTAGGAGACTTCTGAGAAGGTCAAGTTGATCAAGCAGTGCTTATTGACAGCTCAGAGTCGTCATAAATCTTATGCTGACTGGAGGCGTCGAGACCTAGAGTTTTCTGTGGGTGACAGGGTATTCTTAAAAGTGGCCCCTCGTCTGGGCCATCATCGATTGGGTAAGCAAGGTAAGTTGATGCCACGGTATTTCTAACCCTTTGAGATCACCGAGCGTATTGTTAAGGTGGCATACAGGTTGGTCTTACCTTCTCAGTTGACGTCTATCCATGATGTCTTCCACGTCTCTTAGTTGAAGAAATACAATCCAGATCCATCCCATGTGTTGAGTTGGGAAGAACAAGAGATAGAGCCTGACTTGTCTATCATTGAGAGACCGATGAAAATAGTGGACTCCCAAGAGAAGATACTTAGAGGAAATTATATTCCTTTAGTCCGGGTTTTATGGCAGCATGAGAATGATACACATGAGACATGGGAGCTAAAGTCATGGGTCGAGGAAGAGTACCCATTCTTGTTTTCCAACCGAGATTCATGTTGACTTTCCGGGGCGGAAAGTCCTTAATGGTGGGTAGAATTGTCACATAAAAGGCATATTTTAAAGGTTTTTTTTTTCATTTAATTTACATCCTTTATTTTTTGGGGGGTTTCCCTAGGTTTTAGGGAGGAATAGATGAGTATTCATAAATTGGGCCAAACCATGAGCCCAATTCCAGATTAAAAAATAAATTTTGTATCTTTTATAACTATTTCATTTTTCAACATTTTTCATCCATTAAAATTCCTAATTGACCTCCCCTAACCTATTAACACCACCAAGTTATTTGGAGCTTTTAGAAATCCATAACAAGTGGTTATTTGGGTTTTTTTCTAAGGGGTTGGGCCTGCCCGAAAGCCCAATTCCTGTTTTAAAAATAAAATTTGATTTTGTTATAACTTATTCAATATTTGGTATTTTTCGGTGATTTCAAGTCTCACTCAAGACCAAGTAACCCAGACGCTCTTCGGAACTCTCTCCCACCCATTTGGAGCTTTGTAGAATCTAGATTTTGAGCCGATATTCATAGGGTTCCTCAAATCGCCCAGATTTGAAGAGGTAAAATATTTCTTTCATGACTCTCTCAATTCTCAATATTTTTCTTCCATTCCAGTTCCTAAATGAGATAATTCATCTTGTTCGAACGTATCCTAAATTTGGGATCTTTTAAATTTCATATACTGGAGTTTTGGAGTGATTACTTCAAGATACTCCAAGTAAATGATCCCTTTTCTTTCCTCATTCAAATTACATTGGGTTTAACTCATTGTTCTTAGGGTTTCTTCGGTTATAATTGAGTTTACTAATGTCCAGAAACTAGGATTTAGATCCTAGGGTTTAACTTTGGGCTTTCTTGGCCAATTTGTGTGGTTTTAGGTTTTATCTAGTTCTCTCTTGGTGCGGCGGGGGTGTGATTTGATTTCGCACGGAGATTCAAGGGGTTTTGATAATTTGGTAGGTGATTCCATTGTGTGTGCATTTTTTGTGAATTAGCTTGCTGTTTTCATGGTAATATAATGTTTACTTCACTTGAATGTTTCTGTAAAAATTGGTTTTAGTTACATTTATAATGCAAATGAATTTTATGTTCCAATTTTTGTTGAAATTGAGGGGTTTCCATTCAAATCTTTTATTGGTCTATTTTGGGATGCCCCATAACTGAATTTTTGGTTTCATTAAAAGGTTTTGAACTGAAATTTTTTTTAATAACTTACAAGTGTTATAATAGTGTGAAAGGTGGATATCTTAAAGAGCTTTGGGTGAAAAACAATGTGATGTTTTGAGAAGTTGTTTTATTGGAAATAAAATAATTTTATTGTGTGTTTTAAATGGTATAAAATGTGTGTAGCTACTGTAAAATTTGTTTGTGACCAGTAGTGATATTTTATATGAAAAAGTATGTGTGTTGTTTTCTGAAATTGTTTGAGCACAAAAAGGGGAAGCCCGGGTACTTAGGTGGGGCGGATTTGTACTAGTACGGCTAGTGGATCGGATGGGTTTTGTCCCTGTTCCACTTAGCATATGGATAACGACAACTCTAACTAAACTATTTGGATGATGATTGGGGACCACTAGGTTATGGGAATGTTCCCTACTAGTGGCTCGTGCACGAGAATTGATTTTTCTATGGTTACTCTACACCGAGGTACGAGGTACATAGGGCCCGAGACAACCTAGTGCTTAGGGGTGTTCCTAATTTTGATGCTCATAGGATTTGTGGTATATACCCTTGTTGTGGGTTTTTTTGGAAGTACATTACAGTAGCTCACATGTCAATTTAATGTGCTAACATTCTGAAATTCTCGTATTGAAAACTGTTTTCATTTGAAAGTTGCATTTCTTTGAATTTTAACACTGTTTCACATTGTGTATTAAAATTGCTTGTTTTGTTCACATTGTATTGCATACTCTTTGGAATCAACTGGTGGTATCCTATTGGGCTTAGGCTCACACCCTACTTACACCCCTTGGGTGTAAGTAGACCTACTCATGCTTGACTCAGGTGAAGGGAAGGCTAAGGGTGATGGCGGTTCGGGATGTTAGTCCCCATCGTTGGGGCGGAGTTGCGGGGACGGCTTGCGGGTGATGATCCCCTTGTCATGTGGAGTCCATGGGGATGTCTTTATGTAGTCATTATTTGTTTTTAGACCACTTGTAGTGTCTTTAAACTTATGTATTCAGATATGGTTTTGTTAAGAATTGTTTAGCATGAAAATTTCAGATTTTAATAATTGATTGTTTTTTTATGATTTATGCTGTCATACTCGGGTAAATTGTTCCCAAACCAGATTTTTTTGATACCCGGGCACTTGTGCCAGCCCGTGGGGATAGGGAACTCCCTTCGGGCCTTGCCACGGGCCGGGGATGGTGCCGTTAATAGTGGCGACCAGATCTGGTTCGTGACATATATAATTTATAGAAGAAAAAAAATAAAGACACAAAAATTGGTTATGTCAATATTCCTGATCAAATATTTAAACCATTTTGTAGGTTTCATTAATATGACATATTTACGGGTTCAATTTATGACACAAATTTTTTATTATTAACTCAATCTAATTATTATGTTTCATTATTTGACACAATTCATTCTAGATCAATTTTGGGACCATGTAGTGATTACCGGTCAACATTATCCCCCTTATAAAGACATGATATAGATTTATTCAAACCGGTAAATGTAAATTCACACCAATCGACATGTTTATATGAAATCATACTCAATGGTCTTTAATGCATATGCTATAACAAAGATCGTAAAAGTATATTAAACCACATTTCTATAAATTTTATAATCTCATCATATTTTAGAAAAACTTGTAAAATAAATGTACTCATTAATTAGCTATATGTCCTAGATATCCTCACCAACAAGTTCAAGATTGAGGAAACCTAATAAAATTCCACAAGAAAAAAACAATGGGTAAATATACTTCTTTTGTCTCATCCCAAGTGTTAACAATCCTTAGGGACTGAAACAGTTCAATATTTTTTCTTTGTATTCTAATTATTTATGGAGAGGGGTAGATTAATTTCTATCAATGGTGTTGATTGGGTATCTATAGTTATTTCTCTTTTAAATATGGGAGTTCCTCATCGTCACTGCATTCCAGGTCTTTTGACACACCTTCCACTCCTACAATCGTTAGAGGATCTATCCCACTAACTCATGTTATTGGAATTATATAAGGGTGAACTATAGTATATTATAACTATTTTTATCAGCATCTGCATCCCACTGCAAATTAATTTTTTGGGTATTCATGCTCTCTATGAAACATTTTTTCTTTTATATTTTAACCAAGGTCTTATGAAAATGGATCATTGAATTCATATCCATCTTCAAAAGTGTGTCAGTTTAGTCATATATCATCATGGAATCACTTACCATTTATGTATTGATCCCATTCTCCATCATATTACCAAGATATGTGATATTACTACAATTTCTAGGTATGAAATATACCATTAGTAGAATTAAATGGAAGATATTTTGTCATTATAAAAAATGGACCATTTTCCCATTATCAACTTAATGAATCCATTTTTATATTTTACATCACCTTTCATACCCTTTTTTGGATCCAATAGCATCATTTGATGGCCTGTCATGTTTTTTAGGTTCAATTATAAAAATAATATACATCTATGTGAACATGTTTCACCTATGCATCATATACATTTGACACAACATTTCCATCATTAAGAAGCATAAAACCATATTGATTCTACCTTCCATCTCTGTCCTCTTGGGACACTCACCTAAGAAATTTTGGTTTATCATCAAGATTATACATGATATTATTCTCCTCCTCATGTTTCATGTTCTAACACTCTATGTCAAAAATCCATATTATTTTAGTTGAATAACTATGTTACTCCTATATTAATTTCCACTAATATTATCACCAATATCATAGGATTTTCCATAAACTATATTATCACTAATTCAATACTTTCTGCACCATCATCCCTGGCCATGCAAGATAGTGTTACATGCATCTAGCTTTGAAAACTCTTTACTAAATTTATTCATACACACACTCCACTATACTTGAGTGAAAACGAGTTTTCAATCCCCATTTTTGTTTTATATATATATCAACACTCACTCCTCGTATTCTTTCAATCACCTGAATACCACCTCGAATTATAGGTGAAAAATATTGAAAATCTATTTAATTTTTATCATGAAAATATATAAATTTATTGGAATGAAATTAAATAAAATTCCTAAATAGTGAAATAACATCCTGAGTGGTTCCATGATTTCAATAATTACTGTACAAAACTCCCATCTTCCAAGTTAACACATTGGAACACTCCCCCCCATCCATTCCAATTTGAGGGTTTTTATCATTTATGAACAACCACTACTTGAGTGTATTCCACACTTCATTTGTGGTTATATGTTTTCAAACTCCACTACAACAAATTTTCCCTTTAACAACAATAAAAATGATTTAAAGTGCACTAAAAAGAGTTGTTAACATCAGCACAATTAAAGGGGGTCTCCTTTATTAGTGCTAAAAAGAACTGATAAAAGGCCACACTTGCACCATTGTATTGTTTTTATAACATCAAACTATAGCTACACCATCTTGTAACCTGTACATAGGAGGTATAATTTAATTTATATAAATTTTAAATCATGAACACAGAAAGAAACACAACAATATACATTTCAAAAATGTTTTTTATAATTATGTTTACAAATTCAACTCTTAAATATTTAAATGAATTAGTGTTTCATCACCTTTTTCTCCTGTGATCCCCTCTCAAATTTCATTGCCAATGGTATTCATTTCTAAAAAAATCACCTCAACATGAGATAAAAAATCCACCTATATAAGAAAAAAAATTTATGATAGTAATATTATAATGAATTAAATTAAACATTAATATTAAAGAATACATTATAAAAATGAAAATTTTGAATACAAAGACACACTTGGTGTTATACCAATCACATTGTGCATTGTATTGTGGTTTGGTTGATTCTAAAACCTCACAATTGAGTTATAGATCATTTTAATAAAGTATCAAAATAATTTTAATGACTTATCTTGGTTTTGATTTTATTAATTATTATATTTAATTAAATTAATTTCCATTTTAATTAAAGACACAATTAGAGTTATGTCTCTCACATCATGTCTGGGATTGTAGTTTGACTGATTCCATGATGTACTAAATTTCATATGGATCGTCATTAATTTGTATCAAAACAATTTGAATGTGATTGCTCAATTTTTACTATGTCACATTAGTTTTTTTATAAAATTTCATTTCAAACAAGAAACATGGACATTGAGTCATATTGGTCACATCTTGTGTTGGATTAACATGAGACTTATGACTTCATGTCCTAAATGACTTATGAATGGGTTTCCTAATTTATCAAGACAATCGATGATTATTTTCTTGGCATTTATGGAGTGATGGACGTTTTGAACTACAATGGAAATTTTAAACTAATAATTGGAGGTTTGATTCATACCAGTCACACCACATATCAGACTGAGGTGTAAGTGATTCCTACTCTTAAAAATTATTCATAGATAATTTTCATAAATTATCAAAATAATTTGAATGTTTTTTCTTAGTTTTCAATATGTCACATGTTCCTTTTGCAAATATTAACATTAATTTAAAATAAAAAGAGACACTTGGAATTATATCAGTCACACCATACATTTCATTGAGGTGTTGTTTATTTATACACATCAAAAATATCTTATGTATCATTTTCATAATGTATGGAAACAATCCATATTCATTTTATTGGTTTTGAGTAGGTCAGTTTCCCTTTTTACTAGAATTGTTGTCAAATTTTAACAAAAAATGAACATGGAGTCATACTGGTGACATCATGTGTTAGATTGAGGTATGGATGATTCCAATATATCTCAAATGACTTATGTATCATTTAAATAAATAATCACAACAATTTGAATACATTTTCTCAATTTTGAGTAGGACAGTTGTCCGTTATAATAAGATTGGTGACCATTATAAATAAATAGATGCACTTAGAGCCATAATGGTCACACTATTCATAAGATTAAGGGGCATCTGATTCATACACATCCAAAATGACCCATAGATCATTTCTCTAAAGTATTGAAACAATAAAAACATTATTGTCTTGTTTTTAGTATGTCTCTTGTACACTTTGTTAAAATTCATGTCAATTTAAAATAAAATGACACACTTGGAGTCATATTGGTCATACTATGAGTCATATTGAAGTTTTATTGGTTTCTAAACATCAAAAATTACTTATAGATTATTTTTCTAGTGTATCAAAACAATATAAATTTCTTTTCTTTTTTTGAGTAGGTTTGTTTTCTTTTTTACAAAAATTGAGTTCAGTTTTAAATAAAAATACAACCATGAAGTCATAAAAGTCAAATATTACATCAGATTAATATGGGATTGATTAAAAAATGTATCAAATTATTTATGTACCATTTACCTAATTTATCAAAACAATATGAATGTGTTTTCTCTATTTTGAGTATATAAATTATTTCTTTTGATAAAATTAAAGAAAATTTTAGATAAAAAGAGGCACATGGAGTCTTACTGGTCACACTATGTGTCTTTTTTAGGTATGACTGATTCCTACACATCTCAAATATATTATGGATCGTTTTTCTAAAGTAACAAAATAATATAAATGCATTTTCTCAGTTTTGAGTAGGCTAGTTGTCCTTTTTTATAAAATTGATGTCAATTTTAAATAAAAAAGAAGAATATGGGGTCATATCAATCACATCAAGGGACATATTGAGGTGATAATGATTTATACACATCACAAATGACTCGTGGATTGATTTTTCTAAAGTATTAATACAATTGGATTATGTTTCTCAATTTAAAGTACACCACTTGTTTTATGTGATAAAATTAATGTCAAATTAAAATTGAAAGATATATTTCAAGTCATATCGGACAAACTATGATTAGGAATGTAGTTATTTTCATTCATACATATCAAAAATGAAATATTGATTTTTTTTCTAAAATTAAAAAACCAATCCAAATGCATTTTCTCAGTTTTGAGTAGTCTAGTTGTCCTTTTTACTAAAAATGATGTCAATATGTTTTTAAATAAATACACACATGGAGTCATATTTGTCACATCATGTGTCATATTGAGTATATTTTAATTAATATACATATTAAATTAATTATGGATATTTTTTATAAAGTATCAAAACTATCTTAATTTTTTTCTTGTGTTTGAGTAGGTGAGTTTCCATTTTTACTAAAATTGTTGTGAATATTTAATAAAAATACGCACTTGTAGTAATACCGATCACACAATGCATTAGATTAAGGTCACAGTTATTTATTCACATCCATAATGACTCATGTATCATTTTTTTGTGTATAAAAAGAATACAATTATGTTATCTTAGTTTTTGGTATGTTACATCTCTTTTTTACAAAAATATCATTTTAAAATAGAAACACACACTTTGACTCACACTGCTCACATTGCATATCGGTTTGACAAGATACAAATTAATACAAGGCATAAATATTTTCTGAATTGATTTCTTAAATTATCAATATAATCTGAGCGAGTTTTCTTTTTTCAGTAAGGGGAACATTTTGATCTAAAATATCAATTTTAAATAGATAACAAAATCTTTGATTCATAGTAGTCATGAGATGGGTCAGATTTATGTGAGGGGGATTCCTAAACATCCCAAATGAATCATAGATCATTTTCCTAAATTATCAAAACAATATTAACTCTTTTTATCGGTTTCTAGTATGTAACTTGTATTCTTTTTCAAAGATGTCATTTTAAATAGGAAACACAAACATTAACTCCTACCTATCACATTTTTCATCGGTTTGACTTGAGACATATTCCTACTCCTCATAAATAATTTATTAGTAGATTTCTTAAATTATAGTCATTATGAGCACGTATTAAATATTTTTAGGGAGTGTCACATTTTGTTAAAAATGTTGATTTTAAACTAATATTGGACCCATAGAGTCATAATGGTCACACTGTGGATAATTTTGAGGTGTGTGTAATTTCTGCACATCAAAAATGAATTATGGATCAATGTAATAATGTATTGAAACAATACAAAATATGTTTCTCATTTTTTAGATGTCTATTGAATTTTTTTACTAAAATGTCATTTTAAACTAAAAACACGGAGTATCAATCATATTAGTAACATTGTTTATTGGTTTGAAATGAGACTCATTTTAAAACATCATAAATGATGTATGAATCAAGGATATTGATTATAACAAAATTCCAAGAACATTTGATCTTTTTTCAGTGACTGAATAATTTTGCACTAAAATTTATGTTTAAATTGATAATGGACACCTAGAGTCATTCTGGTTACATCATGTGCCAGATTGAGCTATGGTTGATTCTTCCACATACTAAATGACTTATATATTATTTTCATAAATTTAAAAGAAAACATAAATTCATTTATTCAGTTTTGTGTCTGTCAGTTGTCTATTTAACTAAAATTAATGTCAATTTGAAATTAATATATTCACAAGGAGTGATAACTGTCTCATTGTGTGTCAGATTGAGGTGTTTCTGATTTCGATACATCCCAAAGCATTAGAAACTCCTAACTTCCTAGGTTACCATAGTTACCATTTTCTTTAGTTGTTGAAATTTAAGCAATATAGATTTAGTTTTCTTTATTATTCGAAAGACCTTTCTCATTATTGAAAATTAAAAGAGTAAAGGAAGTTATTTTTCTCATTATATCATCCCATTTCTCAACAATGGGAACAAGATCTTCCTCTACTATTATGTTTTCCAATATTGAGAATGGTTTTCCATCTAATAACATAAACACAATATAAATTATCAGTGTGCATGAAAATGAATTAAATGGGATGAATTGTAACATTAGAATAAAGAATCATTTTATCACTTATGTGGTTCATTATAGATACCTGAATGAAATATAGGAAATCCCAAATGATCTATTAGAAAAATTTCTATTAGATAAAAATTATAATAATAATAACTTTAAAATATTATATAAATTGATGAAAAAATTAATTAACTTATTAGGAATTCACCTTTTTCATGACGGTTGTACACATTCATAACCAATTTCCTTTTTTTCATTATCTCAATTGTGGCCCCAATGTCCAATCTATCATGAGAATGAGAAGCATCGAATAAACCACCCCAACTTGAATAAACAAATCCCACTGTATAAGAAAAAAATTATATTTTTGTAATATTGTAAATAAATAAATAAATTATAAATATGAAACAACCAATTTCTATATAGAAGTCACATATTCATTCTATTTGTGTATGTTTTGAAATAATTTATACTACCCATTCATTTCTAATAAAATCTATATTGTCTTATGAATATGAGTATATTTTACAGTCATTGTATTTCTAGGAAAATATAAAAAAATAGATTAATAAATATTACAAATGAAATAATAATTATCTTCGAAAATACTTCTTTGGATATGGTAGTTCATTCATCGAATATTATCTCTCTTATAAATTTAGAAACATGACAACCAGAACACATTCAATTATTTTATTTCAGAAACAATAGAAATAATGAGAAAAATAATTAATTTTTTTATATGTGTTTGGATAGATAAATATTATTATATATACCCATATAAATATATAGGTGTAGATCTTTCCGGGATCCTTATGCTTAATCCCTTTCCTCATTCCATGTTTTTCATGAAATTTATACAGATCCCTATAATAACAGAATACCCATAAAAAATAAAATAAATTTTTTAACATGAAATTTAGTATTTAGTGTATTACAAATTGACAAATTTAATTATCTGTGGTCAGTTTGATGGGTGTCCATGCTGTGAATCAAGGAAATAAATTAGTGGAGTATCCAAATGGAAAAAATGTGCATCCAATGTTTCCTGATAAAATGAAAAAGTGATGTATGAAATTAAAATATATTTCATATAATTAAATTATTGAGTTTTACCCATGAATCCTTGGTATTAATAAGAGTCTTTCATCCATAGGTTTACTGCAAAACATTTGGCTAGTTATGCCACTATTTCATCCATTTTTTTTATTCAGTTTCTTTTTTCCTTCTAGATGTGGCATGAGGACTAATGAGTAAAATAATTTTTCAGGGGTAAATCCCTCAAATAGGAATGGATATATATTCCTACAAAAAATAATATATTTATTTAGTCATAATAAACATAGTACATCATCTTTTTCAAAATAAAATCATGAAAACATACCTCATGTATAAAATTACAACTAAGGCTCATGTCCATTAATATTTTTGGTTTCATTTACATTCTAAAAAGAAATATAGTTTGTACCTTACATTCTATACATATTTTATTCAAAATCATCTACGTGACTACTACCATTTTGTGACATTGTATACATATGAACCATCAATGTTATTAAATGAAAATATTGAATGGGAGGGGTAAAGGTGCATTCATAAATTCTATTAAATATATTGGTTGATACTTTATATAGTTTTGAGTTTCCCTTTCATTTCACCCCCTTCCATTTGAATATATATAATACTACTCATCAGTTCAGAACATTTTTCATTTATTGTTAATGATTTAGTGTGAAAAATTATTTCAAAATAAACACCTCCTTATTGACAGGATTTTTTACATGATCTGACATATATGCGTTGAACTTTCCAATTGATTTATCGACCTTATGAATATCTTCATAATCAAGATAAAAAGGTATATCAGTGCTCATCTAATAAGCTATGTTAATTTCCACTCTAATATGACCTATTAGATGTGTTCGGTTGTGTAGCATTTTTTCTTGGATTTAGAACACCGTAAGCCTTGAAATAAAATGATTGGAGGGTGTTGATAGATATAAATCACATTAATTTTCACCCTGTATAATATCAGTATAGTAAAGGTATTAGTGTCGGTCTGATTAAAATTTCAGGGAAAACAAATATTAGGATATTTATTACCTCGACTAAGAAAACTATTTGAGGGGAATGACTTCCCTCAATTTTGGTGGGGGTGCAACAGGATATTCACGCAATGGTTGTTATTGAGTTTTTCTTCTATTTTATCCTCCCCATAAAATTTACTAGAAACTAATATTAAAAATTAAATTGATCTACAAGGGATGAAAATCATTCTTTCATATCTTCCACTTATGTATTCTTATCCTCATGTCGTTTTTTTCTCAAAATATGTTTGGGGTTTCACCTCAAAAACAACACCTCTCACACGACCATTCTACTCTGGCCCTATTGACTCCACCGATAGTTGGTGTTCATATAGAATAGGTGTTTATCATTCTTATTACTATGTCAGATAGAAAAATAAATTAAAATAAGTAATCATTTTAGGTATTTGGAATTAATGAAAAGAATATTTTTATTATGTGATAATTTCAGATATTTCACACTCTTTTCTGTGTTTTCATTTATTAGTGTCCTATCATTATTTACATGTGTAGTTTTCTAAAGAACATGGAATGGGATAGAATTGGCTTTCTATTTGGATTCATCAATCTACATATAAATAGTGGAACATCATTTTATTCTTATTTCAGGTCACATAGAAGTATTACTGTATACATAAAATACATACCAATTTTTTTCAAGTGAAGTCCACCCCATCCATACTTTACTATAGGGGTATGTTGGTTTTTCTTCCCCTTCCATATGTTTAAGGCATATTTGTTGTTTTATACATAAAAACTGTCAATCACAGCGATGAATAAATATATTTTCATACAATGTTTTACCATCCACAATGTACATGAAAAGACACATATGTGTGATGAAAAGTGAACAAATACAATGCTTCATGGGTTATAAGGTGTGAATACATAAGTAGTTGGTGTGGGTTTATTTAGCCTTAATCCTCATTAAGATGAAATATTTTTATAATAGTCTCAAATCCTCTATAAATCATTCCAGAAAGCATTAATACATAATTATTATGGGATTCATCAACTACATTTCCCTATGTGAGGGATGATGAAGAGTAAGTCAATTTTTAAATATTTTATTTTTTAGTAAAATAATTAAATTATATCATAATGATAACATAATATATATCCATATTAGTATGTTAATTATAGAAACAACATGTTTCCAGGAATCATTATCAATCGAAACACATTTTTGAGTGATGATCAAATGTAACTACTGAGCATGGTCTTGTGGGGGCTAACATGATGGCCCTCGGAATTCCAACTTACCTCGACATTGATTCCTTTCATTTTATCCTTAATGATATTTTCTAAACCCATAAAACTATGGTAGTACATATTTTAATATATAACCCAACCTTCTAATCCAACTATTTTCTTAGATTCAATATCCTTAATATGTTGTTGCTCTAGATCAATAGCATCAACTTGTGCAGAAGGTCGTTGTACCCCTGGAGCAGTAGTAGTAGAATTTTTTGAAGGTGATTGTTCTTATATACTCAGAGGACTAGTACATTTAGAGGTCATTTTTTAGAGATGTTTTTTAACATTTAATTTATATTACATAAATGCAGTAGTGAATAGATAATAACATGAGGAAGCAAAATGTATATTATATAAAAATATAGCCTGATTATTTTACTCTCTTTCATAAAATAATAAAGGTATTTGACCCATCAATGAAGTATCAAAATCCCTTTATTTTGGTCTCCTCTTAAATACAAAACTTCATCTACATTAGGAAAATTGTAAAATGGTTGTGATGTTCCAACAAAAAAAATCATCATCAATAGAATTTTCATATGATTTTTTTTGTTCGATAACTGAATAATTGACCACCTTCAGTTTATGATATCTGGATCATTAAACACTTTTGATTCATGTGATTCTATTATAAACAGTTTCTTCTTGTACCCATATTGAAATCCACTTTCATGAATCTCAATTCATGTATTTTAATAACACTCATATTATCAACCCACATGCATTGAAAATCATAACTTATATGGATATATAATCGAACTCCCATATTTTTTTATGATCGTAAAGTATGAAATATTCACATAAAATGGACTAATATCTTTAGTACCTGAAAACTATATGAATTTGGCCACAAATTTAACTCCACTATTTTTTATGGTACTTACTTCATTATGTTTTTTATATAATTTATAGCCATTAATTACCTAAATATTGTATGATAATATATACACACTTTCTTCCCAAGCTATCCATCAATGTTGTTCTGAAATTAAATCCATATATTAATCTAAATAATTAAAAATATAGTCCCAAAACCATCCTATAATATGTTGATTATGTTTATTGGATATCTTTGTTTCATCACTTATTAGATTCAAATTTTTAATAATTTTAGTGTGGGTTTCAACATATGTGGAAACCTCCAATGTTTTATTCAAACCATAAAGGTGGGTCTACATTCGATCTGTAATATTGATTGTGACAACATCTCTTCTAGAAATTCCTTCACCCACTAGCCACCCAACATGAAGAGATTTCAGTAGACCAATGGTTTCCACAAAAGACAGTTATTTGGTATAAGATTTAATGGCTTCCTAAAAAATATATTTGTCCTTAATACAACCCTCTAATAAAATTTTATTTTTGTCACACCCTTTCAAAATATACTTATGGAGTTTATTGGGGTACATCAATATATAATTTATAGTACCACATAGTGGAATCTCTCTCACCAAGTGATCCATCATCTGAAACATTATATCAAATAATTCAGGATGACATGACATTTCCAATTCAAATAATATAATGTAAATTTCTCTTTCCATGACCAGAAAATTTTCAAGATCTATAACATTAATACCTATAGATTTGAAAAAGAAAAAGATCATGGTTAATGTATGAAAGGTGTTTTTGGAAAAAAAAACGCAACATAAAACTGTGAGAATTATATCGTACACTGAAACATGGCATTCATGTGATTTCAAACGTTTAAAATTTAAATCAATCATTGACACGATATAGTTTATATTTGATAAATACCCCTATATAACCTTCACATCATTCAAGAAGTTTCAAAAAATATATCTATCCTTTCAAGAAAGAGTTTAATTATTTAGAGGAATAAAATATAATTTTTCACCCTTTACTAGTTCAACACTTCTAATATTTCCATGAAAACCAAGTCCACCCTATCCTTAATTACATTTTTTTATCTGGTGCAATTAGTAACATTCCATTTCTATTATAATATATATTTTTTCGACATGAATAACATCAAAAAAATATCTTATGTACATAAAAATCCATTATAGTAATTAGAAAGTGATCTATTCTTACAATTAGGATTTTTAAGGTTGTTTGTAAATGGTTTACTAACAACAGTGTCCATATATTCTACTTTTTAAAATATTCTATATCCTATTAGTGGAGGCAGTGATATACATTCTTCTAAACTTCTATCGAATTATGTCATCCAAAACAGGTTCTTATACCATTGGGGTAGAAATTAGTGACGTATTAGAAATGCAATCTTAATGAAAGTTTCAACCTAATTGATTGTGTACCCAATTCACAAATGGGACACACTTGATTTCTTTTAATGTTATATCTTAAAAAAATCCATAAGATGGAAAGTAATTTATTATCATGTAAAACATGTAAATTAACCTAAAATATTCATTTCTATAAATATCTTACAATATTACATGTAAATACCATGATAAATTTAAATCATTGATCAACTGATCCAAATAAACATCAAAATCATTACCCGAATTTTTGGGTCCGGATATAAGCATAGATAACAAGGTGTACTTGCATTTCATGCATAACCAGTGTAGAAAATTCTAATTTACCTATATAATAGGTCTTGAACTATCAATGCTTCTTTTAAAACCAAATCCAATCACTCTATCTATAAATAATTCAAAAGAATAGTTCCTTGTCATGTTTCTATATCCAGTACATTCATGATCAATTGTACTCCACTAAGGAGAGTCTTCCTAGCGATGTAGTTTTCCCCCACTATTTATTTTATATGTGTCCCATGTTAGTTTCATTGCATTCTCCTCAATTTCATATAGGTTCATAATTCTCAGAATAATTGGAAAGTAGCATTTGACTCTCATAGGATCTGATTCATCTTTCTTTAATCAAGAATCACCACACATTGGGTATTATTTAGGTGATTTATGGTACATGTGAAACCTTATACAATCATTATAGAAGGCATGTATTCTTTTAAATATCATAATCATTTAGAGTAGAATTATTTTTTCATCATATGTTCGTCTAGGAAGATCATTATCTTCAAGGATAATATCATTACAAAGAGAAAGTAGTTTAGTAAAATTCGTGTCACTCCATCCATTTCTTACATTCGAATTATACAATTTTAGTATTTCTAAAAATGTTGTATATTTTGTGAAAACAAAATAAAATGGAATCATTTCATAACACTTCAACTTCTCAATCAATTTTGAGAAATCACAAAGTTCAACTTAAATTTTCTTTATCATTTATTAAATACGATATACATCATTTATATTTTTAATCACATCCTTGATATGGTCTTCTTCATTGTCAACACATGTAATCTTATCTAGTGATCCATAAAACGCATTGTTATCTTAGACACAATATACATTCACTTTTATCCATATTTATTCCAACATTTATAACATAGATCTATTCCATGAAAGATCAAGTGTTCTTATAACTCTTGTAGACTTGTTATTTTTGAATAAAAACAATGTAAACACAAACAAAGGATTTGAGAACTGTCAAATGCATTACAATTTTCAAACATGATGAACTCTTTAACTCCATCTTTATACTCTTTTGTCATAAATTAAGAATTTAACCATTATTTATTCATATCAATCCTATTTGATTTTTCAATATTAATATTTAACCAAATAAATTTACCATAGATGATCAATTCAAGTATTACCCAACAATGCCTAGTGAGTTTACATCAAGATACATGAGGGTTTTTTATTCAATTAAATTGATTTTAATGATTTTGTAAGGTTCATTAATAAAATAAGCATTATTTAGTATTAGTTATTTAATAAATGTTTTCCATTATTAACATGATTTAATGGTGTTAAATCATTTAAAAAAGATAATTATTGGAGCTAAAAAGGATAATAATTTTTATGTGCATGAGTATAGACATTTATAGATATACACATCATCATGGTATATTTATATATATATCAAAATAATTGTATAAAATGAAACATTCTTTGAGATTTTCATATGGATTGTTGTGGGATTTCATCTATATGTAGTATAATGGAGGATATTCTAAGACAATAAATTTTATTTTAACCAACGAATAAGTAAAATTGAAACAACATAAAAAACCCTGAGTCATTATAATCACATCAATCATACCTCCCTGAAATAATAATCACCTCAAACCACCCAGGAGTTCCCAAATTCATGAATTTATAAAGATGACCAAACCATTCCATACCATCAGGAGGATCTTAGTCAACATCAAAAAAGAAACCTTGATGACTTAATAATACCTAAGGTGAAAGAGATCTTTCCTCAACCACTCCTTTCATTGTTTGGGAAAATTAAATCACTAGAAAAAACATTAAATTAATAAGTGGATTTTCCCAAATTCATATCCCTATAATGGACATTCAACCCCATATCAAGTAATTTCATGGAGGTAAAATAAAGAAACATGAAACATGTATCTAAATCCATCATGTTATAGAAGACAATAAAAAACATAGTCCAAAATCACACTAAGGGATCATATCCCAAAGCACAATCCACATGAGAAAAAAACACAACAATTTTTTCTCAAAATTTTAATTTCCTTTAAAATGACACCTCTATCCCAAAAGGGTTGAAATCATTTTCAAAATACATGATCACTTTAAAATTAATCCAAATATTAAAAACTAAATCCATATTTTCCTGTTAAATCATTTCTAAAAATTCCAAAAAAAATTATAATTTTTTCATAATTAAATGAACCACACCTCAACCATTTCAAATTAAATAAATTATATTTTATAAGGAAATGTTATCAAATTGTTGAAAAAACTAATTAATTACTAAAAATCCCCTTTTAATTTCAATAAAAAAATTCATGTAAAAAGTAAAAGAGAACAAAAACCATATTTTAAACATTTCCCAACCATTAAAATACTTTTTATTCCCAAAACAAATTTGTTTTAAAATCAACCAAATCAATAAAATCTAATTTTCCATTCTAATATTATATTTTCCAAAATAAAATAGAATTTTATGTCTTAAATATAAATACAATTCATATGGAACCCTGAAATTCTATATCTTTTTCATGGAAGTGATTATAAATTACATTGTATAAATAAAAAACCAATATACTATATGTGAAATAATATAACAATTAAAAATAATTTACATACATAATAAAAGAAAAAATTTCATTAACACTAATGAACCATGAAGATTATAATTAAATAATAATGGAATTATTATATTAGAATAAATCTAACCAATAAGAATTAAAATATAAATAATTTGAAGAATAAAATTTAATTTAATTATTGAAATTGGATACAAAAGTTAATGTTCTATATCTATGTTGAGATCTTAATCATTAATTATCTACCTCTAAACAAATTTAATTTTTCAAGATTGTGGTTCTATGGTATTAGTCCTTCAGCATTTAGCCTCAATTGTTTTTTTTATAAAATTGAAACTCTTTGCAACTCACTTGAATTGCTACTACTTATACTCCATCATCAACTTTGGTTCAATCCACATGGCATGGAAGAAAACAAGTGAAAGGGAATCTGAATGAATTGACATCGACCAATTCCCCTTGATTTGAGTCTTGAGATCCTAGAAAATGAATACAAGATATGGAGGAGTAAGACAGATACAGAGTGTCACGAACCAACCGGGGTCGACCATGAACCAGTCACTCGAACCGGCCCGCGACATGGCCCAAGGGGCGTTCCCGATCCCCATGTGTTGGCAACTAGTGTTGGGCCTGAAAATTATAGATGTGGGAACAATTTGGCTCAAAAGAAAATAAACTAAGCAGCGGAAAATAAATAGAACAAAAGCAAGTAAATAATGAACAACCAAAAACTCTACTAACCTGACTGCGTCTAAAACTACACGTGACCCTGTGGGTCACTCTCCAATACCACAACCAATGTCTCTAAAGGTGAAAAACTGAAGATGGAACCTGTAACAGAACTAAAAACAAGAAAACACTATAGGAATGAGCATTAAAACTCAGTTAAAGTGCCAATCAAACTATTCCCAATGCACTGCCTTTAAATAAAGAACTTACTAATTCCAAGTTCGAACTAAATTATATAAATTATGTGTTTCCACACAAACATTAATTTTCAAAACATGTAACATTCCATTTCCCTTTTTAATTTAAAAACAATTTTAATGTTTGAAAGAAATAGGTACATTACATTTTAAAACATTTTTGTGAACAATTTAGAAATCTGAATTTCAGTTGATAGAAAAAAAACCACACAAAACATACAACACACACTAAGGGTAATTGAAAAAGTGGCACACATGGGCCAACAACCAAACTAGACCTCTCAGTCATCCACCATATACAAAAAAATACGAATGGAAACATGGGTCGAACCTAGTAGATCATGAACAATCCAGAACATACCATACATATGACTCATCCAGAAGGCATTCCCTAACTTGATGACGTCATAATTCCCTAATGCTCGGCATAGCCCTACCTTGCTTAACCGATGGGCCCAATCCCCATAGCTGCAATAACACAGTATTCCCCTAATACGGGGCCCCTAGCCAGTGTGTAATCTAGACTAGTGTAGCAATCGTTCTCAGAAGATTCACTCACTATGCCAGGTTCCCATGTCAACACATCCAATAAAAAGAGGTGCGTCCACAATGTAAATCAATCAGTCATGAGGCAAAAATATCACACACAACTCACACAATCAACACACACCAACAATCACCCCTGAGTAACCCCAATGTGAGTTTTCTCAAAATAATTTAATTGATTAAAGTGCCAGATGGGCCTTCACCAACATTATAGAAAAACCTCATTTTCAAGAAAACTGGAAACACTTGTTCAGAAGAAATTATTAATCTTTAAAACTAGAACTACATTTGAAATTCTGTGAATTATGTTTAAAGGCCAAACACTCATTCTTTCAATACTGGGTGTCCTCTTGTCATAAAAATGTTCCAAGTGTCGTGTATAAAATAAATGGCTCTTTTTACACCAAATAATCATTTAAAAATTTATTATCTTATATTATTTATCATTTATTAAAATTAATAAAACATCAAGAAATTTATAAATTCTAAATTTAAAGGTGAGTGCAGTGGGGGAACTACCTCGACTCGCTGCTCGGTTACGACGACGATGTGGCGCGTCTCACACTCGCGCACAAGTACATGAAACCTATTGAAGACCGCAATATAGCGGGTTTTCCCCACAAATGTGCTGCAACAACACAAAACAACTAAAAACCTTTACCACTGACATAAAACAATCCAAACGAACAAACAACACAAAAACCACCTCGACATGTTTTCAAAACATGCTTCGCACTGTTACATTATTTCCAAAAACAATTTAAAATTTATAAAACATTTTTTTTCATAAACATCTCACAGCTTTACACACTCAAAAGAAATTTCCCACATTAGTCACACAATTCACACATTTTATAAAACCACATAAGAAATTTATAAAATATATTCAAGGGGAATGAAAAAAGAGTTATATATGTAATTCAACCCATCTCCAAAAAAAACATTTTCCCACAAACACACACCTTCAACCCTTTAAAAAACATGCCTCACACCTCTTACACAACCCACAACATGTAAACAAGAAGCAAGACAAGAATGCAAAAATTATTAAACAACATCATGGTCAACTATTTAATCCATGAGAATAAAGCAACCACAAGAGATCAACACATTTCTAAATTTAAAGAGAAAGGTAGAGGGATATTACCTCAAACGATGAATAACACCTGAAAATTGGTGCAAAACCCCATGCGCACCTCAAACGCATCCACGAGAAGCTGAAATTTGACCCGACACACTGGAAATGTTTACACCATTTATGGATTTGCGGACAAAAATTAAACCCTAACCATGAAATAACCTTACATAAAAGGAAGGAGGGAACAAATACCAAAGAGGGGGGGATTCCATAGAGGTGAAACCAAACGTGGGTTGTGCGTGCCAGAGGGAAATGGGGGTTGCGGGTAGTGGGTGGTAGGAGGCTGGAGCATGAGTAGGATAGTAGGACAGTGGTACGGAGGCCAGGAGGGCAAAGTGGGGGCAGGCCGAAGGCGTGTAGGGTTGCTAGAGGTCAAGTATGAAGTGGGGGCAGTGGATGAGGCTGGTTGGCCAGCGACATGACATAGGGTCCGTAGGCGAGGTATTGGGGAATGAGGTCATGGACGAGGCCAGTGTTGGAAAGGGGGTAGGCCGAAATGTAGGCCAGAGGCGTGGGACGAAAACCTGGAGGTGAGTTGGGGTTGGGCGCTGGGAGTGGAGCAGCTGTAGGACGGGCGAGGGTGGCGAGGAACTAAGGCAGAGGCCAGGGTGGGGTTGGCGCATGCGGTAGGAGGGATCCGGAGGCGAGGCATGCTGAAGGTTCTTGAGGGCAACACGGGGAGTGGCGTGAGGGGGGGCAAGGTCGGCAGGCCATTGTCGGGTGAGAGGATGACCGAGGGCCTATTGCGCAAACCAGAAGTGAAGAGGGAGGAGAGGAAAAAAAGGGGGCGCCACGTGGGTAGGAGGGGGGAAAGGGGCCACCGACTTTGGGTAGAAGTAGGGTTAGGTTAGTTTTAGTTTTTTTCCCATCTTATTATAAAAATAATAATATTATTATTATTATTATTCATACAAATAATAATATTAGTTTTACCAATAATAATAATAAAAATAATAATGTAATGAATAAAAATTATAATACAAATAATAATAATAATAGTAAGAATACTATAAATAATAATAATAAAACAATAATAAGAAAAATAACAAATTATTATTATTATTAACAACTATTTTTTAAAACATAAACCAATTAATTATCAAATTCAGGAAACATGGTACTCATGCGCTAATCGCATGAATTAAGAAAAAACCTGCACGCAAATTGCGCGGCACAACACATTCTGCATCAGCACCCGCAAAAGCACCTGGGGCGATCGTGCGGCTACCGCCTACCATGCGGTGACCGCGCACGAGATCAAAACCTTCAAATAAATTATATTAAACGAAAACAAAATTTAACCCAGGATCCAGCCTGGACCTTGGAATGAGAACCCGTATCCAAGAATTAAATAAATAAAAATGAAATAAAGGTTGGTGTGTGACAATTCTCCCCACCACAAACACTTTCTACCACCAGAAAGTCACCCAATCAAACTATAAACAAATCTCGAATCAATTCTTGGAAGAAAAAAAAGGAACCACAATACAAGAGAACAGGTGAACACGAAAGGGTTCTCCCCACCCCAAGATCTCCACTGGTGCAGACATTTGACACTAAATCACACCACCTTGGGAGGGGGCGACATGGGAACTCCCAACTAAACCAAACTATCCTTTATAGCACAAATGAAACAACACCTCCACTAAAACTTCGACATAGACCAAAAATCGCGAACACTAGAGAGAAACCTCAGAGAAGAAATTAACCCCCGAAGTAACCACAAGAATTACTACAAATGTCGATCCTTCCCTAGGAACCTACATCTCCAAACGAACACAGTCAAACTAAGACTAACCCATACAAAGTTCAAACACACTTTTAAATAAAAATGTACGATTCGGAGAATCATAATTCAGACAAACCAAACTGTTTGGATTACAAATGAATACATCCATCCAAACTTCACAACGAACCAATGGAACTACAACAACGCCAAAACATTAACTATGGAGGAATGAGAAAGGAAAACCATTTAATGTTTCATTGGCAACACAGAACACCAAAACCCGAAATAAGGCTTCACACCCCCCGACATCTCCTGACTGCGTGTGAGCTTCACCCCAAGACCCGTGGTTATGGATCTGATAGTTTAATCATCTCTTGCCCCTTAATCAGGCACTGAAATCTTTGGGTCACAGTTTCTTCCTCAGGTGATGCTTCCTGCAAAGCTTCTCCGGATGATCCAGACACCTGCAATGGTGGCACTTCTTCGTAGGGGTGTGACTTGACGGATTGTATTCCCTAATCATCCATACTGATGGTACACTATTAGATAGTCTAATGAACTCGATGTTAGAGCCACTAGAAAGATCTCTTTAGAAAAAAAATCCACCTGACACACTCATCTCGTCAGATGGGGGACCTTCACGAGCAACCAGATACGGTGTATTGCCAACCGTTTGCGCTTCGGAGACCAAATCAGCTAAGAACACCTCATGTACCAACTTCTCAGAACTGATGCTCCCAAAAAGGGAGGAATCTCTACTTGATCTTTGGACGAAAAAACCTGATGAAGGGAGAACTCTTCATCCAATCCTGCGACATTACCCCGGAGAAAAGAGACATAAGATCCTTGAAATGTTCAACATACGCTTTCACCATCTGTTGCCATGTTTAACACGCATGAGCTCTTCCATTTTCTTCATCTTCACCCCCACAAGTATAAACCATTGAATGAAGAAGGCTTTAAAGGAATACCACATCATCCTAACATACAGTAATGGTGGGGCGAACAACTCCTACTTGTCCAAAGATGGACCTTCATACAGCCCCAAAACAGCATGCACTCCAACATCTTTGGGAGTTTCCAATACCCTGAAGACGCGCTCAACCTCTTCAAGCCACTCCACTATCTCTAACGGACTCCAATCACTATGAAGGAATGAAAACTTCCGAGAAAGGCCAAAAACTGGGCATGACTCATCAAAACTCTGGGGACCTTTCTGGGAGGCATTTCTAAAAAGCATATATAACACTAAGCTGAAACCGATATCAATCGAAGCATAATCAGTAAAGCACCATCATCCAAAAACAACCAGCTCAAAAAACCAAAAAAACAACAAACACCACCAAAAATTCCCTGTCCAAAATTCTCGTTCCATTTTAGATTCCAAAACCATCCTTTTTTATTTCAAAACCGCTTTCTTTCAAGACCACATTCCAAATACCAAATCCACTTTTCAAACCAAAATCACCTTCCAAACCCATTTTTCTCTTTAAAAGACAATTTAGAAAACAAGGACAATTATTTAATTTCATACACACCCAGGTAATCCCATGAACCATTGCACATGTCTTCATCCACTTTTATTCATACGCACCAACACACACTTTCCACGCATCCTCTCACATGTGCAAACTTTCAAAAGGTGTACCTGAGGTTTCACCCCAAACCATTCTCGAAAAATTTCCAAGCAAACACCAGTTTTCCAAATCAAAGGATTTCAGTTTTAGAACCCATTTCATAAATTTAAATTCATTTAAAATAAATCAGTCCCATTTTCAAAAACCCATTTTTTATTCTCAAAAACACAAAAACACCAACCAGAATGAAAACGACACTCAAATTGAATCAAACCACCAGAGTGAGGGACTATAATTCATACTTAACCTGGAAACATGGTAGTGGGTCATGCCCCAAGTAAGTGTCAACAACTAGAAGGAATTAAAACCGTGTACCCGGACTCCACATGGGTCACTACTCCATGTGATATCACGATGTAACATCGGTTTACCTCTGTTGTCATCCCTCAATACAAAACAAACTAGAACGAAACACCAAGACTCAATTCTCAGACTATCCCTGGAGACTCGAGGTGCGGAACGGGCGAGGGTTCATGATGTCCTTCTCGTACCTACCTCTCGAGTCCCGACAGTCCTAATAACCATCTATCGGACACCCCAAATAACAAGAAGCTCGCTCTGATACCATTTTGTCATGAACCAACCCAGGTCGACCTTAAACCGGTCACCCGAGCCGGCCCACGACATGGAGCGAGGGGCGTTCCCGATCTCCACGGGCTGAAAACTAGTGTCAGACATCAAAATTAAACATGTGGGAATGACTTGGACCAAAATAAAATAATCTAAGAAGTGGAAAATAAATAGAACAAAAAAATAAATAAATAAAAACCGACAACGCTACTAACCTGACTACGACCAAAACTCCACGTGACCCTATGGGTCACTCTCTAATACCACAAACAACATAGCTCAAGGTGAAAAATTGAATCTGGAACCTAAAATAGAACTAAAACAAGAAAACACTATAGGTGTTAGTATTAAAACTCAGTAAGCGTGCCCAAAAAACTATTCCCAATGCACTACCTTTAAATAACAAACATACAAGTTTCAGGATTGAAATAAATTATATAAAATATGGGTTTCCACACACCCTTTCATTTCAAAAACAATAAACATTCCATTGCCCTGTTTAATTTAAAAACAAGTTTAATGTCTGAAAGAAATAGGTGCATTTCATTTTAAAAAAATTTTGTGAACATCTTAGAAATCTGAATTTCAGTTGATAGAAAAAAAACCACACACAACATACAACACACACTAAGGGTAATGGAAAAAGTGGCACATAGGGTCCAGCAACCGATCTAGACATCTCAATCATTCGCCACATACAAACAAATATGAAAAGAAACATGGGTCGAACCTAGGAGCTCGTGAACAATCCAGAACATACAATACATGTGACTCATCCTGAAGGCATGCCCTAACTCGATGTCATCATAATGCCCTAACACTCGACATAGCCCTACCTAGCCTAACTGAGGGGCCCAATCCCCATAGAAACAATAACTCAGTATTCCCCTGCTATGGGCCCACTGGCTAGTGCATAATCTAAACTAGTGCAACAATCATTCTCAGAACATTCACTCACTATGCCAGGTTCACATGTCAAGAAATGCAATAAAAAGGGGTGTGCCCACTATGTAAATCAATCAGTGACAAGGCACAAATGTCACACACAACTCACACAATCAACACACACCAACTATCACCCCTATGTAACCCCAATGTGTGTTTTCCCAAAATAATTTATTTCATTAAAGTGTCATATGGGCCTTCACCAACTTTAATGAAAACATCATTTTCAAGAAAACCTAAAACATTTGTTCAGAAGAAATCAATTATCATTAAAACTACAACTATATTTGAAATTCTGTGAATTATGTTTAAAGGCCAAACAGCCATTCTTTCAATACTGGGTATCCGCTCGTCAAGAAGATGTTCCAAGTGTCATGTATAAAATAAACGGCTCTTTTTAAATCAAATATTCATTTAAAAATTAATTATCTAATATTATTTCTCATTTATTAATATTAATAAAACATCCCTAAATTAATAAATTCTAAATTTAAAGGTGAGTGTAGTGGGGGAGCTACCTCGACTCGAATCATGGTTACGACGATGATGTTGCACGTCTCACACTCGCGCACAAGTACGTGCAACCTATTAAAGACCGCAATATCACGGGTTTTCCTCACCAATACACTGCGACAACCCAAAACAACTGAAACCCCTTAACCACTGACATAGAAAAATCCAAACAAAAAAAAGAACGATAAAACCACCTCGACATGTTTTCAAAACATGCTTTGAACCATTTACATTATTTCCTAAAACACTTCAAAATTTATGAAACATTTTTTCTCAAAACTATCTCACACTTTTACACAATCAAAAGAAATTTCCCACACTGTACGCACTATTCAAAATTTTTTTAAAACCACATAAACAATTTATAAAATAAATTCAAGGGGTATGAAAAAAGAGGTATATATACAATCCAACCCATTTCCAAAAAATACATTATCCCACGCGCGTACACCTTCTCCCCTTTCAAAAAGACGTCTCTCACCTCTTATACAACCCACAATATTTAAATAGGAAGAAACACAAGAATGCTAAAATTATTAACCAATATCATGGTCAACTATTTAATCCACAAGAACCAAGCAACCACCAGAGATCAATGCAGTTCTAAATTTATAGCGAAAGGATGAGGGATATTACATCAAACAATGAAGAACGCTTGAAAAATGGTTCATAACTCCATGCACAACTCAAACACATCTGCGAGAAGCTGAAATTTAACCCGACACATCAGAAATGGTTACACCATTTGAGGATTTGTGCATAAAATTTAAACCATAACCATGAAATAACTTTATATAAAAGCAAGGAGGGAAAAGATACCAATGGGGGGCTGCCAGAGAGGTGAAACCAGATAGGGGTTGTGCGCGCTGGAGGGAAAGGGGGGTCACGGGTCGTGGGTCGTAGGAAGCTGGAGCACAATCAGGACATCAAGACAGTGGTGTGGAGGCAGGGAGGGAAAAGCGGGGGTAGGCGAAAGGCGCATGGGGTTACTGGAGGTCAATTGTGTAGGGGGGTCGCGGATGAGGTAGGTTGGCCAGTGGCACGACATAGGGTCGACAGCTGAGGTGTTGGGAAAGGAGGGCATGGATGAGGCTGGTGTTGACAAGGGGGAAGGTCGAGATGCAGGCCAGAGGCATGGGACGAAAACCTAGAGGTGAGTTGGTGTTGGTCGCTAGGAACAGAGCAGCTGCAGGACGGGCAAGGGCGGTGAGGAAGCAAGGTGGAGGCCAGGGAGGGGATGGCGCATGCGGCTGCTGGGATCCAGAGGTGAGGACCACTGGAGGATCTGGAGGACATCGCGGGGAGCATCGTGAGGGGGGGCGAGGCCGGCAGGCCGCTGCTGAGCGAGAGGATGGTCGAGGGCCTGTTGCGCGAACCAGAATCAAAGAGGGAGGGGAGGGAAAAAAGGGGGCGTCGTGCGGGTAGGAGGAGGGGGGAAAGGGGGCGCTGGCTTCAGGTATAAGTAGGGTCAGTTTAGTTTTAGTTTTTTCCCATCTTATTATAACAACAACAACAACAATAATAATAATAATAATAATAGCAATAATATTAAAAATAATAATATTAGTATTACCAATAATAATAATAAAATTAATAATGTAAATTATAAAAATGTTGATACAAGTAATAATTATAGTAGTAGTAATAATATAAAGAATAATAATAAAACAATAATAATAACAATAACATAATATTATTAGTATTAACAACTTTTTTTTAAAAAATAAACCAATTAATTATCAAATTCTAGAAAATGGGTACCCGTGAATTCATCGCACGACTTATGAAAAAACGTGCATGCAAAATTCTTGCCTCAATGCAGTCGGCTTGGGCAACCACACAAGCACCTGGGGTGATGATGCGGATACCGCCTACCATGCGGTGACTGCACACGGGCTCAAAATCCGCTAAAAAAATTTTAAACAAAAAAAATTTTAATCCAAGTTCTTGCCCAGACCTTGGCGCGAGAACTCGGAGCCAAGAATTAAATAAATAACAATGAAATCAAGGTCAGGGTGTGACAGAGAGGATAATAGTTTGGTTCATCAAGATAATTTTAAACATGAAGAGGTGTGAGGAATGAAAAAAATAGGAACAAAAAAGATTATACCTATGATTTAGATGTTCAGCGGCAGTAATAGGGTCTAGCGGTAGGAGAGGCAGAGGCCAGTGTGATGGTTGGGGCAGTGTAGGTGGCAGATGGGGAAGAGGAGGAAGAGATAGAGTATTGGGTCTACAAATGATTGGGGTGCGAGCAACGATAGGGTTTTGATATGGTACCATTTATAAAAAAATTAAAGGATTGTATCCACATTTTTTACAAAGTGTTGATAAAGTAGGTCTTTATTAGAAATAAAAAATAAATTTACAATAAAAGTGACCTTTATCTATGATTTTTTAGCATTAATAATGATAACCTTTTATCGAAGCTAAAAAAAATTGTGTTGACAAATACTTGTTTTGTCTATGCTTTTTTAGCGCTGATAAAAGGATATCTTTATCAGCATTAAAAAGCACTCATAAAGAAAAATTGAAAAAGAATTATTTATAATTATAAAATTATAATAATTATAATAATTATATTTATTTTTATAAATATGAATAAATAAATATTTATTTGTAGATATATATATATATATATTTATTTATTTAAATAATCAGAAAAATATAATGAATATATTTTTTATATATCTTTTGTATAATTTTATAACAATTTAATCAAATATATATATATTTATTTATAGTTATAAGTGTAAATAAATATATATTTATTCAAATAATTATAAAATTATAATATATATATATAATTAATTTTATAATTTTACAATTATTTTGAAAAATATATATTTACATGTACTTACAACTTTATATAAATATATATATTTTTAAATAATTATTAAATTATAATAAATATACATATATTAGGTGTTTAGGGGTATAATTACAATTAAACACAAACACACCTCACACATAAGCTGAAATAGCCGGCTCTATCCACCCAAGGGGATAGCCCACACATCAATCCATATTTTTTCAATGCATGCCCCGTATGCCTATTGGGCATTAAGCCTATTACATTTCCCATAGGCTGAGTGGGCCTGAAAACCAATTACACGGCCCATAGACCCATAATTTGGACCCAAATGCCCATCAATGAACATTATTTCTATAATATTGGGTTGCTACTGTACTAGATAGAGTACACCCACCACTACAATTCCTGCTACAGTGCCCACTACTACTATAGTGGTGCCATTGCAACATTAATAACTAGTACAGTACTGTTATAATGCCTGCACTCCAAGAATTTTGAATCCCCCAACCATGATGTAGTATTATAGGGTGCATTCCACTAAACCAAACACAAACTAATTATTATAAATATATATATAATAAAAATTTTAAATTTATAATTATATATGATAAAACCATTAATTATATAAAATTATAATTATAAAAATATACTTATTATAATTTTAAAATTATTAAAATATATATATATTTGTATATATGTATATAATTATATATATTGTGTTCTTGTGGGTACAATGACATTAAACACACTCGCACGACACACATATCCTGGAAAGGCTGGGCATAGCCCCCAATGGATACCCCACCCATCATGCCTGATTTATTCAGTAAATAGACCGAAGACCAAGTGGGCATGAAGCCCATTACATAGCCCGATGGCCCAGTGCAGAGTCACACCTGCATCGTACTCCCTGAGTCACCAGACCTACATCATGCTTATGTCACCACCTACCTATGTCACTGTATACCTACGTTATGCATGAGTCATCGCCTGTTGGCATTATACCTACATCACTGCATGGCTGCAGAAATCCGCTTCCACCCAGATTTTAATCTGGGTCTGATATAGGATTATGGGGAGCCTTTACCACTCGGGTAAGCCCCCAACTATTATTTATATAATTATATGTAATTTTATATTATATATAATTATAAAATTATATTAATAATAAATATATTTAATAATATTTTATAAATATAAATAAATATAGTTTTTTATTTGTAGTAACAATTGTAAATAAATTTATAGTTATTTAAATAATAATAAGATTATAGTAAATATAATTTTTATAATTATATTATATATATATTTATATTCATTTATGAAATAGAAAATAAAATAAATATCTTTATTATAATATTATAATTTTTTAAATGTATTTAAATATATTTATTTAGTATTATAACTATAAATATTTATTTATTTATTTATAATTATAAATTTTTAATTAATATTTTCATTATATTTATACTTTTATAATTTTATATATTAAATATATTTCTTATAAATTTTTAGATATTAAGATATATATATTTTTTATAATAATTATTATAAATATTTGAATATATTTATAAATATTTGTATCTCCTTATAAATATATTTATATTACTTTATATATTTATATAATTATATATTTTTATATAATTATAAATAATATATATATATTATAATTTACTAATTATATATATATATATAATTCTTGCTTACAAGGCCTTCGGGCCTTGTAAGAAATTAATAATTATAACTAAAACTAAATATACGTAAAATTATTTTCCTAATAATTACAAATATTATATAAATATATATATTAAATGTATTTATTTTAATGTTATAATTATTTAAATATTTATATAGTTATAATAATTATTATAAATAAATATATTTAAAAAGTTTTAATGTATATTTTAAATTAATAATTATTTATATAATAAATTTATTTATTGTAATTTTATAATTATTTGTGGGAAAATATAAATTTTCTAGGGTATAACCCAAATGAATCATACATGTGTCGATTTATTAAATAACATTCATAATGATGAATACATAACATATGCATAAGGTTCATCATAATGTAGGTAATCTTAACATTACTCCCAGTCACGTTCATAATTAAACATTATGACTATATAACATCAATTATACTCATACATCAATATATAAAAATAAATAATGACAATCATGTCCATGGATGTCATCATTATCTCATGATATATATATATAATTATATATATATATATATATATTTATATTTATTAACCAAATTCATTAGAGACATATATATATATATATTTAGATTATAAATAAATATATTTTAAATGTATTTATATATTATTATAAATAAATGAAAATTAATACCACAAATATATTTATCTCATAAAAAAAGGATTTATAATTTTATAATTATTTAAATATATATCAATTTATTTATAAAATTAAATACACTTTTTTAAAACATTATATATACATTTGAATTATTAAAAATATATGTTTACAATATATCATACTTATATTAATTATAATCATGCATTTCTAATTAATGTATACAATTAAACATTATTTATGAATATAAATATAATATTTAAGTATATACTAAAAATATTTTTTATTAAAATCATTTATCATCGCTAATAATAGTGCTGATAAATGTGACTTTTTAAACACTTTTCTCTAACACTAATAAAAGTTTGTGAATCCCTTCACCGAATCTGCGGTAGTGAACAAACTATTTACTATTCTATGATAAATCTTAGAGTATATTCTCTCACACCAACTTGTCCTTTCTTATCTCCATATCTACCATATCCACTTGAACAACAACATAGTAGACTCTTTAGTCCTCAATGGTATCTTCTATATTGAACATATATGTGGTGTAAATTGATGATTTCAATATTAGTTAGTTTTAGGTCACGTATTTGTTCTCCTTCACTACTCAATTAGAGTCACTCTCTATATTCTCAAACCATGGATACATGGGCATAAATCAAATTCCTTTGATACTAAATGAAATATTTTTTCCTTAAAAATTATTTATTTTCTTAGAAGGAGAAGGATAAAAAGGAGGAATGAAAATACAGCAAGATCACACTAGAGAAGTCTTCATTTCAACAAATATATATTCTCTTAAATTAGAATGAGAATATAAAAAATATTATATAGGATATAAAACAATAAAGACCTAATAAAAATAGATATTTTCTTGTCTAAATTATTGGAATATGCAATTGACCCTTATTTAGGTTTCATTAATATTGAACTTTTATGGGGTTCTAATAATGACTCTAAATTATTGGAAACATCCCCACTTAATAATTAGGTCTCTTTATTTGACACCATTCTTTCTTATTCAGTTGTAGTCCCATGTTGTTATTATCAACCAACAAACAAGAGTTATTAATATCTATAAGAATATTATAAAACCTAAAGATAGAGCCATAGTTTATTCAAGGAAAGAGGATAAATTACCTAAAAACAGACAGAATTCAATATAAGTATGTACTCATAAAGATCGGAAAGATAGGCCTCACGAAGAATTTGAATTGGCATTACACACTAATTTTTTAATGACAATTGTCTTAATGGTGATATCATAGTTTGATTTATTAGATCAACTTTTCTTCATGATAATAAAATATCAAATTAATTAAATATTAAAAAAATAAATTATATCATACATACAATAATAATAATTCATCTTATATACATTTTATATTTGGGTCATAAACTCCTCTCGGAGAATAAATACATTACAATTTTTAGGGGTCTAAAGGCATTACATTTCACGCATATATACTATAATAAATTCTATAACACACCAGTACAATACCTTCATTACTTTTTTCAAAATTTCATGCTACATTTTCCTTTAAATGTTTCATCAATTGGGTAACAAACATCAAATCACATGAATACCAAGTCCCTTGATGAAACAAGCATAATTCAGGGGATCAATGAAAAAAAATTCCTTCTAATTTTCTTTATATATCATATTTTAGTATATTATATGTATATGAGTTAAAATTATATTTATTGGAAACATTTTTATTAATACTTTCTTTTTTTATTTCATCTTTATTTACATAAAAAAATTTCATGTTTACTTTTAGAGCTTGAGAAAGATCATCATAAATTATTTAGCAACAGTGTGTAAATAAGTTTCTTAATACATATTTTGTATTAAATTTATTGATTATAATTATTTTATATTAATAACTAAATATTATTATTAATTATTAATTATTTATAAAAATGAGATCCATTTGAATGGTTACTTTTTTAGAAATATTGGAAATCGATAAAAAAATAATTCAATTGTCAAAATTGTTTTTCAAAATCTAATTTTGTGCATATAAATATATTATCTAATCCACTAAATATATGAGAATAAAATTTTAATATATTTATTAACTTGAGCTATTTAATAAATTTTTAGTGGAAATAAATATTTTTCTTCTACAACTTCCACATGGAGATCCTAATCATCAAAATACTTTTAATTAAATGATTTATAATATTTTTTTCTTATGAAATATTATCAAATAGAGATATTTGTAACAAAAATGAAAATCCACAATATTGAAATATTCAGATACTATGAATTAGTCTCATTAGATATTCTGAAAAATATAGATTTTTTTCTTTATTCCATAATAATGTATTTAAATTATTTTTTTTATTAATAGAGAATGCGGATGTTATAGAAACAAAAATGGATGGTGAAGTGGTAATGATTATCATTCGGGACAACACTAAGTTCCCTATCATTCAATATAAGGGATAACTTTATAAATATTCGTGATTCTTCCTTACCAATAATAACAATTTTATGGTTGCTGAGGCATTAATTATATTACACGGTAATGGAAAGATTAGAGTGATAGTGCTTCATAGTTTTTGTTATTCAAAATAAAATGTTTCATGTTTCATTCCATGGATGGTTGACTTCTTAAATTTGATAAATAATTAACTAAAAATCCTAAATATTTTAAGGAATGTAATTTTAATTATCATGTGAGGAATCATGAAGAGTCAATGGTATCATATGTGTTTTGACATGTCAAAGGGAACTATATTTCAATATTTTCAATATATATCTATGGAATGTGTGGATAAAGTACTTATAATCCTTATTCATGCATCCATTAATTAATATATTTTAGTAATTTTTATGTTAAAAAAATCCATTAAAATACAAATTATTTATAACCAATATTTTTTGGGATACTGGAAAAATATATAAAAATGTCAATTCTAAAATTCCATAGTAATAGTTATTATGAATGAGAATGGGTTTTTAATCAATAGGGCATCATGTTTTATAATTTGTTTGTTGGAAAAAATTTATGTGATTTATTAGGATATAATCCAATGAATTTTAAAACATAACCTTACTATATTGAAATGAAAATAATGGAAACACAAGGAAAACAAAAAATATAACACATTTCAATCACAATAGTGAGACCAATTTTTTTTAGTGATCAATTCATGTTCGAGTTAATGTTGTACTATTACTTTATGAGAGTGTTGATTATTTGGGTTGAGATGGTACCATCCTATAATCCACAACTACATTGATATATTTTAATCCCGGTAAATCTGTATGGTATGTTTTACACCAATATCTATAGTATATTATATTTTTTCAAAAATATAATGAAATTGTTATACTAGATCGCATTAGTCTTCTATAATCCCATGAAAATGAACAATGTCAATTCTCTTTTTCTCTGTTATGTTTGGGAAAGAATGTTTATTTCCTCCTAGATTATTTAACTAAACTGAATAATAATATGATAACCAATTCCATAATATTTACCTCCAAATTTCATGCTTCAATCTATATTGTTGTAAAAAAACCTGGTTTTAGAACACCATTATTTTACTTCTTAATTGAAAATAATTGAATTCTTAATCTGTACTAATATTTCTTCATACTTATTCAAATCCTTTCAACGAATTAGTTCATCCTAGTGTCCACTTGTTATCTTATCACTCCATATATTTAAATCAAATCATGTTTATCCTTAATAAAACATTTCTAAATTGTCTGAAATTAATTTATTTTATAAAATGTAGTTCCAACGTAAATTTAACCACTACATCACATGTTTTTTCTGAAACAGTATCATAAAATGACATTAATAGATTTTTACTCTAAGATCATCCATGAGATTTCTTATTCAACTGTTTATATGGATATATTCCCATCATCCTTTTTAGAATTACATAGAGTTTAAATTTCAACTTATAAGCTAATAAAATATTATACTTAGGAATTTCCAATCTTGATCAATGATTTTATCTTATAACATATTGGATTTAAAATATTCTAGAATGTATAAGAAACAATAACCTATCCTCTATAAAATTAATCATACTTAATGCATAGTTTGAATCACAACATATTTGGAAGCTTATGAATTTTGAGATAAAGAACAACCCAACATCATCCTTGTTATCTTCTAGAAGTTTCTTCATGAAATTCCTCATCTTCAAAAATTCATTTTATTGAGAAATGTTGTGAATCCTTGTAAATAACATAATAATAATAGTACACATTAGTATAGTATATGTTTTTATACAAATTTTCAATTTTCATAATATGGATTTGTGAATAATAAAAACATTTCTATAAGTATAATGATGTGGTTAATACCATAGAAGTGTTTCTTCCAATTGATTTTACATACTTATGATTATAAAATAATTAAATACTACATATGAATCAATAAATTTTCAAATTTATTGGTTGAGTTTATATAAATACTATACACATACTCATAGGTCATATATAGCAATTTCACTATCTATTTTATAGCTTCAAATTAAATATAAATATAACACACAATGTTATCAATGTTACGTATGCACTGTGTGAAACATCCTTTTTCAACTTTTTATGGGTTCCATTGAATATCATATAATGATTTAAAAAATATAATATCTATACATTCAGTTCCATTTCTTAATGTTCTCATAGATGAGTGACTTTTGTATTAAATTAAAAATTAGTTGTATAACTTTTAGGATCATAGTGGGACGTGTCTAACACTAAAATTTGGGAATTAATTATAGTTAATGTACTTTTAATGAATTATGAATTTATCCATTTGGAACATCAAAACTAATATTGGGATAATGTTTGTTTCTCTCTCCATCTCTACTTTGCCAGTATGCATGCAGAGATGTTAAAGCAGAAAAAATAGAACACAGAGATTTTTTATTGTGGTTCACCCATTTAGGGATGACAACATCCCTGGTGTATTATGGTTTTCCCCACATAGAAACTCCTTGAAATATTATTATCATGGAAATCAGGATAAATAATATTTACATAGAATCATAATCAATACAGAATCCTGGTTCAAATAAATTGTGGGATTTACGTCCCTTTGGGCATGATAATGGAGTTAAACTTAATTTAAGCAATACCACCTTTCCAATATTGAGTCCCTCTTGGACTATTTGAATTTATAATCCTTATAATTTATGAAAATAGTTTTTCAAATATCAATATTTATAAATAAAATGTGTCTTATAACCTTCCTTTAGACTTGTAGATAGGTGAATTTTATGCTTGAATACTCATATCTTTAGCCTATATGAATATCTAATGCAACCATGTGGCCACCTTTATCATCTATAAAATATCTCATCCTAAATATAATCTTTGGTGAATATATTATGATAGACTTATTTTCTCCTTATTCTTATTTTAATTAGTTTGGAGGAAAGGAGTTCTTCTTACAACACTAGTACATATTCTTTCGTTGACATAATAGGATATGTAGATGGATGTGAGTTATGTTCTATGACACACACTCTATCACCCTCTCTGACGTACAAAATATTTAGCGACACACCATTAATTCTCACCATGAATTCTTAAAACCTTATCTTTCATAAAATAAGTTATTTGAGGGATTAATGTTTTTATAATAGTTATATAAATCTCTTAAAAACCAAGACATAAACTATCAATCTCTTTTTATTATCTTAATGACACATCCTTAACTAACACATATATCTTATTTGAAAAAATGCTTAGTTTTTTTATTTAACTCTCTATAATACATATAAATATCACCAATTCTTATTAATTATAAATCTCTAAAAACATATGTAGAATCGATTTGTTCCGCAATAACATGAATCACACTACACTACACAAAAACCTATAACATGGTGGTATATTAATATTTTTCACACATAATCCGCTCACCAGAAACACACTCCACTATAATCCTCGAAATACCACTATTCAAAGGTGTTATTTATTTGGGAACTCCTTGAAGTATAGATAAAAGTAAGATTTAGAAACTCCATTGTTAGTTTTATCCCTTTTGATTTTATCTTCAATCGTTATCAATGAGAATGATCATTATACATGATTAATATTGAAAATTACCTATGAATTTCAATAATTGAATATCTTATTTAGATGATTACATATTTAGACCATGAATTTCATGCAACTACACCATCAGACATTTAATATATAACAATGTCTTATGATTACTCAAAGGATGAAACTCATTATACAATTAATGTGATCTACGAACTCTTACAATGATGATATACGACCATATTTAGAAAGCATATTTTTTTCTATTATTCAATTATCAACATACTCCCAAATGCATAATATTCATATCAAAGTCTTATGATTAGAACTCCACAGACATACCCATGGTCAAGTCATGTGATAAGGATATATGATCTTTATCAAATTTCTATTGTGAATATACACAATCCTATTGAATTCTTACATTATCCTAAAAAATTTATGATTATGATAATTTCACACAATCATAGGAAAAATATTATAATAGGGGATTTTCCCATTATTATAGTTTCACCTCTACAATTCCAGTCTTATTCAAAGGAAAATAAAACTTATTGAACTTATCTACAGATAATTCACACCACTAAAAATAATATTAAACATTATATAATGGTACATAATCACCTGATATAACCTCTTTACAAAACCACCTAGATTAAATTATATACTCCATACAATAATTTAATGAATATCCCTCAATTCTTCACCCCTTATTTATTGAACAACAATTGTAGCTATTAACACCTGTCATTATCATTGAAGGTCATCACAACAGTCATCACACATGATTTCTTCATTATCTAAGTATTTTTTCACAAGTACAAACCTATTCTTCTCAGTAAATCTGCATTAACAAGATATATATGTAAAATACCAAGAAATATTATCTTCAGAATTTATTTTCTAAAAAATAACATATTCTATAATAATTCAATGGTCGAATCTCTAATACTATAAAACAACATTTATATCTATTAATAAATATCTAAGAAAAAAATATTTAATTAATTATAGTGCCATATAATCATGATAATAGCTCGCAATTCTTCCTAGATATTCATCTCTAACACACATCCATTGTTCACTGTTTAATACATAGAAGCATTTACACATGGGGACTCTTCATATTTACTATCCAAAACATGGAAGCATGTAACGTCTAATATTTAGGGTTTTCCTTTAATTGTCATTTCATATTTAAATGTCCCTCAATTCATGTTTCTATTTTAGGGAAATCCACTCATCTCTATAATAATAATGGGGTTATTATAATTATTCTAATATCTTTTCCCATTTAAATATTGATTGACATTGAAAAAAATAGAGAAAAGCACAAAGTGGTATTAATGTAAATTTCATAAATAATTTTTTTCTCTAAATAGTTCAGATATAAAATAATTACATGTTTAAAAAAATTAGGAATGTATTCAAACATAACAATGAATTTGACGAATTAGTTTTATTTTATGAAAATCAACTTTACTAATGATTGTACATATATATCCATTGTAACACATCTAAAAACATTATAAAAAATTCTTATCTACCATCAATGAATCTCCATCGTGTTTTAAAAAAAGTTTAACAAACCATCAATAATTCTATTTACTCTATTATTTAACCAATTTAACTTTTTGTCAATAAAAATAATAACTCCAAGAGTAATAAAATCCAATAATTTCTCAAGGAAACATTTATAGAGAATACACTTTTGGATAAGGCTTTTGTAAGAAAATTTTATCCCTTGTTGAGAAGTAATTTTGGATGAGTGAATTTTCTTCCTCAAACACTCAATTCGTAATATTTTCACTCTAATATTTATAATTAATGCATCTTAATATTTATTAATAGATAATGTTAATATTTTAACATCCCTCACTTGCATACTTCATATCCCACTTAAATAAAGGAATCCATATAATTATGTGAGGTTTTCCCACACATCATAATTTAAGACGAGAATTTTGATAGAGATGTTTTATCTTTAACCAAGTAAACCACTCTTCTATAATTTCATTTAAAAATTTATCCTTAATTTAGTCCTTTGAGGAGAAAAATTTAAACCTAAAATATCAATTATAAAATTTTTAAACATTTAATTGGTATTTTATTTTAATGATATTTGATTTGAAATAATTGAAATTGTTTTGGCATATAACTATAGTGATTTTATTTTAATGAACAATCATCAAATCCCTATAAAAATATACTACAATATACTATAGTTGATCCTTCATCAAAGAAATTTGGGAGAATATATGTATTATAGCTACATGATTAGCATATTTTATGCCCAATGTCTCTCAATTAAACATCATAATGTACCAAATATCTCAAATTTCCCTTAAAAATATGGTACCTCTTGATCAATATTTCTGGTCATTGAAATCACTATTCAAATATGTGTCACAAACCAAGGCAGAGTCCCATCTGACCCAACACCTGACCTAGTCGGAGCCAAGGCTTGAAGGGCATTCTACATCCGCACGGGCTTGAAAATAATGCATTTATATCAACAATATCCTTTGGGAATAATTGGAAACATTAATATAATCATAAAGAAACAACAAGAATAGACATAACATAGTTGATAAACATAACAAAATAAGGTACAAAAATTTTTAGAATACAATATTAACCAAAAGGATATGTAACACAAAGGAATTAGAAAAAAAAAATATCCAAAAAACCTCCATGCCATAATAGGGGAATCACCCTCAAGCCACCACCATCAACACATACAATACAGAGAACACTAGAAACCATATCCATCATCAACACCACACTAGATCTTTCTTTTACATGGGTCATTCATAAGAAAGATTGCGTACACCCAATGTTGTATGTTTGGTGTAAGATGAAATTCCCTGAGTATTCCACCCAAAATAAAATATTCCATGCCACAACATTATTATATAAATCAACAAGACTATTTCTCTAAGAATAACTGAAATATTTATAAGAAAAACATTTATGGAATAACATTCTAAAGAAGAAAATTTTTAGGAAAACTCTTTTTAAAAATAATATTTTTTAAAATAAAAATGATCCCAAGGTATACTGTATATCGATAACTAGAACCACATCACAAAATCATCATGTCACATGAGAGAACCCACGGTAAATCCCTAGAAGAAACTAGGACATATATGACCCTATAGACCCCGAACCTGGTGGTAAAAATACCCCAAATCAACTACCAATAGTGTTCTCATGCACGAGCCACCAGAGGGTAACATATCCCAAAGTTATAGTGGTCTCCAAGTCATAATATAATTAGAAAGAAATTACAACGAACATGACACTAGAGAGGATCCCATCCCAAAATCCTTGTGGTATCTGATCATATCACATGATTAGTTAGTGTTGCAATTGCCAATCATATGACGTGAATACAGATCCTATCCACTTCTCAATCAATTAGCATACTAGTCCGTGATCACCAACCTAGAATACACAAGATTCCATAACTACTGAAATTCCATTTCATATATCAAATAAATCATCATTTTCATGTACACATGTTAAGAATTATAAGCACCCAAGGAAATCACCACATTCTATAAACAAACATATTTTTCCATTTCACACACACACTAAAACAATATGGAAATACATTTATCACCTATTTCATGGTTTATAATGACCATTTGGAAAAACAAAAAAGAAAGTACAAATATAGAGTATGTCAATTTTCATGGGTAATACCCCTTTCAGATTCATACTCATATCAAAACTATTTTCTATCATGCTTCACTAAACATTCCAAAATAAATGAATCATTTAATTTTCTCTTCAAAGATGGAAAAATGAAAAAATATCCATTTATAATAAAAATTCCACTTTTATAACATTTTCACATTTAAATATCTTTGAAACTAAATTTCACACTTATCAAAGAAAGAATAATTCATATCTAAGAAGCACCACAACAAATAACACATAGAATATAACCAGTTTAATTTGGAAAAATAATTTTCATCACATGTGAATCTCAGACCTTTCCATAGTATATTTTACCACACACAATTAACACATAGAACACATTTCAACAATCAAGCAGGTAATAAAAACTCATCTAATAATGTAAAAGAATGGAACCACCTTTATCAAGGTTCAAAAATTCTAAAAATTTGTGACAAAACTCAACTAAACCACCAAAATACCCAATCAAGGCTTGATAGAACAATAAACCTCAAGATGTCACCAAACACCACAAGGTAAACACCTCTTTAGGTCCAAAAACCAGCTGGAAAAGAAAAATGCAATAAAGAGGGAGGATAAAGCCTATAAATAGTAGAAAATCATGAGAAAAATGAATTACATGATGAGTCAATGATGTTCTCACACAAAAACACCCAAATATTAATTCTCAAGAGGTCTAAAAAATCCTGTAGGTGTCTCTCATTGCTTAAAATCGTGAATGGGGTAGATTGTAGGTGATTTAGGGTTAAATCTAAAGAGGGAAAGCATGTAATTAACCACTTTTTAATGGACTGTATAGGGAACATTGTTATCATGCAAGGTTTTCCAAATCATGTATCAAACATTCATCCCTTAATATCCAAGAGTAACAAGCCACATGGTTAGGCCAAGTTGTTTCAAAATCCACACTCTAACCGCACAGTATTCACTATAAAAATGACTATTATTCACATAGATTCCTAGGTAAGGGCTCATGGTTTCCCAAAACCATGTTCCAACCATGCATAACCTACTTCCAAGACTAAAAAATACATTTTTTCACATATTACTCATGTAGGGAACCCAATTAAAAATACGAAAAAAATTAAAAAAATGATTACCTCAAAATAAATCATTTACATAGAAATTCTCCCCATAATGAAGACATTCATTCTCCAAAAATACACTCGAAAAATTTATTAGAGAAAAAATAAATATTTCTCTTTAAACTAAGAATTATGATCACATTTCTTCGATACCTCATTACAATTCTTCCATTGATCTCAGAAAAATTGAATAGTCTTTCGATGAAGCACTTTATCTTGAGAATCCACAATCTGTATCATCTATTCAGACACTAAAAAATATGGATCCAAGCCCAACTCTTCCCAATTCAACATATAATATGGGTCTAGGTTTTAATTTTTCTTCTAAAATACATAGAACTCATCATGAATAAAATTCAAACAAGAGGGAATTTATAACTTATATTCTACCATATGAACATGCTCGATAAACTTAAAAGGACTGACATATCTAAGTTTGAGATTCCCTTGATTAGCCAGATGAAAATGACCCACGAGAGGTGACACAATCAGGAATATCTGATCACTGATTGAAATCTCTAGATATCGGTGACTATGATTGACAGAAGACTTATAGAGACTTTGAGCTATCAACAACTACTATCTGACCAGCTTGACATTCTTTGATGTCTCTTATACAAGGCTTAGTTCTATAAATGATATCTCACCCACATCCTGCCAATAAAAAGGTGACCAAAACTACTGACAATAAAGATAATAAAAATGATCCATTCAATTCTAGGATAGATAACTTTTATAATATGAATACTCCACCAATCCCAAATGAATGACCCACAAACCTCTAAAATACAACACACATGACCGAAGCATATAATACCAAATTGGATTCACCAGCTTTGTCTGAAAATCAATTTGAAAAAGGTTTCCCATGTTCAACATAACCTGTGACCCCATCGCCTTTAAAAGACCTACCCAAAATTGTGAGGTAAAGTGGGGTATTTATGATAAATAGTTACTAATGAAAAACCATGGATCCTCACGACCTGCTAAACAAAAAAAACCCAACTCATTTTTTTTGTTAAATCCATAATTGTAATTAAATTTGATTATTTGAATATATGGTCAATCACTACAACAGTGGAATTACTCTTATGGGATGTATGAGGTAATAAAAAGTTAAAACTTAAGGAGATCTCATCCCAATTCATGATAGGAATAGGTAGTGAATAAAAAACTAGATGGAATTAGGTTCCCTCCATTAACTTTCTAACATTAGTAAGAACATAATATTAAATCATCTTTGTCTCACATCATACCTGGACCCCAAAACAACGAACACACATCATATTATATCATGGAAGCACTTGGATGATTGAGACACTAATACTGGTGGCTATCCTACATCACCACATTCATCAATGACATTGGCACTATGAAGCGACCCTTGAAGTAAAAAAATTTGTTAAGAGGAAACAACCATCTGCAGGGCATCTCCCCGCAATTTAGGAACTGTATTTAATGTTGGAACGAATCACAAATCAGCTTCCCTTGCTGAATAAACTCTATAAGGGATGGTTTCAACGGAACATTGGCTAATAACACACATCAATAGTGTGACATGGTCTCAAAATGCATCTGAGAGAAATGATTGATCAATACCCATGCATCATAGGACATTTACATTGCCTCCACTGGAAAATTCATACTAAAGGCATATTCCACATAAATACACATACCTACGGTAGATATTATATTAAAGACAAACCACTAAAGGTAATCAAACTAATGATGTTGCATCAAAATTCAGATCCTTCAAGGAGAAAAAATAAGAAATACTCTCATGATCTGAATAAAATAAAAACTTTTCCCCAAAAAGATAATGGTATCATTGCTTTAAGGCATTCATCAATGCAACTTACTCAATTTCATGGGTTTGGTAATTATTTTTATTTGGTTAGAGTTGGTAAGAACCATATGCCACCACATGGTCATCCTGCATCAGCACACATCTAGAACCCATACAAGAATAATTGTAAATAAACCACACATCCCTTTCAAGATTCTAGAAAGCTCAAATTAGCGGATCTGGTCAACTATTTCTTAATCCCATTGAATTAATATTGAAACTATCATTCAATTCCAATATCACCCCCTTTCGGGTTAGTGACATCATGGATGACGAAAGTTGAGATAACTCCCAAAAAACATCTTGTAATGATCGGCCCCTCTAAAAATCATATTATTTCAAACATATTATTTGGTTGTCCCCAAGACATCATGACAATGATCTTCCTAGGGCCCACTAAAACCCCTTTCTTTGATATCACATGGCCTAGAATCCTTACATCCCTGATATCAAAGGATCATTTAGAAAACATCACAAATATACAATGGTTTCAAAGGTTCCCAACACTGTAAAAAAATTCAACTCATTCTCCTCCTATGTTTTAGAAAAATCTATGATATCATCTATAAATACCATGAAAATGAATCAAGATAATTGTGGAACAACCTTATAATAAGCACCATATGTCTTCTGGAGCATTTTTCAACACAAAATGCATAACCAAGTGCTCAAAATGGCCATACCTGCTTTGGATGGCTGTTTTTGGAACATCCACCTCTCTAACTATGACTTGGTGCAACATACTTTGCAATTAAATCATGTAAAACCTCATATTCCCCGTATTATGATAAAAAATTTCATCATCAAGTCGAAACATTAACATATTCTTAATTGTTACATTATTCAGATTTCAGTAATCAATGCATAATTGGAGAGATCCATTATCCTTTTTCATAAAAAGAACTGAGGAATCCTAAGGTGAGATGCTCTGATAAATGAATCTTATGGATTCCAAATAATTTTTCTATACATTTAATTCTCTCAACTCAGTATGGTTCACACAGTATAATGGAAGAGATATCAACTATGTTCCCAGTGAAAAGAAATGGATATCTCCACATCCCAATCCGAAGTTAAACCTGAGAAATCATTTAGAAAAAAACATTAGGAAATCATCCAACAAAGTGGGTAATCCACCCTTAGGAGCACTATCATCATCCTTCAACATGAGAGATGATATCTGATAACGAGGTTTCCAAATTCACCAAGGGGAGGTCTATTATGTCCCAAATGAGGATTCTATTCACCTTTATAATGAATGGTACTCCTATCAGGTGCTACAAAACTCACTCACCACCTATAACAATCATTGTGCTCCTAAAAACACATTATAAAATCCATACAAATGATCACGTCAAAAAATTATATCTCCAATGCTATAACATATAATTCCATAATGAATCCTAACATGGTGAGTATGCAAGATAGAAAACTAAAACCCAAATGTCGCTTCATACCGTGTAGGGTCACTAACTCCATCTCATATGGCATAATCTCAATTGGAAAATTTAACAGATACACATGATATTCATAAATAAGTGAACCTAAAGCACTATTATAAAAGTGAATAATATATAAATATCATCCAAAATGAATGGTACCTAGAACTATTATAGTTCAATCATCAGATTCTACTATGGCTCGATTCACCGGATGATGTACCCTTGTCTTAGGATGACCTTGAGAATAATAACTAACCTGAGGCTCTACCCTGAACTAACTATACCCGGAAGTTGATCCATCCCTACCACCCAGAACATTGAACCAAGAACCCTATATCCTAGTAATTTTTTACCATGATGACATCTCTTTGTAATCTATAGATTCTCCACCACTAAAATATGGGTGCACCACTTTAAAAAACTGTATAAAGTGTCCTATAGCTCTGCAATAGGGATAAGTATTGTTTTAGATGATTACAAAGATCAAATTTTCTCTGCATTCCCACACTGATGGCACACAGCTAACCTAGCATTAGAACTCATAGACAATGAAATCTAGGAATGATGGCTTGAACTACCCCTCTCATCTTCCCCTACTCATCCCACTTCCTCTTCTTCTCAGAGAAGATACCACCACACTAACCCACTATTGTTACTAATACAGGGAATCTAGGATATTCTCTATGATCAATCTCAATATTTATTTCATGATCAACCACCTTAGAATTTTTTTTTGTATTGAACAAGAATACCTAAGATCGAATCTCTGGAAACAACTTATTCTAGAACTATTGAGCCTTCATCTCCTCATTAGAAAGGATCTCGCATTCATCCTGAACTAACTCACTGAAGTTGTTAGCATACTCCATCATGATCTAGTAGCCCTACATAAGCTCAAAGAACACATGAGACCTAGTGAATTCCAAAATATGATGAAAATTTTGCTTGATGAAGAAAAAATAAAAAACCTTATAACCCATATCCTCATGATTCCCAACATTTATTACTGAGTTCCACCACTTCTGAGAGGAACATTCTTGTAAGAATGAAGCACACTTCACTCAAACTTCTGTTGAATAATAGGAAACTCAAAAATACCCTCTGTCATCTCGAGACACTCCTCTGATTCCTGAGGATCCATGTTACCCCCCTAAAGGAGGCTTAATCTTGAAGGACTCATAAGATTTGTCCTTTCCATGACAAGGTTCATCTACTATAACATGAGAAGGACCAAATTTTACTCCTTGTCCCAAGTAATGGAAAACTATACACTGATCTTCCTCTAACAATTGATCAATTGGTGAGGGATAACTCCCTTTTTCCTCATCCCATGGCTGAACCATAATTCTATGAGGAAGCTTTTTTACTTCAACAAAGAAATATTCACAAGTAAAACCATCAATTAAACCATATGAACATGTTTATCAAAAATAAAAAATTTCTAAATTATCATAGATACATTCATAATGACTTCTATCACAATAACAAGTCATGCAAACTACTACACACCCACGTGGTGTCCATATATAGTCTGCAGCCCATACATCCCACCCGGAGGATAATTCAAACCAAATCCCAACATCCCATTGAAACTCAAGTCCCATCACGAGGGGTATATTCAAGAAACTCCACTAGATAGCAGAACCTCAATCCCTAAAAATCCTTAATCTAGTATATCCAGACTCATACCAAATAACTATACCCAAAAAGAGTGCGACCTATTTTGATATCATTTTTTCACATACTGTGCTGAAATTCTATCCAACCCGACACCCAACCCTATCTATGACAATACCAAAAGGTTTTTTCCAATCCCCACAGGCTGGAAACTACTTTCTGGATATCAACAAAATGATTTGGGAAAAGTTTCACCAATTTATATAATCAAAAAAAAATATGGCCATCAAATAATTGATAAACATTACAAAATGAGGTACATCATTATTTTTATTACAACTTTAGCCAAAACCAAAATTACACAAATGGAATTGGAAAAATGAAAATATCCCAAAAAAACTCCATAAAACAAGAGGAGAATCACCCTCTCGCCACAACCATCAACGACTATAATAAGTGGAACACTAGCAAACAGATCTACAATCCCCACCATGAAACATATTTTCTTTACCTGGGTTATGCATAATGAAGTCTACATACTCCCAAAGGTGTATGTAGGGTGTAATCCAAAGCCTAGTACGATGACATCCAAAATAAAAGATTCAATTACATTAAATTATAAGATAAATAAACATGCCCTTTCTATAAGAATATTTGTAAAATTTATAATAAAGAATTATACGTAAAAACATTCTCAAGAAACACTTTATAAGGAAAACCATGTTGAAAAATAATCACTTTTTATATAAAAATGAACATATGGTATACCATATACCAAAGGATCGAACCAAATAACACTAGATTCATGTCACAATTGAGAACCATGGTTGAATCCCAAGAAGTAAATATAAAATGTTGGACACTCTAGACCTTGTACCATGGTGATCAAAAGCCTCCAAATTAGATACTATTAGCATTCCCATTCATGAGCCATTAGATGAGAATGTCTCTAAAAATTATAGTGGTCTCCCAATAATAATCCAATACTAACATAGTTTTCATGCATGGACCACTAGATTGGATACCATCCCAACTTTCTATTGGTATTTTATCACATCACATGTTTAGTTAATCATACAATCATTAATCATGCTAGATGAATCCAGGCCTCATTTATTTTTTATAAACTAGCGTACTAGTTCGAGTTCACCATCCTTGAATAAATGGGATTCCCTTTGTGCTCAAATTCAATTTCTCGTATCACATGAATCGTCACTTTTAAATAAACATGAGAAAACTCTTATGCACGTAAGGAAGTTTCCACTTTCTTTAAATAAAACCATTCCTCTATTTCATACACACAAGAAACCCATTTGGAAATAAATATAGCACTATATTCACATTTCATAAATACCATTCAATAATACGACGAGATATGACACAAATGGAATCTGACCAATTTCATGGGAAAATACCCTTACAAATTCATAACAACATTAAAACTATTTTCAACATGATTCACATCACATTCACAATTCAATGACATAGTTAAGGTGCACAACAATGAAACCAACATGCATCAAAAACATATTTCTCTTTGAAAAACAACTTTCATCCATTTTTATAATCAAATATCATTGAAAAAACATTTCAAACATCACACAAATGGAATAAATCATATTTAAGTAACACCATAACAAGTTAAACTTGGTATATAACCACTTTCATTTAGAAAATTCATTTTATCACATGCGCATCACATAATCTTTCCAAAACATATGTTTCACAACACACTTTATCCATAAAACACATTTCAACAATAAAGTAAGAAATAAAAACACATAAAATAATGTATAATCAAAGAACCACCTAGATTACACCTGGAAGATTCTAGAAATCATTGTGAAACCACAAACACACCACCATAAGATCCTATCAAAGAACTACCAAACAATAACCATCAAGATTTCACCCAACAACACATGTTCAAACAATCATTAATTCAATAATCCAACTAAATAATGTGATCTCAAGAAGGGTGGAGGAACCTTAAAAAGTCGGTGAAATTAAGAGAAGAATGAATTATGTGATGATTCATTGAATTACCTAAACCAAAACCACCAAAATATTGATGCTCAATAGGTTTAAAAAAATCTTCGTGGAGGCTCCCCTCACTGAAAATGATGAATAAGGTGGTTAAGTGGTGAAATTATAGTTAAATACTAAGAGGGTAAGAAGGTAATTTCTAACTATTTATTGACCTGAACCAGCCATACTGTTAGCCTGCACATATTTGAAAAAAAATCACCAATTGTGCATCCCTCGCTATCAAGGAGGAACAAGTTTCAAAGATACCCTTCACATTTTGAAAAACTGTGTGCTAACTGTGCAGTAGCCACTATCCAAAATAACTATTTTCCTTACTATTTTGGGGGTAGTGTGTATAGTTTCCCCTTACCATAAACCAACTATGAACCACCTTCTACCAAGAACAAAACCTCTAATTCCACCAAAAACTCATTGTGAAACCTAAGGAAAAATTATAGACTAAAAATAATCAATATATTACTTCAAAATAAAATCACTGATGTGATAATATGCATATATAAAACCTATAAAATTCTATTCGTTGATATTTTTTTACATAAATCCATAACTAAATTTTCATTTAACGAATATTTGAGTTAAATTTTTCTTTTTCAATTTGAGAATCCTTGGGATTGATCTTATATTTTTCACATAAACATAATGCATATACTATGTCATTTCTTAGTGAATTTTGTTAATGAAAATTTTAAATGATTCTCAAGAAGTATTTATAATTAAAACTATTTATTTCGTTATATTTTATCAACACCATTGCAACTATTATGGGTGTTTATAAATATTTATACGACTCAATGAAAAAAAATTCCCAAATTCTCTATCATATTTTTTCCAGATAAAAGAAATTTTACTTATTTTTTCAATATGTTATCCGTGAAAGATATTCATTTAAACCATTATTCATATCAAAAAATGAATTTTAATTTGTTTTGAAAATTCATCGCAATAATTCTTCTTATGACACAAAAATATTATAACATTAATATAAACTGTTACAATTAATGTTCCTATGGAAATCTATTTCAAATATAAATATTCAAATCCAACCTAGGTAACCCCTTAATTGGGTACTCATGATGGAATGTGATAAAGACCAAGGTAACTTCTTCATAACCCCTAGATAGTGTAAACCACTAGGGTATTTGTATAATATTGGGAATGAGTGGACCTCAATAAATTTAAATAATAAATAGAAATAAAAAAACTAATCCTAAATTAAAAAAAGTTGTAAAATAAATATAAAGGGGAAACTAATAGATAAAATATTTTCTTATTTTTTATGTTTATTTCAACGATTTATTCTCCATAATATTATCAATTTATTCTGAATTGTGTAATATTTGAATTTTGGAAATATTTTTATCGTATTTTTGAAAATTTCATAATTCATTATTTTTAGAAAAATTCAATAACTTATTTATTTTTTCCATAACATATTAAATATTTATCCAAACTGAGTAATTTGTTTTTATAAGATATAATTTTTTATGTGATTGAACATATTTAACTAGACCTAAATCTTATTCAAACTCAAACATGCCCAGACTAATCATGCAATTTGGAAAATATTAATTGATGATGGAACTAACTAATCCCTTTAAATGAGTAATAACTTAGGCTATATTCCTCTAAATGAGGTTATTCTAGCTAAAAATGAAATATGAATCCATTTCATGGATTCCTATTAAATTTCAAGGAAATATGATTTCATTAATAGAGTGTATTAATGAGTCAATATAGAGGAATCTAAATACTATATTCATCTTATAAAACATCACAGATATAATTAGGGAATACAATTTTAAACATGTCTATAAATATACTGAGATTATTTATAGCATGATCAATACCTAGGGGGACAACTTTTAAGAAGACTCCATTACAAGAATATTCCACTTACAATTATGAAAATCCTTTTATTATTTACGGATAAAAACTGGTGAGAAACGTTTACACCCCTCAACGTAATAAATATATGTATATACATAATTTCAAGGGAATTGAAGTGAAATAGAAGGACGGGATGTCCCGAAGAATTGGAACCTTGAATTAATACTAAAATCTATTTTTTATTTTATTATTTCTATAAGAGTCTCTTATTCTTATTTCATCTCAATTACCCATGGTATAGAGGGGTAAAACTATTGACTAATTAGGAAAGGGGGGGTTCATTTTTTTAATATATAATTCCTGTGATATAAATAATAATTGCAATTTTCTACAGAATGATTTCTATTTTCATTAATGTCTATTTCTATAAATGTGATTTCATTTGCAGTTTTGTTGTTATTACTTTTATTCATATTTGTTTGATCTTCTTATAACTCCCCCAACATATTTTAACTTATATCAATTTGGAAAGTTGTGTTGGGTGGTGAGAGTATAGTGACCATTGGTACACGTGGAGAAGAAGTGAGTTATCTATGTATTTATAAGGAGAAACAATTTTCTTCTGGAAATTTTTGGAATAGTTCAGGAATAGTTTGATGATTTTCATGGACATGTGAGTGGTTTCCATTGATTCCTTCAACCAAGGGTGGTAGATAACACAATCAATGAATCAATTATTTATCTTTAAATATAATGATAGGTGGTATGGTTTTATGACTGTTTCCCTATGTAATTGGGAATGACCTTGTTGGTTTAAGGTTCAAACATTCCAAGAGGATTCTAACAGGTTTGTTTGTAGAACCGGAAACATCCAATGATTCCATATTCATTTGGAACTACTTTACAAAGGCAGGTTCTCATTAGTTATGCACTGATGAGGCTTAGGAATTTTCATTGGTCGAGAGGATGGGAGGTCGGACTCATCACACTTTTTTTGAGGGGAATTATTGTCTACTCCAGGGCTCTCTTTATAGATTTAAGTTATGTTTGTGAGTCCTTATTACATTATAGAGTATTAAAATGAACTTTCCATTAGATCTAACAATCAATGATAAACATGTATGAAATTTAGAGAATCTTTTATATGTATTCAAGGTTCCTCATCGAGAGAGAATCATCTGTGTTTTATGAGAGATTTCTTGTCAATAGTATCCTTTGATACATTATATAGAAGTCTCTTGGTCATTATGATAACCATGCTGGTTTTAAAGCCACTCAGCGGGGCACTTGATGTTTATTTTCATTCAGAATGACGTAGATTATTTCAGAGTTGGGTTCACACCCGCAGATGGGCTACCTACGTATCCTTGTTTAGAGAAGAAATTAGAACCCATGTAGTTCAAGTATGGGAGTATGAGTTTCATGTATGATTGATTGCTCAAATTAAGATGCCATAATTACTTTTACACTCTAACCTCATGTAAGTCATGCTCGGTGTGAGAAACAAGATGTATTGGTAAAACCAAACAATTGAGACATGGAAGATGAAATAATGAGAAATAATGTGGGGATTATTTATGTATGACTGCCCAGATAAATGAAGATTAGGATTTAATTCAGCGAAGAAGCCCAGAAATAGGGCCCATAAAGGTATATTTACTTTATGAAGACTTGGATACTCTAACTTGGGGATTACACCTGAGGAAGATTCCCAAATTAAGAGGGAACTTATGACTGGGTTTCACTCCTGAAAAGGTAACACAAATCAAAATTAAATGATGACTGGTTAAGAGAAATTTAGACTGGGGTTTCTCCTAAAAAGGAGGCCCAGGTGAAGGAAATTATGGCTGGGGATTACTCCGAAGGAGGATGTCCATAATTAGGGGGACATTGATTGGGGGTTACTCTTGAAAAGGAGGCCCATGAATAGGGTTATCTCATCTTAATGTATGAGGTTAAATGAATGAAATCTCTAAATTTAGTGACATAAAGATGTGTAAATCAAAAGGTTTTGAGAGTTGTTCCATAAAATTCCTTTCAGATAAGGAATTCAATCAAGAAAACATTCCATAAATGGCTTTGAAGAGTGTCTTGAAGACTGAATCTTGAATAGGAGAGGTGGAATGGCATAAGAGAGGTTAAATGGGCATGAAGGGCATCCAAAATGAGATGGGCGCGCAAGTCTTGGTCGCGCAAGTATACTTGTGTGACGCCTATATACTTGGGTGAAGGATAACCAGTAAGGAAATACTTGGGAGATCCTTGACCAAAGCCTTTTGAATTTTCTTGAGGTACTTCCAGAAGAGTGGCACACAAGTTTCAATGAGTAGTTAAGGAGTGGAGCAAGTGTGTCCATTTCCCTTAAGGGTAAAACACTTAGGCACGCAAGTGTTAGTGAATTATAACACTTAGAACATATTCCTCTTGATTAGAACATCCATTCTAGGTAAAGAATTACCTTAGAAGTGTTTGGAAGACTTAATAAGAGACTTGGGTGTTCCGAGATCTATATCTGAATTCTGGAAAAAATCCTCTTTGAAATGGGGGGCCCACCAGGGGTATTTATATGCTGGAGAAGACCCTGGGCGATTTTCAAAGAGGGCGCCCATGTCACATGCACGATCATTTGGGCGGCGCGCAAGTATACTTGCGTGACCCTGTTGGAACTTGCGCGACCTATGGGAAATATTCTCCTTGTTCATCTCTTTCTCTTTTTTTTTTATGTTTATTCAATGGATGAATCTTCTTTGTTTGACGTTTTTTCATTTTAATTTCATTTAGTCTCTATGACAAAAAAGAAGTGTCAACAAAAGTCCCCCCTTAGAGTTGGATCTGGAGGGAAAAGAGGATTTGAATCTGAGGTGAGAAGAAACAAGAAATTTGGTAGTTTAAATTCATGTATGTCAGACATAAAAATGATAATGTTTAAGGTCAAAAATAGCTTTGACTGAATGAATTAAAAAAATTGACTCAATTCTTAGACAATTTATCTGAAAACATATAACCACACTCAATTATGAGGGAAAATATGTAAACTATGACTAAAGAAATTTTGAATCTGAAGAAATGATATGAAAAAGGGCTAAAAATAATTAGAATAATTAGTTCCCACGAATGAAGTTACTAGTATTTAACAAACCTATTAGGGGTTGAATTATGTAGGACCACCTAAGGTCAATGGCTGCATAATAAAATAATAGAAACTTTTGGTTGACAGGTCTGTTATGTAGACTACATATTCCAGGCCACCTATGGACGTATTGGGGACATTTTCACAGTTTAACGTCATGTTGGACGAAAAGGGGACTATACAGTTTAGTGTCATGTTTGACGAAAGTGTGAATAGTTTTAAGGTCATATGCATGGACCATTTCTGTATAGTTTAATGTAGTATAAGACGGTGAATGGGATCCTGTTTAATGTCATGATGTATGGACAGGATGAGCTGTTTTAATGTCATGCAGGACGGTGGTGCAGTTTAAGGTCATGCAGGACTGTAAGTGACTTCTGTACTGTTAGGCATCATGTAATTAGGACATCACAGTTTAACATCGTGTTGGATGAAAGTAATAAAAATATTTTAAGGTCATATGTATGGACTGTAACAATGTATTTTGTGTTTATAAAAAATAATTTTTCATAAATCTGGCATTCGTAGGAGTGGTGATGAGTTCTCCATCCATTGATATTAATGAATATGCTCCATTGGAGTAGACCTTATGTATTGAATAAGGTCCTTCCCACTTTGGTTCAAGCTTGGGAGGATTCTTTTCTTTTATCATTGGAGTTCTGAAAACCAATACCAACTCTCCCTGAATGAATGAATGAAGACAAACTTTTTTGTTAAAATCTCATGATATTCGATTCAGATAAACTTCCAAGTGGTGCAGTGTGCACAATCTTTTCTCATCTAACCGTTCCAATTCATCCAATCACTTTTGATATTGTTCATCTATATATGATGGATCACAAATAGCTACTCTGAGCAAGGGTAGTTGAACTTCAAGAGGAAAGACTGCTTCCGTTCTATATACCAATGAATATGGATTTGAACGCATTGCAGTGCGGGTGGTGGTTTGATAATCCCATAAAGCATTAAAGAGTTTATCAGGCTATGACATCTTATCTTTATCCACCAACTTTTGTATTATGTTTGAAAGAGTCTTTTTGAAGGCTTCTATCTGGCCATTGGCCGTTGTATGATACCAATATTAATGATTGGATTTGATGATGTATTCTTGATACAACTTCTTCACCTCAGATGAACAGAATATGGTGCCATTGTCCGTCAATATGGTATGAGGGACACCAAATCTGGTAATGATGTTAGAATTGATGAAGCTAACAATGATTTAAGAATTAACTTCTTTGAGAGGTATTGCCTCTACCCATTTGGAAAGGAAGTCAGTAGTAGTAAAAATATACTTAAACTGCTTGGTTGTAGCTGAAGGGTAAGGTCCCACCTCATCCATTCCCCATGTGGAAAATGGCCATGAGTATTTAGCTATATGAAGAAACTCTGGAGGTTGAGAAATGAAGTTGTCATGTAATTTCCACGAATTACACTTCTTTGTGAAATCAACACAATCTTGTATCATTGAAGGACAAAAGTAACCAAGCCTTTGAATTTGATCAGACAATCTATATCTAGACTGGTGGGCACCACAGACGCCTACATGCACTTCTTTCATGACAGCCATTGTCTCTTCACCATCAATTCATCTGATGAGGATTCCATCAAAACCATACTAATAGAGAAATTTCATTAGGTGATATGGGCCATCATAAAGAGTGAAATTGACCACACGTTGCCAGATTTTTTCTTTCCCAGCACTATCAGGTGGATGTGTTCCATTTTGAAGGTATTCCTTGATAGGTGGCATCCATCCTGTAGTATGACCATACGGTTCAGGAATGGGAAAAATTTCCTTGATCTCTTCTATTCTGGTTTGAACATAAGGTGAAGTTGTATGATTGTGGGAAATACTGATGGTTGTCTTGTCCTAATTTTGATCTTCTAGGTCTGTGGCTATGTTAGCCAATGCATCAGTTTGAGCATTTTGTGATCGCGGGATATAAGAAAATGTCAGTTCCATAGGAATTTCCACCATTAACTCTCTAACGTAATCATACAAAGGGATCAATTCTTCTTTTCTGATTGCATAATCCCGATTGACTTTTTTGATTACTAGGTCTGAATCAACTTTCACATTTAAGTGACTCACATGTGCTTGAAGTGCTAATTCCAATCCTGCATTGAGAGCTTGGTATTCTGCTTCATTGTTTGTCCCGTCTCACAATAATGAGAAGGAATAGGGTTACACTGCCTTTTCTGGAGAAATGAACACAATTCCTAACCCAACATTGTTGAATTTTGGATTTTCCATTTTCCTCCCTATTGGACTTCTGGAAGCACCATCAAAATACATCTCCCATACCTGAGGACTATCTTGAATAGAGAAGACTTCTTTATCTGTGAGTTCAATATCTAAAGATGTATCTTCTACAGAAGGGTGTTCAGCAAGGAAATCATCTAGAGCTTGGCCCTTTATTGCCTTTTGAGACACATAATGTATGGAGAACTGCTGAAAAATAACTTCCCACCTTGCCAGATGTCCTGTAACCATTGGATGACTAAGGATGAATTTGAGTGGGTTATTGCGAGATACCAATTGGACCTTATGATGTTGCAAGAAGTGTCTCAACTTCTGAACTGTGAATACTAATGCAAGGCAACACTTCTCAATACTTTAATATCAGGTATCTACTTCAAGCATAGTCCGACTAAGATAGTTGATGTTGTTCTCATTCCCAGCATCATTCTTCTGGTCAAGAAAGGCACCCAATGATCACTCTAAAGCTGTCACATAGAGGATAAGTAGTCTTCCTTCAACAGGTGGCATAAGTACCAGTGGACTCTAGAGATATTTATAGAAAATATCGAATGCCTCTTGACATTCTTCAGTCCACTGGTAAGTGACTCCCTTCTTCATCAATTTGGTGAAGGGTAATCTTTTTCCTGCCAAATTGGCGATGAAACTCTGAATATAGGCTAAATTTCCTTGAAGTCCTCTCAATTATTTCAAATTTCACAGAGGTGAAATACCAAGGATTGAGTTTTTCTTATCAGGATCTATTTCGATACCACGATGGTGTACAAAAAAGCTGAGAAATTATCCTGAGGTTACCCCAAAAGAACATTTTAAGGAGTTCATCTTCAAATTATATTGTCGAAGTTTGTGGAATATGACTTCCAAAATCAGCCAATTGATTAGAATGTTTTTTGGATTTGACCACCAAATCGTCCACATAACATTCAACAAACTTCCCTAAAAAGGGTTTGAAGATACGACGCATGGCATGCTGATATGTTGCACCTTCATTCTTTAAGCCAAAGAGAATTACATGATAGCAAAACAAACACTGAGGGGATCTGAAGGCAATGGATTCCTCATCTTCAGGATCCATTCGGATTTGATTATATATGGAATATCCATCCATGATGGAAAGTGCTTCATAGCCAGCTGTTGCATCAATTAATAGTTCTATAATCGGAACAAGAAAATCATCCTTAGGACAATGCCGATTAAGATCTCTGAAATCGGTGCAATCTCCAATTTGTCTGTTCTTTTTCATCATAGGTACAATATTATCTAACCATTTTGGATGTTGAACTTCTCTGAAAATGTTAGCTTTCATATTCTTATCCACTTAAGCTTCAATTTTGGAAGCATAAGTTGGGTGTGTTCTTCTTGCAGTTTGCTTGTATCCTCGATGTTCTTCAGGAAAACCCAAGAGATGGGTAGCAACATCAGGATCAAGACCTGGTATCTCTGTACAGTTCCGAGCAAATATATCTCTATTTTTCTTTAGAAATGAAATATAAATCTCTTGTTCTTAAAGATTCATGGCCACACTAATTAAAGTGAGGTGTGGATCTTCTTTTGTACCCAGATTGATTTCTCTGTGTTCATCCATAGTGGTAGAGATACCCTCTTCATATTCTGGAGGAGCATCTCTGAGATCTTCCTCTTCTTCTTCAACATGTGTTACTTCCTATATTTCTACTTTCATAGTAGATGATGGAGTAGAATTTCCATGATTAAGAGAGATGTTATAATTCGATCATATTGAAGAAGAGGCTTCCATTTCTGACCCGTTTGATGATGAAGGGTCTTCCTTGGGTAATAAAGAGGAGATGATGGATTGAGAATCAATATCATCATTCACCTCTGGTGTTTCTATAACTTCTTCTGGCCTGGTTGGCGAAGTATAGACCTGCTGGATTTCAGGAGATGAAATGAATACATCTCCATTTGAGCTTTCATCATTTCCGGGTGGATCCCCAATTTCTCTCATGTTGTCTAGCCTGATATTCGTAATTGACATTATGGAAGTCTCCATAAAAGGGGACTTTTTCACAGTTTAACGTCATGTTGGACGAAAGCCTTTTGAATTTTCTTGAGGTACTTCCAGAAGAGTGGCACGCAAGTTTCAATGAGTTGGTAAGGAGTTGAGCAAGTGTGTCCATTTCCCTTAAGGGTAAAACACTTAGGCGCGCAAGTGTTAGTGAATTATAACACTTAGACCTTATTCCTCTTGTTTAGAACATCCATTCTAGGTAAAGAATTACCTTAGAAGTGTTTGGAAGACTTAATAAGAGACTTGGGCGTTCAGAGATCTATATCTGAATTCTGGAAAAAATCCTCTTTGAAATGGGGGGCCCACCAGGGGTATTTATAGGCTGGAGAAGACCCTGGGCGATTTTCAAAGAGGGCACCCATGTCACATGCGCGATCATTTGGGCGGCGCGCAAGTATACTTGCGTGACCATGTTGGAACTTGCGCGACCTATGGGAAATGTTCTCCTTGTTCATCTCTTTCTCTTTTTTTTATGTTTATTCAATGGATGAATCTTCTTTGTTTGAAGTTTTTTCATTTTAATTTCATTTAGACTCTATGAAAAAAAAGGAGTGTCAACAAAAGTCCCCCCTTAGAGTTGGATCCGGAGGGAAAAGCGGATTTGAATCTGAGGTGAGAAGAAACAAGAAATTTGGTAGTTTAAATTCATGTATGTCAGACATAAAAATGATAATGTTTAAGGTCAAAAATAGCTTTGACTGAATGAATTAAAAAAATTGACTCAATTCTTAGACAATTTATCTGAAAACATATAACCACACTCAATTATGAGGGAAAATATGTAAACTATGACTAAAGAAATTTTGAATCTGAAGAAATGATATAAAAAAGGGCTAAAAATAATTAGAATAATTAGTTCCCACGAATGAAGTTACTAGTATTTAACAAACCTATTAGGGGTTGAATTATGTAGGACCACCTAAGGTCATTGGCTGCATAATCAAATAATAGCAACTTTTGGCTGACAGGTCTGTTATGTAGACTACATATTCCAGGCCACCAATTATTCATGTAGCAGGGACAAAATATTGTTTAATGTCATGTTTGGACAAAAGGGGGACTGTGCAGTTTAATGTCATGCATTAAGGACAATAGAGGACATAATTTAACATCATGATGGACGTATTGGGGACTTTTTCACAGTTTAACGTCATGTTGGACGAAAAGGGGACTATACAGTTTAGTGTCATGTTTGACGAAAGTGTGAATAGTTTTAAGGTCATATGCATGGACCATTTCTGTATAGTTTAATGTAGTATAAGACGGTGAATGGGATCCTGTTTAATGTCATGATGTATGGACATGATGAGCTGTTTTAATGTCATGCAGGACGGTGGTGCAGTTTAAGGTCATGCAGGACTGTAAGCGACTCTTGTACTGTTAGGCATCATGTAATTAGGACATCACAGTTTAACATCGTGTTGGATGAAAGTAATAAAAATATTTTAAGGTCATATGTATGGACTGTAACAATGTATTTTGTGTTTATAAAAAATAATTTTTCATAAATCTGGCATTCGTAGGAGTGGTTATGAGTTCTCCATCCATTGATATTAATGAATATGCTCCATTGGAGTAGACCTTATGTATTGAATAAGGTCCTTCCCACTTTGGTTCAAGCTTGGGAGGATTCTTTTCTTTTATCATTGGAGTTCTGAAAACCAATACCAACTCTCCCTGAATGAATGAATGAAGACAAACTTTTTTGTTAAAATCTCATGATATTCGATTCAGATAAACTTCCAAGTGGTGCAGTGTGCACAATCTTTTCTCATCTAACCGTTCCAATTCATCCAATCACTTTTGATATTGTTCATCTATATATGATGGATCACAAATAGCTACTCTGAGCAAGGGTAGTTGAACTTCAAGAGGAAAGACTGCTTCCGTTCCATATACCAATGAATATGGAGTTGAACGCATTGTAGTGCGGGTGGTGGTTCGATAATCCCATAAAGCATGAAAGAGTTTATCAGGCTATGACACCTTATCTTTATCCACCATCTTTTGTATTATGTTTGAAAGAGTCTTTTTGAAGGCTTCTATCTGGCCATTGGCCATTGTATGATACCAATATGAATGATTGGATTTGATGATGTATTCTTGATACAACTTCTTCACCTCAGATGAACAGAAGATGGTGCCATTGTCCGTCAATATGGTATGAGGGACACCAAATCTGGTAATGATGTTAGAATTGATGAAGCTAAAAATGATTTAAGAATTAACTTCTTTGAGAGGTATTGCCTCTACCCATTTGGAAAGGAAGTTAGTAGTAGTAAAAATATACTTAAACTGCTTGGTTGTAGCTGAAGGGTAAGGTCCCACCTCATCCATTCCCCATGTGGAAAATGGCCATGAGTATTTATCTATATGAAGAAACTCTGGAGGTTGAGAAATGAAGTTGTCATGTACTTGGCATGAATTACACTTCTTTGTGAAATCAACACAATCTTGTATCATTGAAGGACAAAAGTAACCAAGCCTTTGAATTTGATCAGACAATCTATATCTAGAATGGTGGGCACCACAGACGCCTACATGCACTTCTTTCATGACAGCCATTGTCTCTTCACCATCAATTCATCTGATGAGGATTCCATCAAAACCATACTAATAGAGAATTTTCATTAGGTGATATGGGCCATCATAAAGAGTGAAATTGACCACACGTTGCCAGATTTTTTCTTTCCCAGCACTATCAGGTGGATGTGTTCCATTTTGAAGGTATTCCTTGATAGGTGGCATCCATCCTGTTGTATGACCATACGGTTCAGGAATGGGAAAAATTTCCTTGATCTCTTCTATTCTGGTTTGAACATAAGGTGAAGTTGTATGATTTTGGGAAATACTGATGGTTGTCTTGTCCTAATTTTGATCTTCTAGGTCTGTGGCTATGTTAGCCAATGCATCAGTTTGAGCATTTTGTGATCGCGGGATATAAGAAAATGTCAGTTCCATAGGAATTTCCACCATTAACTCTCTAACGTAATCATACAAAGGGATCAATTCTTCTTTTCTGATTGCATAATCCCGATTGACTTTTTTGATTACCAGGTCTGAATCAACTTTCACATTTAAGTGACTCACATGTGCTTGAAGTGATAATTCCAATCCTGCATTGAGAGCTTGGTATTCTGCTTCATTGTTTGTCCCGTCTCACAATAATGAGAAGGAATAGGGTTACACTGCCTTTTCTGGAGAAATGAACACAATTCCTAACCCAACTTTGTTAATTTTGGATTTTCCATTTTCCTCCCTATTGGACTTCTGGAAGCACCATCAAAATACATCTCCCATACCTGAGGACTATCATGAATAGAGAAGACTTCTTTATCTGTGAGTTCAATATCTAAAGATGTATCTTCTACAGAAGGGTGTTCAGCAAGGAAATCATCTAGAGCTTGGCCCTTTATTGCCTTTTGAGACACATAATGTATGGAGAACTGCTGAAAAATAACTTCCCACCTTGCCAGATGTCCTGTAACCATTGGATGACTAAGGATGAATTTGAGTGGGTTATTGCGAGATACCAATTGGACCTCATGATGTTGCAAGAAGTGTCTCAACTTCTGAACTGTGAATACTAATGCAAGGCAGCACTTCTCAATACTTTAATATCAGGTATCTACTTCAAGCATAGTCCGACTAAGATAGTTGAGGTTGTTCTCATTCCCAGCATCATTCTTCTGGGCAAGAAAGGCACCCAATGATCACTCTAAAGCTGTCACATAGAGGATAAGTAGTCTTCCTTCAACAGGTGGCATAAGTACCAGTGGACTCTAGAGATATTTATAGAAAATATCGAATGCCTCTTGACATTCTTCAGTCCACTGGTAAGTGACTCCCTTCTTCATCAATTTGGTGAAGGGTAATCTTTTTCCTGCCAAATTGGCGATGAAACTCTGAATATAGGCTAAATTTCCTTGAATTCCTCTCAATTATTTCAAATTTCACAGAGGTGAAATACCAAGGATTGAGTTTTTCTTATCAGGATCTATTTCGATACCACGATGGTGTACAAAAAAGCTGAGAAATTATCCTGAGGTTACCCCAAAAGAACATTTTAAGGTGTTCATCTTCAAATTATATTGTCGAAGTTTGTGGAATATGACTTCCAAAATCAGCCAATTGATTATAATGTTGTTTGGATTTTACCACGAAATCGTCCACATAACATTCAACAAACTTCCCTAAAAAGGGTTTGAAGATACGACGCATGGCATGCTGATATGTTGCACCTTCATTCTTTAAGCCAAAGGGAATTACCTGATAGAAAAACAAACACTGAGGGGCTCTGAAGGCTATGGATTCCTCATCTTCAGGATCCATTCGGATTTGATTATATATGGAATATCCATCCATGATGGAAAGTGCTTCATAGCCAGCTGTTGCATCAATTAATAGTTCTATAATCGGAACAAGAAAATCATCCTTAGGACAATGCCGATTAAGATCTCTGAAATTGGTGCAATCTCCAATTTGTCTGTTCTTTTTCATCATAGGTACAATATTATCTAACCATTTTGGATATTGAACTTCTCTGAAAATGTTAGCTTTCATATTCTTATCCACTTAAGCTTCAATTTTGGAAGCATAAGTTGGGTGTGTTCTTCTTGCAGTTTGCTTGTATCCTCGATGTTCTTCAGGAAAACCCAAGAGATGGGTAGCAACATCAGGATCAAGACCTGGTATCTCTGTACAGTTCCAAGCAAATATATCTCTATTTTTCTTTATAAATGAAATATAAATCTCTTGTTCTTAAAGATTTATGGCCACACTAATTAAAGTGAGGTGTGGATCTTATTTTGTACCCAGATTGATTTCTCTGTGTTCATCCATAGTGGTAGAGATACCCTCTTCATATTCTGGAGGAGCATCTCTGAGATCTTCCTCTTCTTCTTCAACATGTGTTACTTCCTATATTTCTACTTTCATAGTAGATGATGGAGTAGAATTTCCATGATTAAGAGAGATGTTATAATTCGATCATATTGAAGAAGAGGCTTCCATTTCTGACCCGTTTGATGATGAAGGGTCTTCCTTGGGTAATAAAGAGGAGATGATGGATTGAGAATCAATATCATCATTCACCTCTGGTGTTTCTATAACTTCTTCTGGCCTGGTTGGCGAAGTATAGACCTGCTGGATTTCAGCAGATGAAATGAATACATCTCCATTTGAGCTTTCATCATTTCCGGGTGGATCCCCAATTTCTCTCATGTTGTCTAGCCTGATATTCGTAATTGACATTATGGAAGTCTCCATAAAAGTATTTTGATTTGGTTCTATCTTGTCAATTTGACTGGTAGGAAACACATAATATGTACTCACGTGTGCAAATTGATTTACTGGAATCTTCTCCAAACCATATGGAGCATTAACTTTGGTAATCTCCCTTGTTGTGGATTTCTCCTTTCCCTTTATGTGATATAATTCTGACTTAATGTATTGAGATTCACATGTCTTGAATGGGCCCTTATCACCATACAATGTCCCAACTTGACCATCTAAACAATATTTGAGACATTGATGGTATGATAAAGGGATAGACACATGTTGATGTAGCCAGGGTCATCCAAGAAAGATGTTGAAGGATGAGTTTTGATCAACAACCATGAAATCTGAATTGGATACAGGATCTCCAAACTGAGTTCTGAGTGTAATCTTGCCCAGTGGTTCTTGTTCATTTTTATCATATCCTTGTAACATCATAGTAGAAGTAGATAAATTAGATTCCTTGAAGCCCAATTGAGGAAGTGTACGAATGGGGATGAGGTTGACTCCTGAACCATTATCAATGGAAGTCCTTCGAATTTCCACACCATTGACCTTTCCAGATAAATACAAAGGTCTAATGTGTCCATGTATGACATCACCATCATCTTCATCTATGAAAGATATCACTGCATGGAATTCTGCAAGATTATTTTCAACATGGTAAGCTTCAGCTGTAGAAATTTCAGTTTCAAACTCTTGAGGACTTGGAAAAGCCTCAATGAGTGCTTCACGAAGATCCTTTGATAAATTCAAGGCATTCAAAATTGATAACATGGTCAGTACATGGGCCAGGTGTTTCAATACATCGTAATTTTGATCCATAGGTCTGTGTTTCCCAACAGGAACCTGTGGTTTAGTAGGTTCCTTGGAATTTGATATTGTGTATGTTGATGCATCTTGTATCGGGTTAAGAGTTGGAAATACTCATGGCCTTGGAGGATCAGACCGATTAGGTCTATTTACCTGCTGAGTAGATGAAGGTGGAACCTCCAACCGATCCTCTATAATAACTGTGCCAGGACTGAATCTATTATTGGTGGAAGAATTTGCGTGTTCTTGTTGAGCTCACTGAAGGGATCTGCCACGAGTTTCTATTTCATACACAGTTCTAGTAGGGGTAGAATTGGAATAGTGGCTTTTGGGATATCTACGTCTTCCTCTGTATCCCTAACCTCTAGAACTCCCTTTGATTCCTCTTTTTGAAACAGGGAACCCAGGTTCATCGAGATCGAAACTGTGACTGAAATAAGGATCTATTATGTGAATCATATTAAGAGAACTGAAGACCAGCTCTTCATCTGATGAAGACTCTACTTGACTAGCCAATTTAGGTTGTGCTGTTTGGTGGGACGGTGCCCACAACTTCGAAATAGATATCATAAAATCTTCCAGAGTTAAAGTCAACTTAGGCTTTGACACAATTTCAACTTCCTCTGATTTCTTTTCTTTCTCCGAACAATACCTCCCTTTTGAGGATTTACCCTCTGAAGAGGATTTTGTTATGGAATCCATAGCAGAAGACACAATTGGTTTCTTCAAATGAGTTCAAAAAATGGAATGATTTCGGTTGATCCTTTTCAGGACCATCCAATTATCATATTTCTGCACATTTTTCCTTTTGACTTCTTTCCATTTGTCTTCTTCCTCTGGAACTGTAGTAGTAAAACATGCTACCTGGGCTAAAGACCCTTTTAGTTTGACTTGCCCCGAGTAAACCATATTTTGTAGGAGGTCTTTGAAGACAAAACACTCCTAGATGGGATGCCCAAACATTTGATGAAATGGGAAATAATTGGGATGGTCTTCATCTCCTTCCTTGTTTGGCCTTTTAGGCCTTCGAAACTGAACCAAATTATTTTCTAGAGCCCAAATGAAGTAGTCAAGAACTCGTTCATTATGGAAAGAGTAAAATTTTCTCTTCAGATCCTCAAATTGATTCTGTCTTTGATCTCTTTGATCATCTTGATAAAACGGCCTTTGTTGTTGACACTCAGGAGGTGGAGTCCTTCAGGAAGATAAGGGTTTTGAAGTAGAAGAAGATACAGATTCTTGCTTAAGCATAACTGTATTAGTCTATGATTTACCCATTCTTCTTCCTGACTGATGGAATTACATGAGATTTAGCCTTAGTCTATATAAGGGAATTATTAATCTGATGAGCGATTGAAGTAAGGTCTCAAAACCCTCCTATGTATTTTACAGGGATCAATGGTGTGCGTAATTCTTCATGGAGATTTTCCGCACAGATTGGCAATAGTTCTTCTTGAGGGAGTTCTAAGATTATGGAATATTTTATTCCCTTCTAGCGAGAAATGAAATCTGAAACTCTTTCATTCCCCCTTTGTTTATAGTTTGTAAGATCAAAAATTGTTGTCTTTGGAAATGTTGAGCTGAACTGAAGAAGGAATTGTTGACGGAGATCTTCCTATCCTGTAATTGACCGAGATTGCAAACTTGTATACCGGAAAAAATCTGGTCCTTGCAAGGTTCGCATGAAGCATCTGAGTTTCACTACTTCTTGATGTTCCGGAGTTCCCATCATAGGATCGCAATAAGACATGTAATGCATCAAATGCTGTTTAGGATTGCCAGATCTATTGAAAATAGGGAATATAGGGTTCCCAAAACCTGATGGGGGCGATTTAATCTACCCATTCAGAATAAGCTCTATTTTCTGTTTGAACCTGCACACTCTTTCCTTCGATAGTCTCTAACCAAGAATTCAATTACTAAATGGTAGTTATTAACTTTTGAGAAACATCCTGTTGAACTTGGACTTGGGAAGGTGCAATAATTGGAGTCTGTACTGGTATGATGGCTAGTACTACAGCTGATGGTAGCAACACTGATTGTTGTTGCACTTGACCCATAGGATTAGACCTGTGAGGGTGTAATGATAAAGGATGATATTCTTGATCTATCTCAGTAGTTGCAACAAAATCCCTTGGCTGACTGACTCCATCATGCTTAGGAGGAAAACTACCCTGAAGAAGTTCTTCATTCAACTTCCTTAATTACTTCATTTTATCCTCTTGTTGTGCAAATATTTTCTCTAGTGAGAGCGATTGGCCTTCTCCATAGGAAGGATATGTAACCTGATTCTTTCCATTACCTTTGTTGGATCCCTTTTGGAGAGGGGGAAGTCGGTTATTTGAAGGAACAACCAGATTCTAGGTAAACCTTTGATTTTGTGTACACACACCTTCTTCATTTGTGTCTGTGCGTACAATTTCTTGAACAGGAACCTCTTCATCTGAGTCCCCTGAGTGAGCCTCATGTTTCGGATGATCAGAAACAATGGAATTAATGACATTAATTGATGCATAATGCATTCCATCCCTTCTATCATTATTTCTGCGATATTTTCTTCTTCTATGTCCCTGGAGAGACATTGCTTTCTGTTGATTTGATCCATCAAGATCATCCTGTTGAACTAAAATTTGGAGGGAATCTCCTGATAATTTGGCTCTTCGTTCTTCCTCTAGCTTCTTCCCCAGTCGACAAAAAACTGACTTTCACTGAGGAGGGGATTGATGATTTGAAAAATTCCCCAGTCCGGTGGACTAGGTCTATTCCTGCCGCTCAACTCCTCGAATCATATTTTTTGATTCCGAGGGTTGGGTTAAAAGATTCCCCAGTATGGGAAGCCGGGGTGGTCCTTGACATGTTATATCTGAGACTTTCTTGAAAGCTCTCCTCATTTTTCAGACCTTGGTCTGGAAATTAGCTGGATGCATCAACCTATATCCACTTTTATCACCTAGCTCATATGAATGCTGAATGATTTCTGACATTTCTATCACTTGATGATGTGTTTTCTCCAAAAAAGAGGCATGTTCAATATTCTTGTTTGCTTGATGTAGGATTAATTCAACAACTTGTTCTCTGTATACTTGATTTTGAGAAGAAGTAGTTAAGGCCTGTTCTTGAGCAAACCTTTGATTACAAAAAAGCCAGTTGACTATGACTGGCCATGGGCAATAACATTTTATGAGACCATCTTCGGTGGGCTTTGCTGATTGGAGAGTACATTGAAATGTAGTGCTCCATGAACACCCCATCCCCTGATATGAATACCTGATAGGGCATTACAAATTAACTGACGCAATCTTCTTAGTGCGCCAAGGCATGAACGCTGAAGAGATCTCTACTGCTTTTCAGCCTTCAGATATTGAGAGACTGAGAGAGATGCCAAAACAATCTGGAGTTATAACCCTTCTATTATCTTGACATGATTTTCATATTCATCGTAAGATAATATTTTCTTTTTTCAACTGGCAAAGAGTTTTCCATATGTTGAGATGAATATCTAGAATATAGTCTTCTGTCAACACTTTTGGAATGTTATACTGAGAGTCAGCCAAAGTCCAAACATGACTGGCACTTCAACTTTTTCTAGTTGTTTTATCATATTCAACTCTTCCTATTTATCATTTAATGATGATTCTCCTACCTGATTTGACCAGATCTGGTGCTTCCTTGTTACTTCATCAGATTCAACAAGATTGGTCTAGAATTCACTAATAAAACTTGAAGATGAATGACTAGGGGGTGGTTCGGAGAGTGATCTACACCCCAGGCTATCTTCTGATAGAGATATTATTTCACCTACTAGAGATGAAGCATCAGACATGACTAGTATCGCATTTTCAAGTGCCACAAGATAAGAGGGATTTCTCGGCACTACATTTTCCACCGGAGAATTTTCCGGGCAATGTGCATCACTAATGCGGAGAGGTCTTTCGCAGCGAAATTCATCATCATGGGGAGGACCACTAGGGTGGGTTACTGCAAAAGATGAGATCTCTTGCTCCTTGGTCTTCTAGCCACACAAAGGCTTATTGTAGCTCTCGTCTGAAGATGAAACTTCCAGATCGACCGAACTGTCATGAAGAAATCCTTGATGATTAAGTGTCTTTTGAAGACCTTTGAAATTAATGTTCCTATTATTGGGAAGTGAGGGAGTAGAATCTTGGATTCCAACTGATAACTGTCTGAGGGCTTCAAGAACTCCAGTATCGATAAAGGCCTTGTTACAGTTTGGCTATTGATTTCATGACAGTGATGGGCGTGTCTTCTTCTTATATGCCTTATTACTCTCCTTGGAAACCCCCTGTTGACGAAAGTGGCTACTCTGAGCATGTGTATGTGCATGATCAGGAGAGATGGCGAGGTTAGGCTGGCGATCTCCACTCAAATCAGATGTATGTGCCTGACTTGGTTTTCCGTATGATATTGGGGAGTACGCCCCACAACCCTCTTGGATTGAAAAAAAGGTGTGTATCTACTCTAGAGTGGTCTATTGATGAGTCACTCCCACAGTACGGATAGATTTGCATTTCTTTCCCTGTGGTGCTGCTGAAGCTATTATAATATCCTGGAAGGCATCCAGAATATGAGTAGGTATTTGCTTCTGCTCTTTCACCATTGACATAATGTGATTGGTGACTTCAGCTGTCGGAAAGGGGATATACGTCCACTTTGTGCTTGGAGTAGGTGAGTGTTCCTGCTCTTGTCCTCCTTTTTCTGTCAATGAATCCTGAAAGTACTCAAGTGTGGGTGAAGAGAATTGAGTCTGCCTCCTGTTTGTCGCAGGAGCTTTCTGACTGACCTCACCTGGTGCTACCAAACTAGACTATTGGTAGTCACGATCAGTACTGGAAAGTGTATGTTCTTGCTGATTGCACTCTGCCAAACGTGGTTGATGAACTTTTTTCAACACTAACAGACGAGGCTGCTGGCAGGATTGATGAGTGTAAGTAGGTGTATGTGCATCTTTACCAGTTTTCAACACATTGCGTTAACGGGATCCTCCGTATGTAGTTGGAAGAGCCTGTTGACTAGCTAATGATTCATAAACAGGTGTGTGTTCCTGTCTATAGTACTCTGCTAGAATTTCCTGGCGATATTGGCGTGATACTGCCAGACGAGTCTGCTAGACAGCAGGATTAGAACTTATGAGTGTATGTGCCCGCTCGTTGCTTTCCACCAAGTTAGGTTGGTGGACTTCTCCGGAGATGGCAGAGATGAGAACCTACTCACTGTTGACCAGATTTCACCTTTGGAGGTTCCTCATTCCTGCTCAGGTTCAAGGAACTTGAGCCGAATGCCTGGAAATGATACCTTCATCATGTTGAGGGCGCACTGCCACACGAGTCTAGCGGCAATTGTTTATGGGAGCCCTCTGGAAGGACTCTTGTCTCCTTGACATAAGGCCCTAAGGGACCTACTCATTCACCTCCCCAGAATATGGGAGAGAATGGTGATTGCGTTCTAGGGATAACTACCCAAAATGATTGGAGACGGAGGTTGGCACCACCTGCTTCTTAATCCCTAGTCTTCGTTGTCCGGATGACCGGTTTAAGTTGTTAGCTCGTAGGGCTTGTCGGGAAGCCTCTAGAGTTGGAATGGTATCGTGTTGACAGTACTCCTTAACCAGTGCATTTGATACCCAGTTTTGGAGATGCTAAGTACGTGATATCGTCCTTAGAGTGAATGACGATCCAGCATAAGTAGCAGCATGGGAATTTACGGCAACATTATTCATAGTAGAAGTATTCACGGGTGTTAACATAAGAGAATCCATTGTAGAATATCTTGGAAAAGAGTTCCTGTTTAATATAACAGACATAATCAAAATAAGTCCTGCCACTACATCCTTTGGATGAGAATATATGTTATTTATTGTCTTGTTGTCCCTCTCATTGAGTTTTAAATAGTGGCCTAACAAATAGGGAAAATATCACTTTAACTTGGTTAAGGATTCACATCGGGTTCACCATTTTTTGTTTCCCTCTAGAATTGGGAATGACCTTGTTGGTTTAAGGTTCAAACATTCCAAGTGGTTTCTAACAGGTTTTTTCGTAGAACTCGAAACATCCAATGATTCCAAATTCATTTGGATATACTTTCCAAAGGTAGGCGCTCATTAGTTATGCACTGATGAGGCTTAAGAATTAGCATTGGTCGAGAGGATGGGAGGTCGGACTCATCACACCTTTTTTAGGGGAATTATTGTCTACTCAGGGACTCTCTTTACAGATTTATGTTATGTTCGTGAATCCTTATTACATTACCGAGTATTAAAATGAACATTCCTTTAGATCTAACAATCAATGATAAAAATGTATGAAATTTAGAGAATCTTTTATATGTATTCGAGGTTCTTCATCGATATAGAATCATCTGTGTTTGTTTATAAATTCTTAGTAAATGGTATCATTTAATACATTATATAGATTTCTCTTGGTCATTATGATAACCATGATAGGTTTAAAGCCACTCAGTGGGGAACTTGAAGTTTATTTTCATTCAGAAGGACATAGATTATTTTAGAGTTGGGATCGCACCCGCAGATGGGCTACCTACGTATCCTTATTTAGAGAAGGAATCAGAACCCACGTTGTTCTAGTAAAGAGTATGAGGTTCATGTATTATTAATGGCTCAAAGTAAGATGTCATAATTACATTTACACACTTTTCTCATGTAAGTCATGCTCAGTGTGAGAAATAAGAGGAATTGGTAAAGCAGGAAAATTGTTCCATGAAAGATGCAATCATGAGAAATAATGTGGGGGTTATATATGTATGACTACAAAGATAAATGAATATTAGGATTTACTTCAGGGAAGAAACCCAGAAACAGGGTCAATAAAGTTATATGTACATTATGGATATTTGGATACTCTAACTTGGGGCTTACTCCTGAAGAAGATTCCCAAATTATTGGGGGACTTCTGATTGGGTTTCACTCCTGAAAAGGAAACTCAAATCAAATGTAAATTAAGACTGGTTAAGAGAAATTAAGAATGGGGTTTTCTCCTAAAAAGGAGGCCCTGGTTAAAGAAATTATTGTTGGGGATTACTCCTAATGAGGATGCCCAGAATTAGGGGGACTTGGACTGGGGATTACTCTTGAAAAGGAGGCCCATGAATAGGGTTCTCTCATCTTAAAGGATGAGGTTGAATGAATGAAATATCTAACTTTACTGACATAAAGATGTGTAAATCACTAGGTTTTGAGAGATGTTCCACGGAATTCCTTTCATATAAGGAAGTCAATCAAGAAAACATGCTATAAAAGGATTTGAATAATTTCTTAATGACTGAATCATGAATAGGAGAGGTGGAATGGCATAACAGAGGTGAAATGGGATGGAAGAGAACCCAAAAAGTGAAGGGCGCAAAAGTCCTAGGGGGGCGCACAAGTACTGAATGGGGGCACCAGTCTTGGGCGCGCAAGTATAATTGCACGACACCTATATTCTTGGGTGATGGTTAAACAGTAAGGTATTACATGGGCGATCCTTTACCAAAGCCTTTATAATTATCCCGAGGTACTTCCAAAAGAGTGGCGCGCAAGTTTCAATGAGTATGTAAGGAGGTGCGCAAGTGTGTCCATTTCCTTTAAGGGTAAAACACTTAGGTGCGCAAGTGTTAGTGAATTATAACAATTACACCTTATTCCTCTTGTTTAGATCTTCCATTCTAGGTATAGAATTACCTTATAAGTGTTTGTAAGACTTGAAGAAGAGACTTGGGAATTCAGAGCTCTGTATCTGAATTCTGGAAATAATCCTCTTTGAAATGGGGGGCCCACTGGGGGTATTTATAGGCTGAAGAATACCCTAGGCGATTTTCAAAGAGGGCGTTCAAGTCACTTACTTGATCATTTGGGCGGCGTGCAAGTATACCTGTGCGACCATGCTAGAACCTGCACGACCTATGGGAAATGTTCTCCTTGTCCATCCCTTTCTCTTTTTTTGATGTTTATTCAAAGGATAAATCTTCTTTGTTTGAGGTATTTCCCTTTTCCTTTTTTTAGAATCTCTGAAGAAAAAGAACCGTCAACAATGACTATGATGGAATTGTTAAAGGTAATCCATCCTCGAATCTATGAGTTTCATCACCACTCTATTTTCAAGCACCCATTAACATTCATTTCATTCATTTTTAGAATCAAACAATTTCAAAAATATATATATTGATGTTCAATAATTTTAAGTTAAAAAACATGATTGTTTTGTTCTCATATCTAGACAAAACCAAGGTTATCCACTATAATTCATTTTTTACATAGAATATAATTCATTTTGGCCACATTCCATGAAATAAAAATTCATGACATTGTGTTTCTATAAAGGAGGTAGTGACAGTAATTTAATTATAAGTATCATTATATTTTCATATTAAAATTTTAAATTTTAAAAAAAGTTTATCTCACCAAGGTGTAAGAGAGAGATTTTTTTTCTATCCATAAAAGATTAAGGGAGAATTAATCTAAATCATTATTGGGGAGGAATTTAGGGATCTCATTCTAGACCATAAATAGAACCACAAATACCAAGAATTTGAGGGATAGGTCAAGGAATTAACTAATATCAATGAGTAAATCTTATTATTTTATCAAGAAATTGTCGAGGGAAAAAAATATTCTTCCAATCCCACCTCAAAATATTTTTATGAAAAACAATCTAAGGTACACCATCAACAAAACGTTGATTACAATGGTTTAAAAGTACTGTGTCAGTTGATTGAAGATAATATATAGGAGTTGAAGAGACAGATGGAACAAATAGATCAATGGTATCAAGAGAAAGATGAACATGAGATAGTTGTAGAATAGGTTTCCCTACTCATCTTTGAAGTTCAAGAAACTAAGGAGGTAATGAATGATACTACTGATGATCTATTGAACCCCCCATAATAATTTGAAAAAGATATTGATAAAGAATATTTTCCTAATGAATTATTTATTAGATGTAAACCTGATTCAGATGAAATTGTGAAGGAATATGAGGTGCAATATGATCTTCGCATCCCATATAATGCAGAGGCATCAATATATTTATATCTCTCTATTTCCTCATAAGTGGAAGAAACCTCCAAAATAATTACATTTTAATAAAAATTGAGGAGCCTCACTACCTACATCTATTATGTGGAATTAAACTCAAAATGTCACCTTCTATAGAAGAAGTAATTCATGTTCAACCAACTAAGGGATATGATATCCTCTAGAAATAAACATCCTCTAATATTACTTAATCTAATTTTAGTATCACCTCTCATTGTTTTAAATTTTCATAATTAGAAACTAATTATTTTTCCTTGGAGGAAGATGAAGAAAAATAAGTTTCTCCTTATGAGGTACACATGTATCTCTATAAAAAATGAAACATTTATTAGATAGAATATATAATGAGATCCAAGTCACTCTATCTGAATAAATAAGGACTCAAAATACCTAAATCTAAGGTGGAAGTTTTTATTCATTATTTATGCTTTAATATTGTTCAAATAGAATTACACACTGAGTTTCCCTTTTATTATTCCATTGATGCAGCACACTTAATGAAAGTATTCGCGAATGATGAAGAGTTTTTGAATGTGGGAACAGAGAAGAGGAGGACCCATTCATTATCCTATAACAATTATGAAAATTATACCTTATATGTAAGGGTATGGATTTCTTGTACTCTACTCAAAGAGTCCTCAACAATAAGAATAATGGAGTGAAGTATTCTACAAAGAAGTTTTAGTGGTTAATGAGCATGAGAACACACCCACCATCATTTTGTTGATAACCGACTAGAACTACCCATCTAGTGACATTAAAAATCCAATACCCACATTGGGGGTTAAAATAGGATATACTATATTTTTCTCCATTTCATATTCTATTTATATTTTAATTTAATTTAATTTATTTATTATGATATACTTTTACTTTTGAATGTTAGTTTTCAGGGAGAAACACTTATGAGAATAAATCAACATTTTATGGATACTAAGTGAGGTTGTACATCTCATTAACACTTAATATATTTCTATTATTCAATTATAATTTTTCATATATATTAAATCTCCTGGAATTAAATGCGTCAACTTTATAATTTTAAGGGTAGATAGGTAACCATTGTAGTATAGGAATTTCAAATTTCATTTTTTCAATTTTTTTGTGTCTTTTTCATATTTTTTGTCTCTTTTTAAATTTTAGAGTGATTATAAAATATGTGTGTAGAAATTATTATATTTTCTATTTCTGAAACCAATTTCAATTAGGGAACCAATTCAGCCCATGAAACTATGCTTAAATGAATTCTGAAAGACTTTGTTTCTAATTTAAAAATTATAAAATTTCATGATAAGACCAATAATTTTGGAATATAATAAATATTATCACTAACTTTATCAATATAATAGAATTATCATGATGAATATAAACCTTTTTTCATATTCTTCACATTCACATGATTTCTTAAGAGAACCAAAACATTCTTGATTTAACAAGAATATTATTTTCCAGTCAACACTTGTGGATTTGAGGATCTTTTGTTTTAAATGATTAATGAATTTACCAGGTTTTAAATGAATCTATTAAATAAAATATGATTTAATATATTCTTCCATTATCATTTAATTCTTTTATTCCCTAGTATACATGGACCACCCATTAGTTTATCCCCACTATAGGCCAATTTTTCCTATCCACACTTCCCTAAAAGTGAAATTGGATGATTAAGTTGAAATTAAATATTGGTGGAAGCTATATTGTGGTGTATATCATTTGGAACTAATTTGGGTTGAAAATACAATTATTCAGTGATGTTTTTTCTTCTGAAAAATTCATTTCGTAAAAATCTATACCTTTATGGATCTTTTATGGAAAAATATATGCCTTTCTGGAGCGTTTAAAGAGGAAAAAATAATATAAAATTTCGAGAATAAATTTCTATGATGTAGATGAATAATTATAGAATGTGAATTTTATATACAAAACCAAATTTGATATTATTTTGGAGACTATTTTCTTCTAAGGAGAGTATGGAGTAGACCATTCTTGACTGAAAATAAGAATCACACAATTGTTCATCGAAAAGTTTCAAAAAATCTTTTTATGCCTCACAATTTTTATAATATAAATCAAACCAACTAAGATAAAATAAAAAAACCTAGATATTTTTCAATATATATACATATTATAAACTCGGATTAGGTAGAGATATATAATTTTATCAAGCCTATGGTGACTCTTTCATGGGTTTTGTGAGAAAATCCTTCTCGAAAATTAGTATATGTGTAATGACAGAAAGTCAAGTATGATAAGTGTTATGTGTGAATTATTAGAAGAATTAAGTAAAATTCGATTGAATTATCTCATTAGATAACATGAAATATTGGTTTTTAAGAGGAATTCTATCTTTTGATTCTTGATGATAAATTTGTCTATATTGTGGTTATGTGTTTTAAATTTCCATTGATTTTATTTTGATTATTACTTGTCAAGAATTCTAGATGATAACAGTGGGGAAATTTATAGAGATAATAATTCATTATTTGTATTTAAATGACTTAAAACCCACTAATTTATCAATTTTCTGCTTAATTGTATCATTTTTTGATTTTAGGGATTTTGTGAGCATAAATGTGAAAATTGATTAATTCTAGAGTTTTAACAGTTTTCTATCACATTAATATTTCAACACTAAATTTTGAAATACTAAACCAAATTGAGATTTTTTATTATTTTATTCTTTATGGGTTTAATGTTCTTCAACTACACCAATTTCTCAATGAAAATCTACGAGTACTAATAAAATAAAGAAATTTGAAAAATATTTCTTGATGATAGAATCGACCAATCCTCATTAAATGAAGAAAATATTTGGCCAACGAAAACCAAAAGATTTGATTAATGCTATAAAAGATAGATGACCCCAAGGTTCAAACTCACATAAAATTTCATGGAAATATAAATTAATTACTAAATAGTATGAAATAGTCAAATTAGGGTACACTTAATAGTTTGTTGATCTAGAAAAAATTCACAGAATTGGCTAAGGAATATAATTTTTAAAGAATATTTATAAAGATTATGATATTTTAAAGAGAATGAAAAATATTTAGGGGAATATTTTTAAAAATAAAAAAAACAATAAGTATCTAGTTACTATGCAATAAAATCTCAAATATTTTGTGGATAGATATTGGAGGGAAAATTTTCCACCCCTCATCAATATAAAGACATGTGTCTACATCAATTAAAGTGTGTTTGAGAGAAATATTTTGAATGATCATGAATAAGAATTTAGTCCTTATATTGATAGATATTTTTTAATTTATATTTTATTATCTCCATAATGTTCTCTTCTTCGTTATCCATCTCTATTTCTCCTTTATATGGAGGGGTAAAACATTTTAGTGATCGAGGAAGGGGGAGTTTACCTATTTTAATCATGGGTCATGTTCTATAATTTGAAATTATATTTTTTTAGTAAATAATTTATATTTTTATTGGTTATAAATTATTTTAATTAAATTTAATTTAGGTATTTGGTATCATTCCTTATTTACACCTTGTTTGGATGTTATTTAAACACCCCAACTTAGTGAAACTTGTCTGGATTGCGAATATTATGTTGGGTGATAAGTCTCTAAATATAATTTGCACAAGTATGGAAGTAGTGAGTTTTCTTTAGGTTTATATAGAGTATTAATTACCCTTTGGTAAATACAATATTATTTTTTCAATGGTTTATAGACATTCATGAACACAGGGGTGGTTTCCATTGCGTTATTTAACCAGGGGTGATTGAAAAATCAATCTATGACCCATTGATTTATCATTAAATCAGAATATGGAAATTATGACTTTTATGGATATGATGTAATTGAAATATTTAATCCAACCCTGACCAATTCAATTCATTAATCAATTTATTTTAAATCACTCATTCATTTCCAAAATCAAAAAATCATAGAGTAATTATTATTATTCTCTAATTTGATGTGAATAACTTGATTAGTGTGTGATCCTCCTTAGAGACAACCCATGATATCCAATGTACTTAATTTTTAACTTAGGAAATAAATTTTGTTTCTATGACCCATGATTAGAACATGTGAGACATATATAACCACATAAGAATTAATGATAGTCTATATAAAAACATCTATGATGTAATACAAGATAACTAAATGGAAAAAAAATGAAATATTTTCTTACAATATTTTCTATAAGGTGTGAGGAAAACCAATCCCTATAGGATCCCAAAAAAAATTTATTCAATTATTTTTTTTAAAATTAATTATATCTAGTTTTAGTTTAAATAATTTTTGGTTTCATAAATTAGATATAAAAAATTTAAATAATAAGAATTTTCATTTTTCAAAACCAAAGGAAAAAAATTGTCACGACCCATCCCCTGGGGCCCGTGTCGTTACTACCCCATGCCCGCCTTCCATAGGCCAGCGTCTCGAGACTAGCACCAAAGTCGTAAATCCCTAAACTGGGAAGGAATTTCCTTAATAATTTGAAAATGTACACAACAGAGTATGAGTTGGAAGCAAAACACTATGTAAAACTATATACAAAAGAGTTTTGAAAGTAGAGGGGTCAGAATACAACCCAACAAGAAAGTACAAGTACAACTGGAAAAGAGGTAATATAGATTCAATGTCATCCTATGTGATTTCGACCTGAAGGTTAGGTACAGATGGCCTCCATATCACTCCATGTTCATACGTCTCCTCCGTGTACCGTCACGCCATGTGGTCCACCTCCGGGTACCATCCAGTCCTGGAACACTCAGCATCGGTTAGCGTTGTCCGCCATCTGCAACCCACACAATGATGTGCGGGCATAGCATGTGCAGGGAGGAGTATAACGATACTCAGTAGGGAACCTGAGACCCTCAAGGTTTCGTAAAACCAATAATGATATACCACAAAGTATGAAATCAATAGATAACCCCACTTAGGTATATGCCCATACATATACCTAAGTTATCAAGTAACCCATCTCAATCATGAGGAAAACCAAAAAGTTACTGACTCAGTTCAACTAAGATTTTAGTTATTGAAACCAAGACTGCTGGATAACTCCTGGACAATCGAGTATAGTGGGCCTGCCACGACACCAAGGCACTTTCCCCTAACCTTGGACTGTTGAGGTACTCCTCTTGTCGAGAACCGTGGGTCTGCTGCGTCACCAAGGCACTACCCACCGTGGGTCTGCCGTGTCACCAAGGTGCTCCCCCACATAGCTTGTTGAGGTACACCTCTTGTCGAGTACCATGGGTCTTCCGAAACACCCAGGCTCTCCCCACTACAGTTCTTCCGTGACACCATGGCACTCCTCGCTAGGCTTGATGAGTCACTCTGAGTGAAAACGGCCAGCAGTCATCAGGACTCATCCAACTACTAGGTCTTCACACTCTACTCACTCATCAGCAGAAGGATCCGCTCCACGAGCTACTGGTTGGTACTCCAAATTTCATGAAGTACCACGAATATGTATCTCAATGTTCCTCAATGTCACAGGGGTCTCAACACTATAGACAATGCATCAATCGGATGCCTAGTATAGGAGTTATTAGCCATTTAGTCCCAGGGGGCCAGTTGGATTTGTGCACGAACCATCCTAATTGTATCTCAACTATACCCCCAAACTCTAGTGGGGTATACTCAAAGGAACTGTAATTCTCCAAGATTACCAGCGCCACTGACAGCTCGTCAAATGGTCATCTGTTGCGAAATATATGGCCAAAGAAAGTAAAGGTTCGGTACTGGGCCCGAGTCCGGTCTGACCCGATCAGACAAACCCAACCTGACTTAGTCTGGGTCGACCGGTCTGGGTCGACTCGGTCAAAACTATTGGGTGGAGCCCGTCCCATTGGGTGGGCCATCCTGTTAGGTTCGGCTCGGCCCGCTGGGCCCAGCCCAGCCGGCCGCGTGGGTGGTTTTTCATGTGCTTGAGACTGGTTCGGCCCGGAGCGTCGCGAGGGAGTAGCCTTGCGTGGCTCACCCTAGAGGATGCAGTCGGCCCGGTTCGGTGGGGGCCCTGCAAGGGGGTCCGCATGCCATATTGGGAGGCTAGCGCGGCCAGTGCACCGGTTCGGTCGGGTGGTGACCGGGCGGCCCAGCAGGTGGGATAGCGGGGGGGCAGGGCAGTGCACCAGGCGGGCTAGAAGGTGGCCGGACAGGGCTCTAGGAGTGCCAGAGGGAGGCCAGGGAGGGTGTCAGGTGGGCCGAAAGGGGGTCGAGAAGGGTGCCATGTGGGCGGGAAGGCGTCCGGGCAGGGCGCCAATCGCGCCGGCGGGCAGCCGGGCAGGGCGCGGCCAGGCGGGCCGGCGGCCTGGAGTCAGGCATGGCGTGGACAGGCGGCCTGGCGGCCGAAAGTTGGGTGGCACGAGCTGACGGCGGTGCGGCCCGAGGGGCAATTCCGTAGGGTTGTGGTTTGGCTTGGAGCACTGGAGCACCACGGGGGTGGCGCAGTTTGTAGATTTCATGGGTAGCGTGACCTTTTTCATCACTGCCTTTGTCATACCGTCGCCTCATCACCATGTCGAAGATCGTCACAAACAAGAATGACAGAGTGGTCAGGCCATGTTGGTTTGGCCCACACCCTCCACATTTTGGGTGGTATCAATTGTCTCATCAAGATGTAAGAATATGAACAACAAGTCACCCTCAAACAATTCCTTTCCAACCATTGAAGAAGATTCAAAGAAAGCATAAACATGTAAAAAACCCTACCTTTGTTCGTCGTTTTTCGTTTGTTGAAAAAGTCACAGAAAGTATACGAAGAAGATCGTTGTTCATCGCGTCCGCTGCAAGATTCCAATCTCGAGCTGCGTCGGCTTGTTGACAACAATGTAGAGGTTAGGTTGGTTGAAGACGTCCCACGCCTGTAGAAGCTCCGAGGAAGAAGACGAAGAAGGTCGGCGTTCTTCGTTCTTCGTTGGCAGAGTTCTTCCCTCTTCTCCCAAGTTTCCTCCTAGATGCCAAAGAAAATAATAATAGATAGGTTTATCTATTATATCATTGGCACAGAATTCAAAATGGTGAAATAAATTAATTGGCTCCACCTAATTAAAATGGAGGATTGGCACTAGTAATTAGGGGAGTTGGCACAATTTAATTAAAGGGAAGGTGGCACCATAATGGAATGAGGGTGTGGAGAAACTCTCCCATAATAATGAGTGGAGTTAAGAGATTTTCTTCTCCCATCATTAATAGGAGAGTTTAGCCCCATCTAGTCCCGATGTCATAACCTCTCCTAGGAGGTTATGATCGGGTGGGCCCCACCACCATAACCTTTCATGATAGGTTAAGGTGTGGTGGTCCCACCTCCAACTTCCATGAGGAGGTTTTAACCAACAAACAACCACATGGCGGCTCAAATAAAAAAAATCAAGAAATACAGTGATGCTCACTTTATTTTATTACCTCCATAAAAACCCCAAAAAATAAATTTTGTTATCGACCCACTGTGATCAAAGTGAATGTATCCCTAAGGGAATATCGATGTTGCAAGTTCAACGATGTCCTCATATTTCAATTCTGAGCACTGGTTCAAAAGTCTAAAAATCCGCTCATATGATTACTGCACATACCTGAAAAATACATCAGAAATTGATTTTAGGCACACTGGGCCTCGGAATCATGCGCCGTAAGATTTCACGGAATCATAAAATTCCCATCTATTTATGAAAAAAATTCAATGTAATTTTCTGGACATTACAATCTCCCAACCTCAAGGCTTTACACCACCATAAGCTACAACTCAAACTAAGGTAAAAAATAGGGGTACAGAGCACGCATTTGTGCCTCCCACTCCAAACTTCTCTTCTGTAGGTTCACATGCTTCCAACGAACATGTACCAGAGGTATCAACCATCCACGTAGGACCCTTTCATGTCGATCCCAATCTACACTAGAACCTCCATAAAAGTCTCCTCATTGTCGACGTCCAACTCTCCATGGTTGATGATGTTAGAAAGGTCGTGCACGTCTCTCCTTAGCTAAGATACGTGGATGATGTCATGCACCTTCTGAAACTGGGGTGGAAGAGCTCAGTGGTATGCCACCTTGCCAACTTTGCTGAGGACCTTTAATGGTCTGATGAAACGTGGAGATAACTTGCCGACTCGGCCAAATCTCTGTAAACCTCATATGGGTGAGACCCATAGAAAGACGTGGTCACCATCCTCGAACTCCAGAGGTCTCTGTCTCCTATCATCATATGACTTCTATCTACTCTGTGCAGTCTTCATCCACTCCTGGATGATCTGCACCTTCTCAGTGGGTGCTTGTACCATCTCTGGTCCCACTAGTGCTGACTCCCCAAGGTCTGTCCAACACAATGGAGATCTACAAGGACGACCGTACAAGGCCTCAAAAGGTGTCATCCCGATTGTGGAGTGATAGTTGTTGTTGTATGGAAACTCCACCTACGGTATGTGATCCTCCCAGCTGTGATCGATGTAGAGGACACAAGCATGCAACATTTCCATGAGGGTCTAAATGGTATGCTCGGTCTGTCCATCTGTCTGAGGATGGAAGGTGGTGCTCAAAAAAATATGTGTTCTTAAAGACTAATGCAACCCCTTCCATAGCCGAGAAGTAAACTGTGCATCACGATCGGGGAAAATAGAAGAAGGTACTCCATGTAGCCACACAATCTTCTGCACGTAGAGGAATCTGGAGATCTCTACTGAACCCTTATCTCTGATCGGTATGAAGTGGGATGGCTTGGTGAGATTGTCAATGATTAGCAAAATCGAGTCATGACCCCCAGATATACGTGGATGTCCTATCACGAAGTCCATGGATAACTCATCCCACTTCCACTCTAGGAATTCTAAAGGCTGAACCAAGCTTGCTAGTACTTGATGCTCTACCTTCACTTGCTGACAAGTGAGGCACTGAGAGACAATCTCTACAACCACCATCTTCAACCCCGGCCACCAGTGTTGTCGCTGGAGATCCGGGTACATCTTTTCCACTCCTAGATGTACCGGAATAGGGGATGTGTGAAAATCCATCAACACTTCCTTCTTATGTGACACTAGCACCATAGTACTTCCTCTGAAGAGGATTAAATTCTCCCCACCATCAAGAAATCTATTAGGTGCCTGCCCTGTGGATATCTGAGCATGTCGCGTATCGTAGTCAGCGTCCCCACGTTGCACCTCCCTGACTCACTGAAGAAGTGGGGGAGTGACTGTTTGGGACTGAATGAAAGATGTTCCATCCCTATCCACAAAGGATATCTATAAAGTGTAAAGCTGCTTCGTCACCTCACATTACAGTTTTATACCAGATATCCTACTAAGTGCATCTGCTACAACGTTCTCAATTATAGGAGTATAGACTATCTCAAAGTCACGGTCTTGGAGGAACGTAATCCATCACTGATGTCTTATGTTCAATTCATTCTAATAGAAGATATACATGAGACTCTTGTGATCAGAGTACATGGTAAAATGTTCTCCAATCAGATAGTGTCACCACATATTCAATGAGAAGACCACTGCTACTAACTCCATGTCATGGGTTGCATAGTTTGATTCATGTTGTCTCAGCTGCAGAGAACTGTATGTGATCACTGCTCAGTCTTGCATTAGGATACACCTGAGGTCGATCCTGGATGTGTCACAGTAGACTACGTACCCCATTCCTTCCTCTGTAAGCCTCAATATGTGGGCACTGGTCAGCAACATCTCTTAAAAGCTCTGATGGTATCTCTCTGACCACATGAAGTTTTTCCCCTTCTTTTTCAAGGCTGATAGTGGCGATGAAACTCTGGAGAAGTCTTGAACAAACCTCCAGCAGTACCCATCCAAACCCAGGAAACTTCGTACCTCCATCACACTCCTGGGTGGATCCCAAGAAAGTACCGCTTCAATGTTCGCTAGATCCACTCCAACTTCAGCCTCTGAGATAACATGTCCCCAGAAGTGAAGCCATAGAATCCAAAATTGGAACTTCTAGAGTTTACTATAATGCTGGTTCTCTCGGAGTGTGTGCAATACTACCTGAAAATGGTAGGTATTCTCATCCTCAGTAGTCGAGTATATCATAATGTTCTTGATGAAGAATACTAAAAAGAGAACGAGGTATGGCTGGAAAATCATGTTAATGAGTCCTATGAACACTACTGGAGCGTTGGTTACACCAAAAGAAATAACAAAGAACTCGTAGTGTTCATACCGACATCTAAATTCCATCTTCTGCACATCCCCTTCACAAACTCTGAGCTGGTGATAGCCTGATCTGAGGTCTATCTTCGAGAACCATCGTGCTCCCTTCAACCGATCAAAGTGGTCATCAATTATTGGGAGTGGGTACTTGTTCTTCATGGTCACCTGGTTTAGAAGATGATATTTGACACAAAGCCTGAAGCTCGCATGCACCTTATTTGAATCAGAATTGGGGCTTTCCAGGGGGAAACACTAGTCCTGATGAATCCCTTCTCCTATAAGTCCTCTGGCTATACCCGTAGCTCGCGAAGCTCCGTGGGAGCCATCTGATACACTGGTGTAGATATTAGTGTCGCCCCGGACTACAAGTTAATGTAGAATTCCACCTCCTTGTGAATAGGTTCTCCTAGAACATCATCAGGGAAAATATCCACATACTAGTCCATCAATATAGGAAAACTGGAACACTCCACATCAACTGATCCGAGGCTAAGGCAGGCCAACTGATGAGTGATCAGGTGCATCCTCCTCCGAGTAAGTCCATATTGTGCTGCATTGGATCCATTATCATCAGTGAAGGTAAACCTGGTCCCATCCATCCAGATACACCGCACTTTGTGCCTAATATAGTCGATCTGAGCATGGAATGTAGATAACCAGTCCATACCCAAGATGATGTCGTAAGGCCTCAATGCCTCTACTAGGAGATCCCATATAACGCTCCCACCTCTTAGTGTAAGATCACACTACTGGCACCACTACATAATTGTCAATTATTCTCCTGTAAGAGTCTCTAGTCATAAGTTTCAAGCAAAAGGCTCTGTCGGAATCTCTGAGCTCTGAATGACGGCAGTCACAATGAAAGAGTTACTGCAACATGTGTCTATAAGTACTACAGCAATGGTGAAGTAGACACAGATCGTACCTCATATCATCTCCAAAGTGTCGTGATCGTAGGTCTCAGCTGCCTGGAGCTGAGATCTCCCATGTCCACCTTCTCCCTGCGATTGAGGTTGACCTTCTGGTGGTTGTGGTGGTGGCACCACCAATCGTTGTCCACTGCCAGCTACACGGATAGCTCCTCTGCCATGTCTGCCTGATCCTTGCGGACTGCCTTGATCGAATCTTTGCCTCTTTATGGGAGGTCCTTCGACTATCTTCTGATCATCCAAATAGCAGCTAAGACTGTAACGATCCATTTGACCATGCCCGCCGCATAAAAAACACCGCCCACTATTAGCATTTATGTCTGTGCTCTGGGTGCCCTGCACAACTGATCCTGAGTAATGTGGCCGTTCACCTATAGGTCTGGTCCTCTTGGACCTCTGCAATATCTGTCTTCTGTCAGCTATAGAAGACATCGCTGCAAGTCGACTAGTGGTGGGTCTGGCTACTAAAGGCTGCTCAGTAAGGAAACTCTCCACTAAGAGGGGTCGCTCCAACACCCCTTCCTGTGTCAGGATGCTGAGTGAGATCACCAAATCTCTGATCTCTCACCTGATCCCCTGATCGAAGGTCCAGGCCTTGAAGAATGGGTCTCTTACCATATCTTTGGATTAGCGTGAGAGGTCTGTAGACATCGCTGAGTAAATAGATAATGTCATGCTACCCTGATATAGATAAAGTAGCTCCTAGATGTGTAATGCGTGAAGAGTTGCTGGGACAAACTCTACCCGAAACAGGCTCTCGAAGTCTGCCTAGAGGACAGTCATCTCTTCATGAACCCAGAGCATCAAGCTCCACTATCTTCACACTGCTTCCTATAGAAGGCTGGCATCAAGTATCACCCTGAGGTCTGCTGGTGTCCCTAGAAGTCGAAAAACTCTCACACACAGCATCCAGCCAATCCTCAGCCGCCTGTGGGTCTGTCTCTCCCTTGAACTTTGGTGGAAACTTGTTCTTGAACTTATGCCACATGCTCAAATGGAATGCATCGTCTGATGCTAGATCTGGTGTCATTAGTGGCCCAACAGGAGTAGTACTGCTGATGCCTCCACTGGAAAAGGGCCCTACACTGAGGCCTTACAAATCGGTGGCTATCTACGCGTTCAACTCTTGGGGCTCTAACTGGTTGTCGTGGGGAGGCATCCTAAAGGAAACAGATGTGACATGGTAAATGATTTATACCTGGTGAGCTGACCAGGTTGAGATGACATAAAAAAACATTTGAAAACACAAACACAATCAGTGTTCTCTCACAATTATTTGGAAATCAGATGTCATGGTCCTGGTGTATAGATACGTCGGCCGCTGCACCAACACTGGACTCCATGAATTGAAAACCACACTCAGTACCCTTAATCCTATTACTTCACAGAAAAGATAAGAACCATAAGTTATGTGGTAGAGTAGACTTCTCTGATACCAATTTTTCATGACACGTCCCATGGGGCTCGTACCATGACTACCCCAAGCTCGCCTTCCATAGGCCAGGGGCTGGCGACAAGAACCAAAGGCGAAGATCTCTTAACTGGGAAGGAATTGCCTTTATAACATGAAAACACACACAACAGAGTACGAGCAGGAAGAAAAAAACTAAGTAAAACTATATAAAAAAGAGTGATGAAATTAGAGGGGCCGAAATACAAGCCAAACAGGAAACTACAAGTACAACTGGAAGAAAGTTAAAATAGCTGATGGGTCATCCTCCAGGATTGCTACCTGAAGGGTAGGTATATATGGCCTTCACATCACTCCACATATTTCTGTCTCCTCCGTGTACTGTCTCATTGTGTGGTCCACTTCCGGGTATCGTCCAGTCCTGGATCACTCGGCCTCGGTCAATGTTGTATGTCATTTACAACCAACACAATGACGTGCGGGAATAACCCATGTAGGGGTGAGTATAACTATACTCAGTTGGGACCCCGAGACCCTGAATGTATCACAAAACCAACATGGATAAACCACAAATTATGAAATAAACAGATAAACCCACTTTGGTATATTCCTATACATATACCAAAGATATCATGTAATCCATCTCAATCATGAGGAAAACACGAAAGTTACTAACTCAGATCAACCATGATTTTAGTTATAGAAACCTCGACACCTGGAGAAATCCTACTCAATCGAGTACAGTAGGACTGTCGTGACACCAAGGCACTTCCCACTAACCTTGGACTGCTAAGGTACTCCTCCTGTCGAGTACTGTGGGTCTTCTGTGTCACCAAGGCACTACCTACCGTGGATCTTCCGTGTCGCTAAGGCGCTCCCCCACGTAGCATACTGAGGTACTCCTCATGTTGAGTACCGTGGGTCTACCATGACACCAAGGCACTCCCCACTGGGTGTCTTCTGTGACACTATGGCGCTCCCCGCTGGGAAAGTTGAGTCACTCTGAGTTAAAACGGTCAGTAGTCGTCAGGTCGCATCCAGCTACTAGGTCTCTACAATCTGCCCGCTCGTTATCGGAAGCATCTGATCCACTAGATACTAGTCGATACTCCAACTTTTACGAAGTACAATGAAGATGTATCTCAATGATCCTCAACATCATAGGGGTCTCATTGCAAAATACGGTGCATCAATCAAACACTCGGTTTGTGAGTTATTAGCCTTTTAGTCCCAGGGGCCCTGTTTGATTCGTGCATGAACCAACCTGACTGTATCTCAACTATACCCCAGACTTTAGTGGGGTATAATCAAAGTGACCATCATGCTCCAACATTACCAGTGCTGTTGAAGGTTCATCAAACGTTCATCCAGTGCCAAAGATGTGTCCAATGAATGAAAAGGGTCGGTAGTGGGCCCGGGTCCTATTCTACCCGGTCGAACCGAGCCAACCCAAATTAGTCAACGTCGACCCGGTATTGGTCGACCCGGTCAGAACTATTGGGTCTGGCCTGACCCATTGAGTGGGATAGCCTGTAAGGTTTAGCAAGGCCCACTGGGCCCAGCCCAGCAGGCCGCGTTGGCGGTTCGGCCAGGGATCAGGACCGATTTGACCCGGAGCGTCCTGAGGGTGCGACCCGCCGTGGCGTGACCCAGAGGACACGGCCGAACCTGTTCGTCCAGGGCACCGCAAGGGGGTCCATGATCCGGCTCTAGAGGTCAGCGAGGCTAGGGTTATAGTTAGGTCGGGGGTGACCAGGTAGGCTGGCAGGCGGCCGGGCAGGGTGCCAGGCGGGACGGAGGCCAAGAGCCAGGTGGCGCGGGCCGATGTCGGTGATGCCCAGGTGGCTATGCCTGGCAGGCTGGTAAGCGGCCAGGAGCCGGGTGGCGCGGGCCATTGGGGGTTCGATCAGGTCCTGACCCTGCAGGCCGGCAGGCAGCCGGCAGGCTTCCAGGCGGGCCAGCAGGTGGACGGGCAGGGCGTCGGGCGGGCCGGCGGACGGCCGAGCAGGGCGTCGGGCGGGCCGGGGGACGGCCGGGCAGGCCGGCAGGCAGCTGGGCAGGGAGCGGCTCGGCGGGATGGCATCCAGAAGCTAAGTAGGGCACGGCCAGGATGGCTGACGACCAGAAGCAGGGGGCGTAGGCTGGTAGCTTTGTGGCTCGGGTGGTTAAGCCAGAGGGTCGTGGTTCGGCCATGAGCACTGGAGCACCGTGAGGGAGGCACAGTTTGTTGAGGCCGCGGGTAGCGCAACCTTTGTCATCGCCACCATTATCATTTTGTCGCCTCATCACCATGACGAAGATCGTCACAAAAGAGAATAGTGTAGGGGTCATTCCATGTTGGACTGGTCCACACCCTTCACGTTTAGGGTGGTATCAATTGGATTATCAAGAAGTAAGAAGATGAACAAAAACTCACCCACAAACAATTCCTTTCCTACCATTGAAGAATATTCAAGGAAATCATCAACATTTAAAAAACCCCTACCTTTGATCGTCATTCATCATTCGTTGATGGAATTGCAGAAAGTAGTTGAAGAAGATCGTCGTTCGTCGTGTCCGCTGCTCGCTTCCAATCCTGAGCTGCGTCGGCTCGTTGATGACGATGTAGAGGTTAGGTCGGATGAAGATGTCCCACATCGATAAAATCTCCGAGGAAGAAGTCGAAGAAGGTTGGCGTTCTTCGTTCATCGTTGGGAGAGTTCTTACCTCTTCTAACAAGTTTCCACCAATATGCCAAAGGAAATAATAATAGATAGTTTTATCTATTATTTCGTTGGCACACAATTCAAAATTGTAAAATAAATAAATTGGATGCACCTAATTAAAGTGGAGTATTGGCACAAGTAATTAGGGGAGTTGGCACAATTTAATTAAAGGGAAGGTGGTACCATAAAAGAGGGAGGGTGTGGAGAAACTCTCCCTCATTAATGAACAGTGCTGAGAGGTTTTCTGCTCCCGTCATTAATAGGTGAGTTTAGCCTCGTGTGGTCCCCACGTCATAACCTCTCGCGAGATGTTATGTTCAGGTGTTCCCCAACACCATAACCTCTCCTAGGAGGCTAATGTGTGGTGGCCCCACCTCTAACTTCCATGATGAGGTTTTAACCAACAAACACCCACATGGCAGTGGAAATAAAAAAATAAAAATATAAAGTGAAGCTCACTTTATTTTATTATCATCCACGAAAACCCCAAAATCTATCTTTTATTATCAACCCACTCTTGTTGAAATGACAGCCTCTTTAAGAGAATATCAGTGATGCGAGTTCAACGGTGTCCTCAGATTTAAATTCCGAGTACCAGTTCCAAAGTTATAAAAAACTTGTAGTATGTTTACTGAACCTACCTGAACAAAATTTCAGAAATTGATTTCTGGAAAACCAGGCCTCGGAATCACACGCCGTTAGTTTTCATAGACTCATAAAATTCCCATGTATTAAAGAAAAAAATTTCTTATGGAATTTCCAGGTGATTAACAATTTATTTTCGTTTAAATTTTTTTAAACAAAACATTAAAAAACACACATAGCATTGATAATACCACTTTATTTTTGAAAAGTCATTCAAACTATTTTCAAAGAAATTTATAAAACCCTTTCACATTGTATGAATGAATGATCTCATAGAAAATATAAGTAATTATTTCTAAATCATTAGTTACATAAAAATTAATAAATTTGGGGATATAAAATAATATTAATATGATCCTTTATATAAAACCACAAACTAAGAAACAGATTTCATTGTCTCACCAGTATCACATTCTCATTCTATGTGGAACATTAATATTGTGTGACTCTCTAGTGTAACAGAAATAATTTTTTCCAACCCAGTACTTGGGATAAATGGACTAAATATAAAATTGAATATGATTAATAATCATTTAAAATTAATAAAATCGTCATAAAAATAAATCACACCATCACCTCGAATTCCCTCATAATTAAGGACACCTTTTTATCCAGTACCCAATCCCCAAATACAATAATCAACACCAATAAAGTGAAACACGAATAAGGATGATTATAATGGTGTAACACACCCACACATTTGAAATCCTTTTAAAAGATCCAAATGGTATTTATTAAAATATAAATTAGGATTCCAATATTTTCTAAATACTCAAAATCCATTTGAAATTCACTTCTTATAACATTCCATTTGAAAACCACCTATGAATCAACTTAAGTATATACACTTCTTTTTTTAGATAATAACTCTTAAATACTCAAAAACCCCATACATTAATTTATCATGTGGTCCAAACTGGGGAAAATTTAAATTTTAACTAAATTAATTTCAATAAATTCATGTAATCAATTTACATCCTTACTTGTAATTTCTAAAAATATTTGAATAATATGAAAACCATTACACCAAGGGAGGATAAACCTTGACTGTTTTTCTAACCAATTAAAATTATCATATTTAGTAATAATATTAATATAAAATAATTAAAAACATAAATCCCCAATTACATGGCCAAATAAAATAAATAACAATAATTCCTACATTAGATAAATGATAATCAAGCCTGATGTCATCACTTTCCCAAGATAATTCTCTAACATGTATATACACTACCCAAAAAAATCACTAATCACCTAAGGGGATTTGTTGGATCCATATACTTTGAATAATCTTAACCAGGTAACCCCTAATGTATCTTCCAGTAGGGTTTATAATAAGTCTAAGAAGAGAAAAGAAGAGGTAAATAGAAGAATGATGAGATGGAGGTAGAGAAGCCCAAATATAAATTGATACATATTTAAATTAAAGAGAATGTATATAGAAAATAGATGCATAATGATAGGAGGGAATAATTTTAGGGCTCCTCCATGGATACTATATTTGAAACATAAGAGGATATAGGGCCCGTAGATTTAAATTTAATCTAAGGGGATTTTGTGTGAAATTAGATATGTAAAAATTAAAATTATAGAATGCATAAAATGTTAGGCGACATAGTTTACCTAACTATTTGATAATATGGAAAACCATCCTTGAAACACCAAAAAGTCATGTAGATGGGAAATCATGGTAATATTAACAATTCAAAAATCATAAAAAATGAATCTATTAAAAACTATAGTTTAGTCACACAACTTTTGTAACAGTAATGATAATCGTGCAGGAAAACCGTTATTCATATAAAAAACCTTTAAATTTTTTAAATTTTTAGAAACATGAAATGAAGCCTCATAATAAAGTATCCCTACCATAAACTAATTTACACCATAATGTCACCTAGTTTGATAGCTGACATGATCACCAAATTTAAAATGAAAGTCCCATCATGGAAACTAAATCAATAGGGTGGGTTCAAAAATGATACCAAATATTAACCATCCTAAATATTGATAAAACTATCTCATATATTTTTGAATTTCCATTCATAAATCACAATTAACCATTGAAATAGTTTGTTCAAGGTGAAGATACAAAAAATGGATATCCCCAAAATTTTAGGATTCTCTTAGAATGGATATACCAAGAAAAATTTATCCATACTAAAACATCACCCAAGTAATTAATATTCATTATTCAACCACAACCAATGTGAAATGAACAAGATCCTTATTAAAAAGGGAAACCATAACCATGGAATAATATATATAAAAAACATGTCCTCATGTCCATCAACACATCCAGCCTAGAAAAAAAAAAGAGAAACCACAAAACATACAGTAAGATAATTCCAAAAAATCTTACCACAAGTGAAAACACCATAGGGTATCCTAATACACCTAATCAAAAATATGATTCTATAGAGAAACCTAAAAAGTTATAGAAATGGAAATGAATTATCAAAGTAAATTCACACTCTCTCTAAGGGAAAAATTCATATTCAATGGTCTCCCATTACCATCCACATAGAAATATACCTAAAATATCTTAATACATTTAAAAACCCACAAAATATCACTCTAATATACAAAATATTTATGATATATTTTAGTTTAAAATGGTTTGATGTCCTTTATATATTTCACTACCCTAAATATTGATTTTAAACAAACTAAGATATACTATTAAAATATTAATAAATATGTTTGATGATTTCTAAACATTAGAATGGATGGAAGGAATATGTAAAAAAATATTTTGAAATTGTATTGTTTAAAAAAGTATAAAGTAAATTAATTTGTTAGAAGTTAGTTATGAAGGAATATAAAAGCATTCAAAATTAAAAAAAAATTTATTTTTCCTAAAAATATATTTTACTATGTGAAATATGTTTTTATCATAATAAATTAATATAATATTAATTAGGGATTATAAAAAAATCATTACATAATATATTAAATTGAATATTTTAATGTTAATTTAATTTTTATTATTATTCATGTAATCAGTAAAAGTATACTTTTATACATAAAGTTGATTTTTTTTAAAAAAAATTTGTTGGAATTTTCATTATTATTTTAAAAGTAATTTCATAAGATTATAGAAATATTATTAAATAAACTGGTTTCCATATTTATATAATTGTTTATAAATTTAGTAATGAGCTTAATTTCATTTTATTCATTATAAATTTTAATGATGTTAAAAATTCTATACTATGGTAAATATTAAAAGGGTTAAATATGGGTTAAAATGAAGATATATGGGTTAAAATAACCGAAAAAATCTATAAATCCTATTATATGAATTAATTTATTTCTAATATTATCATATAATTAATTTTTAGAAATTTTCACCAATAATCCAATTATACATTATTATATTTATGAATTCTTAATAATTACGCATATGCCACTCTCCTCGCCTATAAAACAAAACATTCTACCATCACATATACACATTTATTAAGACATATAGTTTATCCATACCTACCCACATCTCTTTTAAAATTCTTGATACATTTATATATATTATTCACTTATTAAAATAGCATTTAAATGGTCCTTAAGAATATATATAAATGAATATTCTCAAATAAGAACAAATTTCTTCACGAAATCCATTTCTGTTTATTTCTATGAAACAATATAAAAATACTCAATATTCATATTAAAATGATTTAATTTTTATAAATAATATGATAATAAGTTTTTATTTTAATTATATATCCATTTTTTTCTTTTTTCCAACCTATTAGAAATGATAATGTCATTCTTGAGTACGCATAGACTACCACCACCATGAAGTGATGTGATTCATCTTTCATTACTTGAAAACAAAATAATATTAATACGTATGTTTCTAATGAATCTATATTATAACTATGATATTATTCTGATTTTTGGAGTATATATATACTATTTTATTTATTTCATACCATTTGTTGACGAATGAAAACATTACTCATGTGTTCGTACTAACTACGGTATCTATGAAGTGATATAATCCATTTTTCTTAACCCCCATATATGAAGGGTTATTAATGTGTATATAATTAATTAAAATGATACATATGATATTATAAATCTCATATATTGAATAAATCTGTTAGCTAGTATTCTAGAAAATAACCATCAAATTGAAACATGAATGGTCAATAATCTCGTTTTAAGCAAAAATTTCATTTTTAATGAAGAATTATTAAGCAATAGGTAATTTGAAAGAAAAATTAATTATTATATTTTATTAAAATTTTGAATATTTTTTTGGAGTATACATATACTAAATATAAAATTATTATATAGGAGATAAAAATTGCATATGAATAACGATTAGACCAAAGGTAAGTGGTTATGTTTAAATATCATTTTTAAAACATTTGTTACGTTAAATTTGAATTGAGGGAAATTATATGATACTTATCATATGAAAATCCTTAATTTTTTTAATAATGGTTATTTATAGGGTTTTTATGTTTTCCATTCATTCTCATATCAATAACAAATAAAAAAATGAAAAAATGTTCTCGAGAAAAGTTGATATTATTTCCAATTTAATTGGTGTTTTTTCTTCCATGTTTACGTTCATTAAAATGTTTTAAGGAATTTATTTTTAAATGAAGAAATTTTTATTAATATTAATTTAAAACCTTATTTTTATTTATTTTTATTTTTTAAAAAGAACCTTCTTGTAATATTTTGAATTACCTACAAACACAAGTCTAAATGAAATATTTGTTTTAATGTTTACCAAAATAATATATTTTCACATAATAATAATCATTATTTGTATTGAATTTTATATTAATAATAATCATGGTTGTTATAATAAATATTAAAATAATATATAAATTATTTATTTTTAATGATACCAAGGGGGAAAATATTTTTCACTTTTTCAAATAAATTTTCAAATTCTGTTTTAAATGAATTACAAATCACTGTCAGATTAATCTAATAGTTGCAATGCTTCACATGGGATATGATATAATGATACCATAAATGGTATCTCACTATATAGATAACTATTATATGATTATAATATTATTATGAAACTCATTTCATTTACATGGGTCATTCAATGATAAATTGATGAATGTTTTTTGGATATTATATCACACATATGCACATTTTTCATTATGTGAGGGTGCATCCATTAATGACCAAAAATGAATCTTGTAATGATTCATATATCATTAGATAATATGGATTTTAATAGGGATTAAACTAAGTTCAGTAAGCGACTATATGTAGTTTTATATTACAGGGAGTGAACCTTGACTATAGAAATTATAGAAGGGAAGTTAATAGATTCTACTAAGGGACCTTTTCTAAAACTATGGACTTGGTAGTGATACATTAATAAATAAATAATTTTACTTTATTATTGTTGTGCAGTATAATTCCTATGATATGTTCTTATGTTTGAGATATAATCTCATGGAACTTGATTGATTGATGATGAATCATCACTCTTAAGACCAGATCATTTTGAAATGATTATGATTTATTTCATGACTCGTGATTTATGATCTGTTATGATTGAATATTATATTTATAATTTATAAATACGATCTAAACCACTTATTCATAACATATATCTGTAATTTATCATCAATTTATATCTCCCATGTTTTAACATTTAGATTTGAGATGATAGTTTCTTATGTTCTAATTTTTTAATGGTTATGATTAATTGTTTTAAGTAATACTTTTATAAGAAGGTTTCTTTAATAGAGTTACATTTTGAGATATTATTGAGTTATATTATAACATATATTAAATATATGTCATGTATTTAAAGACACAAATATTTTATTGTTCTAAGGAATTTATTATTCTTAAATGTGTTGAATATTCACCCAAATTGACGCAATATTTAAATATCTCATTCTCCATATTCCTCAATTTTCCTCATACAAAAGTTTAATTTTTTTTAACATTAAATTTTAATTAAAATGAGGATATAACTAAAGAAAACATATTAATAATTGAAATTTATATAGAGTGAACCTAAATGGCATGAAGGTTGATAAGAAGGTGTCATATTTTATGAAAACATAGGAATTTTATTCATGATTATATGATTCATAACTTTTATTATTATATCGTGATTCATAAACAAAACCTTCTGGTCGAGAAAATGGATAGAAAAAAGAAGGAATCATGTTGAAAATATGTGGTGGACAATGTAATCATTTTCCTCTTGAGAAAGAAAATCTAATTGGAGTTGGAATTAAAAATCATATACTTATGATCAAGTTATATTATCAATACATGAATAATTTTTATATTTTGAAGAATCAATGATGAGAATGACACCCCATTTATTATTTCGTGAGGAAACATCCAAATTCTTTTAGCATTTCCATTGAAAAACTTGTTTCTAAGTAGTGGATCATTACCACTTATAAAATATTTTCAACTATCTAATGATCAGAGTATTAAAATATTTTCATGAAATTATATCATTTTGAAGAAAAATTTGAAAATAGTTTAATATTATTTATAATAAGAGTCGTGAGGAAGAAAATATCTCAATATAATGGGTTATGAATAAGAGGAAATTTTCCTATACATACCTTCCATGAACACTTCACATTATAATAGAAGTGGAATTCCATGATATTAAGTAGAAATATTATTGATCTATTTGTACTTATTTGGAAAATTTTATATGAATTTTTAGGTACACATCTGGTTTTATCTGTGAGATTAAAAGAAAAAAAATTCAGTTCTTCAATGGAATAAAAATGAATCTGAATGACACTATCTATAATGTAATTTAGTAAATATGAATAAAGAATTGTATGTTATATCAAGGTATAAATTTATAGTGAACATTCCCATAATTCTCATGGTTTTTATAAGAATATACATTTTAGAGTCAATGTAATTCAAATAATAAGACCCATTGAGAAAATAAAATGAATCTTCCATTATGATTTTTTAAAAAATAATCATGGGAGGAATTATCTCCATGGAACTAGAAAATGTTTTAGTCATGGAAAGTAATTACATCAAGAAAGTTAATGTATAAAATATTTAAACCGGTAATACAATGATAATACTTGGGGAATGCTCAGTTTAAGGAAACTCACACACTCTAATTCTATAACATCATGGAATATGGTCATTATTCCATCATGTTTATAAATCTAAGTGTTAATGGTTAAAATTAGCATCAAAAACCGATTATGACAAGAAATAAAGAAAAGATCATGGAATCACAATTTCTAAACAAGGTCATGAGAATGTTATGATGAAGGGTACACTTATCATCTTCTTAAGAATTGAACATACATTATTCGATTTTGGTTATACCAACACATTTATGTCTATATATTTTTCTAATGATATCATATACCCACCTCAACATTTAGTTGATGAATTATTGATAAAAATCATATTGTTATTCTGACCGTATAATAAGTATAAAAATTATGTTTGATATAAATTTATGGGAATGATCTTCTTGAAAATACATTTATTTTACACATATTTGAATTTGATGTTATTTTCGTCACAGATTAGTCTTTTTATATAGATTCCATATCAATAACAATGGATATGAAATCCAATTTTATATTCAAAATAAATCTATTATCATCGTTCAGTTCCTGGATTAAAATAAAAATCCAATGGAAATTACATCTATTTCATGGGTCATACTAGCTATTTATTAGTTATAATTATTTCAAATGGTTGTGGATAAATTCAACATTGATGATATGAAAATTATTCAGGAATGTAATATTGTATTTCCAAAAAACATTTCTTCATACTCCCAGGAATAAAGAAGTATTGTTTTCAATAGAACATAAACTCTATAATACACTAATTTCAAAGAATATATATTGAATGAATCCTATTTGAGTTGTGAGAATTGAATAAAAAAATTAATGAAAATATAGAAAAAATATTTATTCACCTATGTCAATCTCTTTGTGGTTAAAAATTTCTTTTTTATAAAGAAATATAAGTCAATTCATATATTTGTAATGAATAATTATATGTCAAACATCATTGAAATGATTATCAAGAACATTAAAATATATTGATCAATTAAAATTTTCCTATAACCACAATGTATGACTTTTTATCACTAATTCATTTTGGATATTATCAATTTCATGTCAAAAATGGTGGATATACCCAAGAAAATTTTTTATGAGGATTTTTTACTATGAATTTATAGATATTATATTTTAACCATTCATTACCTTAACTATATTTATTTATCTACTTGATATAGCTTTTAAATATTACATCAACTTGTTTTTGAGAGTGTTTATAGATGAAATTATTATAAATTCAATGAGAAATGATTATAATTTTATAATTGTTAAAATATCTTGAAAATATTGAATATATATACCAAATTAAGATAGACTTGATTTTGCATATATAAATTTTTTTTCTTTTGTTATTTAATCTCAATTGATGGTATATTTAAGGATCCTTCAGAGGAAGGGGTTATTAAGCTACACAACAAACCAACCATGGTGACCGAGACCTATATATTTATTAGGTTAGATAGACATTATCAATGATTTTGTATATTTTAATTAGAGTTATCTAATCCCATAATCATGTTCACATAATAAGGAACCATGTTCCATTATATAAATGAATGAGAATAAAATTTTGAGGAGCTAAACATAAGGTTGGTAAGTGAACCTGTTCTCACAATAATATCAACAGATCAGGGGTTTTTAAATCTTGTGATTCAATAAAGATTGAATTATATTCCTCATATTGTATATTGATATGGTGATACCTTATTCATCATACCAGTTGAAAATTAATGAGTAAAATTACCTAATTCATTAATTGGAGTGGGTTTTAATAAATGTTTTATTTAAAATATGGAGGCATTATATTTATGGTGAATAATTTGATATATATACATATATATATATATACTAATCATAAAATTTTGAGTCACATATGAACATATATAGATTTAAATATGTTCTATAAGATATATTTGGAGTAGAATAAATATTGTGTACGCTTAATACATTACAACCCTAGGATGGAAAAAATGTGGTTGATGCCATCTGTGGGAAGAATAATGCATTTTTTCCTCAAAGATAATTATAAGTGATCCAATACTTATAAGTTTTTAGAATATAGAACATTAAATCATGTTTCATGGGGAAAGATCATAATTCTCATAGATTAATGATCAACCATAGATCATTGTGAGTATTAAAGGGGTTCATAAGGGGGATGTTGAACTACTGAAGAATGTAAGAAACGTTCCCAATAAAAACCTTGATAATAATGAAATGATAAGTTTCAATAATATAGAATGTGTCCGATTAATATTAAAATTGATGAAGTAGATGTTTGATGAATCTTGTTATTCGACTTTCTCTATCCATCCTAGATGTATAAATATGTATAGTGATATAAAAGTGTATTTATGATGGAAAAAGTGAAAAATGAAAATAGATAATATATAGTATGCATCTCAACGCATATTTTTTTATGTTTAGATATAGAGATAGATTCCAAATGGAATTTTACAACTATTACCCATACTAGAGTTCAAATGAGAGAACATCAACCAAGATTTCATTTTTTTATTCCATAATACATCTAAAGGGAACAATTCAATTTGATTTATAGTCAAACTCTAAAAGAAATGAGAACATTTATTTTCAATAAAAAAATATTTAACACTTTATTAACAAACTAATATATAAATTAAGTAATTAGTAATGTTTCATGGAGTAATAATTTTAATGAAATATAAAATAGAGTTAAACATTAAAATTCCATATCATCCTCAAAAATAAGATCGGTCTATGTAAATACCCTGAAATTTCAGAGAAATGTTTTTTCATAAATTCATTGGAATTTTATGAGTACGCAGTTTCTGACAGCACCTGATTCTGAGGCCCGGTGTTCCCGAAAAGATTTTATGAAGTTTATCTCACGTAAGTTCAGTGATCAAATGAGAGGGTTTCTCTATCTTTTGAACTGATGCTCAGAATTGAAATCCAAGGACACCGATAAAGTCACAACACCAATAATTTCGTAAGGTAACCTTTTCCACAGTTGCGTTTTAAGCGGGTTGAGATTTAATATTTTGTGAATTAGTTTAAAATAATTAAAATTGGTGGAGCACAATTTTATTTTAAGTATGGTGGTTATTTCCTCCCAAGGTCAGTTATAGGTGGGGCCCACACCCACATAACCTCCCATGAGAGGATATTTGTGGGGTGGGACCCACACGTGACCTAAACCCTTGAACTCCCCATAACTCTCATAAAACCCCCATTAAACTCCCTTGTTTAATATTGACTACTCTCCCAATATTTATGAGATATCTTCACCTTCTCCTCTCCCATTAATTCATGACAACGCCTTAATAAATAAATTGAATCCTATAATTTATTAATTAAGTGTTTGAATGTTTGAATTTTAAATGGATTTTGTTAATAAAATAATAGGAGTAACTTATTATTTTATTTTGGGAGGGCTTTCGTTGTGTGAATGGAGAGAGATCTTGAGAGAATAGTTTTCTTCTCCCACGAAGAACGAAGACTTCTTCGACGAAGAACTCTAGTTCCATGAATAACGACGATGTGATCTTCTTTATCTTTTCCACAACAAGTGAGGAGACGTCTTTTCCTCCTCAGACAGACTCCGACGTTGTCTACGAATCCTCACCCCGCGACGCCGTCTTCCGCGATGCCTGACGTGCGAGGATAATTTTCGAGGTAGGGAATTATGTTCAATTTTAATGGATTAAAATTGCGCCTCATTTGTCATTGTATAACTTTTATAGTCTCGGCCTATTTCTATCACATAATGCGGTGGGAGTGGGCCAAAAGAACACGGCTCGACGACCCTCTGATGGATTTTGTTTATTTATTATTGGAATCGGCGACCGGAGGCGGAACGCGGAAGAGGCCGGCAGAGCAAGGGCCACCATCGCACATGAAATGAAAATTTGTGGCCAAGCAGGACTTGGCAGATGAAGCACGACACCGTTGCACCGTTGCGGGTATGCGGAGTCATGGCTAGGGCAGGCCGCGGTGGAGGAAGCCGACGCCGTCGCACCGGCTATGCAGAACGAACCGTGGCCTGCATTCTGCGGGCTGCTTTGGTGGAAAAACAGGCCGACCCGTTGGTCGGCCGGGAAGAGAGGAGTCTCAGTTCCAAGAGGGGGCTACGCCAGATGAACCACAGCCCGCCCGTAAGGGCCTCTTGCACCAAGAGGCCGGCCGACTTCGGCCGGTCAGTTAAAGAGGGTGGTGTCGCTTGGCTCCACTGGTTCGGGTAGCCCCCCCCCCCCCTCGGAATGCTGGGCCTTCAAGCCGAGTCAGTGGGGCCGAGCCAGCGGGGTCGGGCCGCACACCTTCGGGCTGGGCCGCACATTTCTTCGGGTCAGTCTAACACCCCTACTGGTTCGGACCCGCCAAAATTGGGTGACCCGACCCGCCAGCCCACTAGGCTTAACGGGACGGGCCCATTTTCATTTAAAGGTGAATATCGTGAAGACCTCACGTCCGAACGACACACCATATTCGGAAATGAGATCCTATCGACAAGGAGGTCCTTCTAAAATACTCTATGTTAGTTTTGGACAAAATTGGTAAATGTCTGGGTTTGGAACGAGCATATTTCCAACCAGGGCCCTGGAACAAAAAAGCCAATATCTCTCAGACCGGGCGTTCGATTGACACATCGTCTATCACGTTGGGTTCCTTTTGACGAGACGGAACTTCGGGATACATTAACTCTAGACATGGTGATAATGGATGCATCTACCCCTATTACTCGAAGAGAGGAACCTCCCAGAATCGAGCACGCTGTGTTCTGGAACCCTAGAGTTGGCTGCGACTGCGACGACTACCGTGCTGGGATCCTCCGTGGGTTCGATGATGATGAAGATTTTACTTGGATCCTACGTGGGTTTGACAGCGAGGATGACTGTACTTGGATCCTTCATGGGTTCGACAGTGATGACGACTATACTTGGATCCTACGTGGGTTCGGCAGTGATGGTTACTGTACTTGGATCCTACGTGGGTTCGGCAGCAACGACTTCTGTACTTGGATCCTGTGTGGGTTCGGCAGAGGGGACGATTCAGATGCTACATCTAATCGTCTCCACCTTACATCGTGAGTAGTATACCTGTGTGAGCTGAGTCTTGACTTTTAAATCAGTATCATTGGTGTGATTGACTTATTTCCTGTGTGGGCGGGGATGTGCTTGGGCTTGAGAGTTGGACCTGAACTGTAATTGATTACTTTGGTATATGTATGGGAATATACCTAAGTAGAGTCGGTTGATACTTTGTGATTGTATTTTTTCTTTTGTGGTTAATCCTCTTTGGATTCTGGGAGAACTTCAGGGGTCTCGGGGTCCCTACTGAGTATCATATACTCACCCCTGCATGGGTTATGTCGGCACTATGTTGTTTTGGATGCAGACGACGGACATCACTAATCGTGGTGGAAGCTTGTGGAGTAGGACAGTACCCGGAGGTGGACCACTAGATGGGACATACACGGAGCGGGTTTCCAGACCCGAGGAGTTGAGGAAACCATCTGTACCCACCCTTCAGGTGGGATATCTGGAGGACGACTCGGTGGTTGCTGCTTTACATAACTACTGTGGTGCTTTCTATTCATTTGTACTGTACAACCAGTTGGGTTTGTATACTGGCCCATTTACTTTTCAACACTTACTTTTTTACTTGTTTTACTTAGTTCTTACTTCAGTTCTGTTCTCTGTTGTGTTTGTTTACTCTTATAAAGGAAATTCCTTCCCTTTTCCCGGGATTTACGCCTTTGGTGCTAGTCGCCAGCCCCTAGCCTATGGAAGGCGGGCTTGGGGTATTCATGGCACCGGACCCGAGTGCGGGTCGTGACAGTCTAAGGGAACAATAAGAATACCATAATATACTATCATATAATGCTCTATTAATTTCAATGGTTTTGGGATCAATTCCATTCTCTAGTTGAGTTTTTTTATAATAGTATCCCTTAATTGAGAATTTAGATGGATCCTTTTGAATACCTCTATTGAAAGAAGTGTATAACTCTAATGTGTTGGGATCTAGTAGAAGAAACCATTCTATTAGGACCATATCATGAAATGAAAATTCAAGATAAGTTCATATGTATTTATTTACACATAAAGTTAGAACATATTTGAGAAAACATTGTCCTTACAATCATAATTGAGATCACGCTTTTGATGTTCATGAGAAATCAGACATTTGAATATCTCCTTGAGTGAGGGTTATGAGATTTTGAAAAAAATGGAAATTGAGTCATAGATATATCAGTGAATTAGAAATTTTTGTTAATATTAGGATGTTTATTTATATCTAGAACTTCCAAAAAATATCACTCAAGTATACAAAATGTTTCATTTCTCTATCCTAAGTAAGTACATACTTGATCCTTCACATTTACTTAACTCAAAGGTCGTCAAACTAGTGAAAAATCTACCATATGAAAAAATTATGTATTTTATAGTTCTAATAGAAGAAATGTTATAGAATAAGGCCACTCACCTGGTCAATGTTTATGGTGTACCCATAAGACTGAAGAGGCCTTGTTAGAACCCAATGATGTGATGAAGAAAAAGTATCCTTAGTTGATTATATCCAAATGAAATAATTCCATGGGAGAAATTATTATAATTTATGGGGGTAGATTCAAACCACCCATGATATTAGTATATATTTCACTTTAAATAAGTTTGATTTCAGTGATATCTTTATTTACACACAATAATGTGTTCAAATTAACCATGTTATATTATCGAAAGACTGTTAAATGTTTCTGTTATCATCTAGATTTAGGATGAAAATGTATCATTAAATAAATTACCAAAATGCATTGTTTACTAATGTCTAAATAGAAAGGATGGGTTTTCAATTTGTCATAAATGAAAAAAATAATAATTTGAATGTAAAAAATATATTTCTTCTAAAAATATTTCTTATGCATGAAATATGTTTTAATCTTAATAAATTAAATTAATCAATATTTCTTAATGATTTTAATGAAATTCAGAGACTATATATATTATAAAATAATTTTAAAACATATAATTGTTAATTAATTAGCATTAAATTATAATAAATTTTGTTTTATACCTAGAAATTCATTTTTCAAAAAATTGTTTTTGTTTTCACATTGTGTGTTTATTTGGAAATTAATTACAAAAAATTATTGGAATTTAATAAAATAACTTTTATATACTTTGAATCATTATTTAAATTTTTTTAATGATGCTACTGTCTAATATCTCAACTATGAAAAGTATTCAGTATAAAAATTTCTTACTACTGTAAAGGTTTAAAGGGTTTTGTTGGGGATAAGCTTAAGTGGTTGTAGAAAAAATGACATAGAAACATCTCTCAGTACAATTTAAGAATGGATATCGATATTAAATAATTCTTACAAAAATATTGATCCAATTTATTTCCACTTGAGCACAATGGTGTCTTTATTATATTTTAATATTCTAAATAAATATAAGTGTTCCACTACCCTCACTTATTAAAGATAACCCTCTACCTTGATTTATTCACACTTTCTTATTCCTTTTATATAGTCCATTACCATCCCATATATCTTATATTTCAAATAGACAATATACATATGTTTTTTCTTATTTAAAGAATAACGTAAGGATTAATAAGTAGTGACCCAAAAGAGGTTTCTCAAAGAAGAGGTGATCATCTTTACCAAATAAATTTTAGTTTATTTATTCTTTTACCACATCTATATATTTTATAACCATAATAAAAAGATGAAATATTAATATTCACTCTACTTTTTTTATATTAATGTTATATCAATTTTATAACTTCTTTTCATCTTATGAAAAATGATGATGTTGTTCATGAATACGTGTATAAAACCACCTCCATGAAGTGGTGGAATTTGTTTTTCATATCCTCTATACATGGACGGTCATATAAATGGGTTTAATGAATATATATGATATTTATGAAATTATTATGGTTTTTGAATGATATATTTTTACTTATAATTCTTTCTTCCCATTCGATGAAAAATGAAAACATTACTCATGCAAACATATACACTACAATCTCCACTGAGTGATGTAATTCATTCATCATCACCACCATAAATGAATGTTTATAAAAATGAAAATTATTTATATATATGAAAAATATTATATTATAAAAATTCTTTATATTTTAAAACTGTGAACAAGGTGGAGGGACTAGAAGTATTTAAATAAAACATGGATGGAAAATAGATCATTTTTAATTTGAATATTAATTTTTAATATGGATTTTTTAATAATTAGGTAATAGGAAGTTACAAGGGAATGATATATTATATTAAAAGTATAAATATGGTTATTTAATTTTTTTTAGAATAAATATAATGTTATTATATATTATCATAAGAATATGCATGAAAAAATATGGGACCAGAGGTGGTGTTTTAGTTTACAATCTCCTTTCTTTTTTGGAATTATATATTTTGAATTTCCATTGAGGGAAATTATATGATCGTCATCATTTAATACTCATGTATTTTATTATATTGTTGTTATTTTAAGGTTTTTGGGTTTTCCATTCATATTACTATATTTTATACATATATATATATTGATAAATTTTATTTAAGAAAAGATAATATTATTTTCTCATTGGACAAAAATATTTTTCAACCATTTCCTTGCTCATTAAAAGGTTTTAATGAATTTAAATTAAATGATTGAATTATTATTTAAATAATTTTCAACCATATTTTAATTATTTTTCAAAATTTTGAATGTAATATTATATTAATTTTTGTAATGAGTTACTTTTGTAGATTTATTTCAATGCATAAAAAGAATAATTTTCTTAACTTATATAATGTGAACAAATTTTCTTGTCATTATAACCATTATTTCCATTGAATACTACTTTAAATTTATCCATGGTTATATTAAAATAAATAAATTTTCTCAATATTTTATAAATTATTCAAATTTATGATACTGAAGGAAAAGAATAGTTTTCCTTATCTTTAAAGAATTGTTCATATGAACATTTAATGGTATTTTTTATTTATATAAACATACATAGATGATTATTCAACATCATTGGGGGTTTGATCTAATGATACCATCCATTTTTTTCGTTTCCTGTTTAGTGATTATATGATGATTAAATGTTTATAAAGCTAACTTATTTTTAATAATTTATGTTATGATTAATTATTTAATTTTTTATGATCACGTGGAACAAAAATATATTGTCTTAATTATATGAATCTTGGGTACATTGGAGCCCTCTAATGTATTGTGTAATTATTTTTATCTCATTTTATAATATGAAATGGAATGGGATGTGAACCCAATTCAGTTAGGGTCTCTATCCACAGTGATATTATTGGGATTGAACCTTAACTAATTAAAAAGTAGAATACAGAGTAAACCCTATAATGTGTGGGAATTTTTCGACAACTGTAGTCATGTTAGTGATCCTTCCAAAATTAAGTTACTATCTATATCTATGATCATTCCACAGAATTCCCTAGAAATTTTATTATGCTTATGATATTCTCTCATGGTCCATTACTGTAGAATTTTTATTCTTTTATTTTATGAATCAGGTCTTTTGAAATGAAAAATGATTTATTCTATAACTCATGATTTATGATCAATGACTTTGAGTTATAAAAAAGTTTTAGTTATAACAACGATCTCTAGATTTTATGAATAGATTATGATCATATATAATCATAAAATGATCATATATGACCATCAACTGATATATAAAATGTTTACCATTAATGAGTATCTGTGATAAGTTTCTCTTATATTTTAATTGTATCCAAGTTATGAATAAATGTTTTTTATTTATGAAATTCCTAAGAAGGGTTCAATGAGAAAAGAAGTTTTTTATGTGATATTGAAGATATTTTATTAAATGAGACTATTTTATATTTAGTATAAAATAAACAAAACCATTATAGTCCAAAGGCATATAATACTATGAAATGTATAGAATATTCATAAAAAATGATGAAATATTTATTTATTTTATTTTTGAGTCAAATCTGTTATTTAGATCTATATATAGGAAAAAAACCTAAAATAATTCATATTTTGAGCTCAAAAAATTTCACAATAAATTACATCACATAATACTTAAATTTATCTATCCTTTTGAGATGTTCATGATGAAAACAATGAATATAGGATTTAGAGATATTTATAAGGGATTACATAGTGAGGACATGATCTATAAATTAGAGGAACAATTTATATTTTCACTTATTTTGAGAAGAAACACATTTTTATGATGATTGACTTCTTCCAATCCACACTTTAATATGAGTTAAAATCAATTATTGTTCTCCTTCAGGTAGACACCACAACTCACTTAAACAAAGAATGGCACATCACCCCCATAGGTTACAATATTTTATCTTCTTCAACTGATTAAATTTTCATAAAGAACCCCATAAGAGGGACCAAACCAAATATAGAAGACAAAATAACAAGATTTGGATGATGTTTTATTACATCAATAATATTACCGATGTTCGCATTCTCAAGGTAATAGCATTATGTAATTCTTATAATGAATAAGTTTCGAGGTAGACCAACTTGTACCTGAAGAATATCATTGTATATCCACCACACATGGATATTCCATTATAAAAATGAAGACTAATCCTTTATTCTTGATGATTCATGAGATTCTAGAGAATTTAAGATCCCCTCAACAATCCTCATCCACTAAATTCCGTTAAGTTGTACTCAATCAATAAATAAATATGGATTCCAATGGTTTAAATAAGCTTGGATAAGGTATGTGAATAAGAGTAAATCTGATACCACCACTGAATCCCATGTCTAGTTAGAGTTATAAATCAGTTAAACCACTCATAATAGACATTAAGAAACACCTTGATGTTCCCTAAAATGAATTTACATTCCATATTTCTTTCACGAATCTTTGGGAGTCATTCTCTAAATAACATGGGATAAGAATCTGATTTTTGCCAAATTTTGTAATGAATGAACAAAATAACACAAAATTATAAAACAAATAGAAAACCATAACTCAAATAAACAAATATATAGAAAAAATAATTTTATAACTACATGCAAACTAGTTTATTTCCAAAGAAAACTTTAAATTAATATATCCATAAGAAATTTGAAACTAATGAACTCTAGAATCAATCATTTATCTAAAAATATTTTAAACCATTATTATTTTTGTGAAAAACCTATTCTAAAATCCAAATTTCTAAATTTATTATAATAATAATTTTTACCATGTTTCATTCATAACAGAAATTAGTTTCATAAGTAATTGGAAAAAACCCATCATCAATTTAAAATATCTATTTGAACTTACTTTCATATTAATACACCAATAAATTTTTATAGTTTAAAACAAAATTTCATTGAAATGTTTATAACATCATCCTTTTCAAATTATGTAATTATCATTTCAATTTTATCCATCCTTCCAAACGCTATGAGCATAAAAATCGTAAAAATATAAAAATTGTCATATAATCATCATTTTTCTATGAAAAAATACCTTGATTATCCCCACACCAAGCGTGAACACCAATGGTACCATTTCAAAAAAAGGGAGTCATGAAAGGTAATCGATGGGAGGAACATGGATATGACCAGTTTCAGCACATCTTCTCACAAACAGTGTTCCAATTATATAGCAATTGATTTGAACGTACTAGGTGTAAAGTGCATGGGTTTCTAAACCATGCAATCTAACTGTGTAGCATATACCGCTTCTTGAATTTCCAATCACAAAACTCAACCTAACACTTGAGATCCATGATATCGTCAATGGGGATCATAATATCATTAAAATATATTAAAATAAATTAAAAAATTAATATGAAATTTAATATCATCTCTCAAATCCTACCCACCCATGGTATCTAACGTTTTATTACAAGAGTTGTTGATCAGGCACATGTTGGGGATCTACCAATTGAGTTATGATGAAATAATAATCTCTTTACTACCCATATGAACCCCAAATAATGAAAGGGTATAAATTAATAATATTTTTCATGAACCATCCTAGCCCACCCCTGAACTAGGTACCCAATCCATCCCATGGAAAGGCTTTAGTTGTGTTAATGTCCTTTCTGGGATTGTGACCAGATCCAGGGTGCCCATATAGATAATAAATTTCAATTATTTGACCCTATATAAATTCATTCAACAAATTTTAGCAACAAAAAATAGTATACATTAGAAATAGTCAATATTAATCCACAAACTAAATTGAAAGGGATGAGTAATACAATATACCAATCAACTGTAGTCCATAAATACACACACAAAGATAAAGATATATATATATAAATATATATACCAACCTAATATATGAAAATATATATATATATATATTGATATAAATATATATAAATGGATATAAATATCACTAAATATATATACATATAACTAAATTTACATAAATATGTAAAAATAACAACTTATATAAAATTAAATATAATTATATTTAAATATATATATGTGTGTGTGTATATGTATATACACACATTACCTGTATATATGTGTGTCTATGTGTGTGTGTGTGTGTATTAATACAAATAAATATAGTTATATATATATATATACCCATATAATTTATATTTATATTTATATTTATAAATATACACAAACAGGTAATGTAAGATTTTCTCTAATCACACATAAAAACCATTGATGGTTTAATAATTTATGTATTCCAACTAAAAAATATTTTTTGGAGGCATTTCAAGAATCTTTATAGAGAAAAAATAGTCAACACGGAACTATCAGTCTAAAGGATGTAGAGCGTGTAATAATATTTGATTTGACAAGTTAGAGATCCCAAGAGAACCCTTAGAACAAAATTTATGGTTGTTTGAATTTGAATTTAGATTTTAAAATTATCATAAAATATAAATATTTTTTTATCAATTATCACCAAATTATTTCCAATTATCATGATATTTGTTTTCATATGCTTCGATTTGGTAGTTCAAAAACAATAAATGGAAACCTTGATCAACGTTTATGTTTATTTGAAACTAAAGTCTAATTATAACCAACTCATACAATATTAGAATATAATTAACATTTAATTTATTAATAAATTAATTATTAATTAATAATTAAGTTTGTAAACATAAAAAATTATTAAAAAATTAATAACAATAATAATTACTAAAAAACAATAATTAAATAAAATATAAAAAATAAATATTTATTATTTATTAAATTTTGATAATTTATTATTATAAATTTTCTATGTAGTTTTTCAAAAGCATCAATTATTTTGAGGTATTTTTATTAAAAAATGTTACTAAAATTAATTATATTACTTTTTTAAAAAAATAATCAAATTTAGTTGTGGCTAAATAAGACAATCAATAAAAACCAAAAGTGAAAATTTTAACCACACTTTTGAAAATCAATCCAAACATTTTACATGAAATGTCGTTCTACTATTATATGTGAGTAATTTATATTACATATGAATAATTTATACATCCTGTGTATGAGTCATTCCAACTATATATGAGTCATTTTGACTTGTGTATGAGTTTTTTTGGTTCTATGTATGTGTAATTTTTCCTTGTGTATGAGTCATTTTGACGGGTGTATGAGTTATTCAACCTGTATAGGGGTAATTTGAGTTCTACAAGTGATTCTTTAGACTTATTCATGCTTCATATACCACATTGCATAAATATTTAATACTCCAAACATAAATTTTTTTTTGGGGTTATCAAAATAATATGAAAATGTTAAATAAATAATAAATAATCCAATAAAACACTATTTGTTTATTCTAAAATTAGTGAATGCTTCAATAAAATAGTTTTTTATTTTCCAACTCATGTTAAGGGGAATAATAAAACAATTGAGAAAATTTTAATTATCAAAACATAAATAATTAAAGTGTAAAGGACTCACTCAAAAAATCTTTATTATTTGAATATAAATTATATAAATTATTTTATTTAAATCGAGAAACAGTATATCAATTAAATAGATGAGATAAAATAGAATATTTAATAAAATAAATGGTAATCATATAATATCTATATATTATTAATATAATAATTCAAATATCCCCAAATTTTATTTTTTTAGTATTCTAAATAATACAATCACTACAAGTATTTTTCTATAATTTTTAAATTATGGAAGGATGTGGATAATGACATAAATATAAATATTGTATAGAGAATAGATGATCATCAAATATTAAGAACCAATTTTAATGGCTGATTATAATAAATACCCATCCAATAATGAATAGTTTTTATTATAATGATTTTTTATCAAATTATTACTTATTTTAATAATAGTAATGAATTCCATAGTAAGTTAACTTAATAAAAATCATGAAACATCATAAATTATCAAAAATGAATTAAGGTAACAAATTTCACATGTTTTTTATGAATTTATGCATACTATATTCATTGGCCACTCAATTAACCCATTTGAGGCCACAATATTCAATGATTATGGCATAAATCCCTAAAAAACATTATCATTAACTTTGTCCAAGAAATATAGAAAAATGATAATAAATAATGTACATACCTTAATCTCATTATAATAAATACAATGTCATACATGGATCAAATATGAGTAATAATACAAACATGTTATTCCTGAGATAAGAGGGGGGGTGAATGGGGATACAAGAGATGGAAACGAGAGGTAAGAGATAACGTATAGAGGTGGTGTCATCCCTCTTAATAGATATGTGGTTCCCCCCCATCATTACACATCCCTAATTATATTTTAACTATTTTTAATGATGTTTCTAAAACCAACCCCATTTAAAAAAATTATTCTCACTTGAGAATATAACCCCAAACAATTTGTATAATTTTTTACCTCTCTTAATGGTTGGGATGGCAATGATTATCGATTAACTGGTTATGTGTCCCTACTCATCTCAATTGAGTTGAGTTAGAGTCGTGGTTAATAAAATTTATTTTTTGGATTTTTTAAGTGAATTCAAAACCATATTAATATTTAGGTAGGGTAGGGGTAGTATCTATAAGGTTGTATAAACTGAACATTATGAAAATAAATATTTTTAAATTATTAATTATATAATTTAAAATTTTAAAAGAATTATAATTTAATTATTTCTTTTGAGTCTACATCATATTAGATTTGAAAATTAATTATAAATTCTATTAAATAAATTATTACTAAATTATTAACTATATATTTTTAAATTAAAATAAAATTATAAAATATATTAATTTAATTCATATATATTACTTTTATATTCAATGATGAAATTTAATATTATGGATATTATAAATGGTTATTTAGATGTATTATGCTAGTTGAATGATTATTTTAAAATATAACATGAAATAATTATGGAAATGAGCATAAGAAATAAATGATTTATGAACACATTCATATTTTAAAAAAATAAATGTATTAGGCTGTTAGGACCAAAAAAGCGTAGGTAAAAATCCCATTATCATCCATGCATAACAGGATACAAAACTCCACATGGGACGCACACAGGCACACATATCAATCTAAAATAAATAACAATAATTTATCATAATTTAGTTAATTTATTTAATATTCAATCATAGTTATAATAATATTAATAGTGAGGGATGATGACAAAAACTCCATATCAATATTTTACACACTAATAATGAAATATATAATCCCCCCAATGTTTTCTCTTGATGATGTTGCAATATATTTCCAAACAAACACATTTATTTTTCTATCTTTTGAAAAGGAAAATAAAAAGGGATATTTTTTGAGTTTGGGAATGATTTGAAATAAAAAATAGTAAATTTATTGAAACTAATATAATATAATGATGTTTGAAAACTGAATAAGAATTAAAAATAAATGTGAAAAAAAATTAAGAACAACATCCATAAATAACTTTCAAACCATGGAAATACCCTGCATATCAGTCAAAATAAGTCATCTTTTTGAATTATTCAATGTACACCCTAAGACCATATTTTATAATCTAAAATTATTATTGAAAATAATACCTTGACCCTATTATAAGTATTGTCCCTCCAATAAAAGTGATTCAATTACTCAAAAATGTCCACGAAATTAAAACTATTAATACTCATTTTATGCTTAAAAAGACCATACTTATATAATTTTAATAGTGAAATGAACTAATTTATTTTCATAAATTGAAAAGAAAATTCATAATTACTTTCAAAATAATTTCATTCCAAAATAAAAACAACCCCCTCTAATCAAGGAAATAATTTTACACAAAAATTTGAATATGATGCATAGATGTGGTATCCATTACATAGAAGAGGCGTATTCTGTTCCCCACTACTCACATTTTCCAAGAAATATTATCTATACATGGATAATCAAGAAGATACATCCATCCTTGATTCATGATTTTTTAGGACCATAACTAGTCTACCTCCAAACTGAGTAATCGACCTGTACTATTTCATAGCCCAAAGAGTATTCTTAATCCCCATGAGCTTTCAAATAGTTTATGTGGATCTAATATAATAAACATGGAAGGATTTATCCTAAAAATAGTTGAAACACATAACATCATTATAAGTCTAGAAAAAATGCTCATTGTTTGGCACCGACACCAGACCTGAACCAAGAATCCAGAACCAACTTTCATTCAATAAGAACTAGTATTAAACATGTAATATATATAGTCCTGAGAAACAAAATCCTAGTAGCTAACCACCCCAAACCCCATGAATACTCTTATTAAGTAAATCCAAATCATGTTGGCTTCAAAATAGAACTTTTAACACAATAATATCATTTTAATTATAAAAATTTCATAGGACAACATCACATTATTTCATTTTACCAATGGTAAATCACTCTGTCAATAAAAAATTAACCTCCAAAGATTTTAAGAATAAATGGAATTTATAATTAAAAAAAAGAAATTGAAAACTATTATTTGAAACACCCTTAGTTTAAATATATAAAAAATGATCCAATTTTTAACACAATTTTTATAATCACCTCATGATCCCACCAAAGTGAAAACCCATATACGTTTAAATAAAAATAAAAAATACTTAAAGGTTGAGAACATGTTCATGCTAATCAAAAACTTGTATGAATTAAAATATATATACATTGGGTTATATCACTACATGAAAACTGGTAGAGTTATTAAAAGCATCTAGTCAAAAAAAGTATAGAAATGACTATAAGTAACCAACAATAGAAACTACCATATAAAGGAAGAATAAAATGAACAACATCATTTTTAAATACCTTTTTTTTAAGCAGTTTATAAATCATCTAGTTCTTATTAAAAGGTACAAATGTCATGATCTAGAAAAAATATCAAAATAAATAAACAAGACAAAATATATAACACATCATTATCAAATACAACATATGTAACATGGGGATCTAATTTTTGGGTCTAAGATATCTAGTATTCTATCAAGGACTATTTGTATAATTAAGTGAACCTAATAATTCTAGATGATCTCAAGATCTTATTGGTGGTCAAAATCTATATCATTAGATCAAATTTTTTAATTTTGGGGTGATCCCTATACATCACACAATTTATACTAGGGTATCACCTATCCAGGTTATCAACAACACCCATGGTCTCCCATGTGCAACTAACAATCTTTCAATGAAGTAAACCATTTCCTATCAAGAGTAAAATAAAGGAAACTTATCTATTATCCTGGATGATATCATCAAGTAACATAGTATTAATATTACATTAACATTTAAATAATTAAATAAAATTGGGGTAACTTCATGAAAATGTTTTCATCAATAAAATCCTCTTAAATAAGTTCTAACAGATACATTAGAAATATCTTCAGGAAAATGAATTTATAAATTCATTTCTTGAAACTAAAGCAAGATTAATACATTAGATATTATTTTAAAATGTTGCATTGTTTTATAAATGTAACCCAAATTTGTATTAGTTCAATATCATGGAAATATCAACAAAACATAAAACAATAAAAAAATGCATAATAACCTTATAAAATTCAAGGACATATATAATTCACAAAATATTTCATAAAAACATGAGTTCCTTCCCATTAAATTAATTAAAAAACAAATAATGGTCTTTATAACCTATTTTTCATTATAAATGTCCCTTATTAATTTTTAATAATAGTTTATGTGGAAAATTAAGTGAAAATATCTTTTGAGCCTAAAACATAGTTTGAAACTTTTAAAATAACACATGTCAGGATTTAAAATTAGGAAATAAATCATAGATTTACATTTAAATTTTTATTCATGGAGAAATGTATCTCAACCAATGACCCACACATCAATCAGAAGCTCATAGATGCTTGATTTGGATTTAAGAGTGATAAACTCAACCATATACACCACTAAATTAACAAATCAATCATCCAAAACCAAAATCCCACAATGGAATAATCAACACCAAAATCATTGGGTATCTTAATAACACCTAATCATAAGAAAAGGAAGGTGTGGTCTACACGTGATACACACACAAACCTATGAAAAATGAAATAACAACTCAATATCGCATATCTAATGAAAAATTAAATGCATAATTTCCAAAACCAAACCCCTATTAAATTCATAAGAAGACATGTATCATGAAAATTGATGAACATTGGCTTTAACACCTCCTTTTTGGACCTCTTATATGAGACACACTATAAATACCCATGTGGATGGATTATTCCACCATTTTTTGGTGTAAATATCCACCCCCAAACCCTATTTTAGTAAGAAAAATTCGAAAGAAAAAAATTGAGGAGAACAAAGAGGAATAATATGAAACACTTACCAATAACTGACATAACAAAACCATCTGAAATTACCTAGATCAAAGAGATGCATGGAGGAACCAAAGGATATCCAAAATGGTTTCTCACAATTTCTTCCATTTGAATCAAAATAGGTAATGTTTTGTGGGTTCTAAAAATTTAGTCTTTTAAATTACCAAAAAGGACCTAAAAATTAATCTAGGACTTTGGCCTTGCCATGGATATAGTGTCCATGTCATAGAACCTCCAAACCCATGCCATATTGTAGCATGGTCCTTAGGCCACAACACAACCACTCTCAATAGGTCAGATATACTCCCTAAAAATAGAATGTTGTGTTGTGGTCTATAGACTGTGATGCGAGCATGTCATAATGGACAGAGATCTTTGCCCCTTATCGGGAATTTCTACAACAAGGTCTATAGAGCAAGGTTCAAATTCCAAAAAAATGGTAGGGAATTGATCTTCACTAATAAATCCTTATAAAATTTACAAAACATAATCTCCACGGTGATATAACTATTGCTACATCATGAGCCCCACTAGTTGGATACAACCGTGACATAGTTTTATATATCCATATAGTGGAACCTTGCTAATTGTATACTACAACATCCAACATCCCATGACTCAATCCTTTTTCTATTATAATATACTAATACTCTTTAAATTTACAAAAACCATCTATATCATAATGAAGAATCTTACTCTAGGGGATAGATACAAAAACTAAAACATCCCTATATTTACACCAACCAAGAGTAATGAAGTTCATTACAACATTCCAACTATTAATTATTTTCATCCCTTGAAAGTCACGTGGAACCTCTATAAATGAACAACCCTCACAAAAAAGGAAAAATTACCTCACACTAAAAAACTCCCACCGAAACATCATAATATAGTTAATAAAATCTTCAAATACAGGTGAGCTCTCTCCACCATAAAAAAATAACATCACCCTAGTCTACAACTAAATATCATCAAAATGATAACCCAAAACATAATAAATCCAAATAAAATCCCTCAGAATGTGAACAAATACAGAGAACATATAACTAAAAAATCCAATTATAAAGGGTTCAATTTAAATAAAAAAATAAACTTTATCTTGATATATCCTAAAAGTAGCATACCCTTGAAAAAATAAAACATCCAAAACTTATAAAACCATTGGAACATAGTTTAGGACTAAAAGACCATAAAAAATAAATCATATACATGGCACTAAATGAGAATAATAATTTTAAGAACAAACATAAAATAACACTAAAATTCCACTTGAAAAAAAACACTATTTAATATTTAAATCACATGGACCAAGAGCATCATTTATAGTAACCTAATCCAAAACTCCTCTTAAATACTCAAAAATGAATTTTCATAAAAAAGGTATGCCTAAGGAAACATTTTAATGCACAATTTTATTCATTATCAACATATCCTAAAATCCATTTAATAAATAAAAAACATTCATATAAATGTTTTTCTATGTTTGAGAAAATATTTTACACCACTTTTAAACCATTCAATTTATAAAAGCACTTCAACCCAGACAATTCAAACTCCAAACCTTCTTGCACATGAATCTTCTTATTATGATCTCATATTTGAAACATTTATTACATTATAAATAATTAAGTGAAATTATAATATTTGGAAACTTATATAAAACATAAATTAACACTTTTTCCACCATCAAAATCACATAAACATCCTAAAGGTTTAGCTTCAAAAATTATACACCAATGAACATAACATATAAATGATATACGATATAATTAAATGATAAAAATAAAACAAATATTTCCATTCATCTGAGATTTAAAATAAACAATGGTAAAAAAAACTATATCAAATAAATATCATTAATATACATCAAAACCATTCCATAATGTCAATAGATAACTTTATGAAACATTATTTAAAGAAAAAACATCTAAACCACACCCTTGTAAGATACATATGTCATGTGCATAGTCTTCATCCTATGAAACCTTCCTTTGAATATTATTTTTTTCTCTTATATATTTATTCAATATAATAATTTTACTTATATAAAAGGATAAATAAAAATCGAGATTATAAAGAAACATTCCCAACATCCCCTAAAAACTCAACGCTCAGTATGAATGGTAGTGATCATGAATCAACTCATAACCTACCACATTTCTACATTTAATCACTAAATAAATTAAAAAAAAATTGTTCTTTTATTTTAATTTTTCATTACTGGACATGATATACCCCTAAACTGAGTACTCGTGTAGACTCAGGACATGTCTTGAAGAGAATTCCTGATTCCCATGGGTTAGAAACAAGTGATTGGCCATCAAACATACTCAAGTGGGAATAATTTCAACTTATGAATAAATTGAAACATAGAATATCCACCAAGGAGTCAAGAATGACCACTCCATACATCGAATGATCCCACATACAAAATAAAAATAGTGAATGATAATCCAAACCAATTGGGGAATAAATATTCAACATGTTTCACAAGATAAAAATTATCTCATCCAACATAAAATAAACATCTCTATAAAAAAAATTTAGTTAAATAAATGATCAAAATATAAATCAAAAGTGACTCAATATGATGTACCCAATATAAGATTAGTACAGAAGAAGAATAAAATATAAATATATAATCTACACTATGATCACTAATCTCCAAGTGTTACAAAAAAAATGATAATATTCTCAGCACCAACACAAGACCCGAACCAATAACCAAATACTTCACACATTCTAATTAAAAATTAAAATAATCTTATAAAATATAAATTCATGTGAAAACATTCATAGTAGAAAACATCTGCACACCCCATGCATAACCATTACAAATAAATACTTATCATTCTATTTTCAAAATAAAATGATATATATAATAATTTCATTTTAATTAAAACAAATTCAGGATACCATCCCTTTGATTCATTTTACATAAAGTAAACAACTCATTTAATTAAAAAAAACTCATGCTTTAAAACTTTTATTAAGTTACAGAATTTATAATAAATGAAGAAATTAAAAAAAATTCTTTACAACACTCTTTTTTTAAACATATTGGAAAAAATACACATTTTAACTCCCTTTTTATAAATCACCTCAAGAACATACCAGATACAAAACTACACATTCAAATTAAATGGTAAAATACTCCAACGTGTTGAATATGTATACCATTATCATAAGCCTACTCGTATCCTAATATAAATAAGTAGAGGTATATAATTATATGAAAACCGAAATAGTTAACAATAACATCCACTCAAAAAATATAAAAATTTCATAAATTAACCATGAATAGAATTTCCTTGATAAAGGAAGATTAAAATGAAAAACATCATTTTGAAATACCTTTTATTAGAAATAGATCATGAATCCTTTATTTTTAATGAATGTAAGAAAAATTTCAAAAATAGGATGATGAATAAAAATATAAAATACAAATGGGTTTAACATGTAAAAATCTATATGAAAATTTACAAATAAATTGGTGGTAAATAAGTAGTGGAACCTCTCAATAAAATAAACCATATGAAACATGGGGTCCTTACCTGTGGGTCTAAGGTAATGAGGAATCACTCATGTAAATATAGATAACAAACACGAACCTAATATTTATGGAAGCTCTAATAGATTGACTATTTCTAAATCCATCTTGTTAGATCACACAATCTAATTAGGAATCAGTATCTATCCATCACACAATGTGAACTGTTCTAGTACTTGTCTATGTTTCCAACACACACCCGTGGCCTCCCAAGTGAAACTAAAAACCATTCATAGAAGCATCCTCTTAATAATCCAGATTAAATAAAGCTGAATCACCCCCAATCTAGGATGATTTCATCACATCACATAATATCAACATCACATTTACCTTTAAAAAATAACTCAAAGATGAATCACAAAAAAACCATTACATTAAGAAATAACTTTTAATAAATTCTATTAAGGTCTTTCAAAATATATTTAGGAAAAATAATTATGTATCCATCTATTAAAATCTAAACTAAGGAATAATAATTTGTATATCCTTTGAAAAAATTAGAATCTTTCATAAAAGTCACCCAACCACATCAAAGTCCAAATGGCTATAAAATATCACTAAAACCCCAAAAAATCATCAAAATAAAATGCATATTTTAGAAATAAAATCCAATTACTAGTCGATCAAAAATGTATTTAAAATATAATTTTATTATCCTTAAAATAATTATAGACTATATCACCGCCTTAATTAAAAAAAATTATTGGAAATATCCATAATTATTTTAAAAAAATAATTCATATTCATCATTTATATTTAACATAGGTTTTCCACCTAAATTTTTTTATAGTTTTAATAAAACTAAATAAATAGTTTAAAACTATCCAACTCTCCATGGAAAAGCCTACCTTAACCCATGACCCACAAATCAATCCCAATATCATAGTGTCCTCTCCCAAAACATTGATCATGTAAATAAACCAAAAGAATCACTAAATTAACAATCCAAACATCTAAATCCAAAATTCCATAATGGAATAATTGAACCAAATGCACTGTATTACCTAATGGACCCTAACCATGAGAAATGTAGGGGTGAAACCCACTCCCATGATGCACTTTGACCAAATACAAAGCAATGAACCAATTAATTTCATTGGCCCAACTACCATTTAAACCTCGAATATCGAAAAACCCTATACAAGTACATGATAATTAATTCCTCAATATGAAATAAACAATGGTTTAAACATCCAATTCTAGAACATCTTCTATGGGACATACTTGAGATCCCCATGAGACTGGATGATTCTACCACACCTTGGTGTAATTTTCACCTCAAATACTGTACAGTGATAGAATAATTATAAATAAAAAATGGTGGAGAATGAATAAAAAATGGAATATTCCTTCCAATAATTAACACAATGGAACCATCCCCAATTCCTCATATAAAGGTGAGATAATGAGGAACCAATGGAGAGTCGAATAGGGTGATCCACCATTCTTCTATTCCAATGGGCTGATGGAAGTATTTGGGTGTTCCAAATAGAAACACTCAATTATTAAATTAATGGAAATGCTAAAAAATATTTCATCACTTTGGCCATGGTGTGGACATTATGGAAATGTCATAATTCCTTAGCACCAAGTTCACATCATGGTGTGTTTCTTGGACCATGTCATAACTTCCCTCAAAAGGGTATAGGGGCCAAACCTTTACAAATGGGATTGTGTTTTGTTCTATGGCCCATCAAACATGCACCTCAAAATGGGTATATATCCCTAACCCTTAATAAAAATAATTACGATATAGTCTATAGACCATGCATTAATAACCACTAAAAAGGCAGTGGGAAATATCCTCCTTTAGAAACCCTTACGCTGTTGTTATTCAAATATGAAATAAGGATTTTACACCAAATAATATTTTTGGAATAACCATGATCATTTCATTATGGGACTCCGTAACCACCGAATGTTGTGATGTGGTACCTTATGGCCACATCATGGAGTCCTGCTATCTACAAACAGCATCCTATTGCATTATAAAACTAATTAAAGGTGTTATTATACCAAACTAATGCTTCCTATAAATTCCATAAACCAATTGAAACACGATCTTGACTCCCACAATAAGTCTAAGATCATAAAATTAAAAATTATAGGAATTCTCCCCAACATATTATAATATATATTGTTACATGTTTCCATGGTTTAGTAACATTATATAATCATTTCATTGTGATCCTCTTCATTTATTTCTTCTCTATTCATTTATATAAATTATTTATAGTGGATGGAAATGATTTTAAATCTCACTAGTGTTGAATTCACCTATATGGAGGCCCCACATATTTTCAGGACTTGTCTTCATTTAATTCATGGTGGTAGTGGACTTTTATTTTACCTTTTAATGATAAAATAAACTTCATCATTTCTATCACACCATATTAATTCATGTTCCCACAAAATATAGTTGGATCACTTTAATGTTTTTCCACAATAGGGGTACTATTTATAGTCATGATTAAAAAAATTTGTTTCTCATCAAACCCAAACCATTGTTCTGTATCTCATTCTTAATATAATGAAAATCTTAAATCTAGTAGTAAATCACGAATTCATAAATTTATACTTATGGAATGAATGAATTCCATGTGGTGTGAATCTTCCTCTTATTGTGGTTCATTCCCTCTAATTTTGGAAAAATTGTAATTTTTTCAATGCAATGATTAATTTTTCTCAATTATGTTTAAAGACATGTCTAATCCCTCTATAAAAAATAAAAAATTAATAGTTATAAAAATTCATATCTTATGTGATACACATGGAATTTTCCTTTGAAGATTATTAAACACAACAGATTCATAGGAAACTCTACTTATACGCAAGAATTTTATTCACTTCAACTAATTTGTAGAATTATGAAATTTAGAAAAAAATTGTTTAAAATATAAGAATGAAATATTTTCATTACATAATAAAAATATGTATCTTCCACAATATGTAATATAATATCTTTATATGTAGAAAAAGGCATACATAATATTTTATACATATCCAAATTACATTTCTTCCCATGTGTATGATTTTTATAGATAATATATAAGAAATATGATTTTCATGGGTTTCAATTATCTTCCACTAGATCTTACATATCATCCACTATTCCCTAGAAATATATATTTTTAATAGGAACCAACATTATTACATATCTCTGAAATTGAAGCTTAACCTTAGCCAAAATTTATTTATTTTTTGTTTAAATCAACCCATTTAAAAAAATTCATAATACATTGACTAATGCATTGATTTTCCAAATATTTATTGAAATAAATGAATGAACATTAATGATGAATTGATCTAATTTTATACTAAATTAAAAAAAGATACTAAATCATATAAATGAGTTAATTTCCCTTAAAATTACCAAATGGTTGGGATTAATTCAATGAAATGACAAGTAAATGTAATGAAGGTACACGAGATATAAATTTATCAACACTAATGACTTACACCCCTGGATATATAAGTATCAAAAATATTTCCCAAGTAAGATTCAAAACAAAAGACAACGATATTATACAAATTTAACAACCAAGGAAGAAAAAATAGTCATGCCTTATAAATTTCATTCAATATAAATTATTTATTATGTGTGAATATCCTTATTAGACCATTAAAACACAATTTAGAGAGGTGAATGAGGTTCATAAATTTTTACCAAAAACCAATTTATTGATAAAAACTTCTAATTCTTTTTAGTTTTATCTTCTCATGTCGATTAATACTGTTGGATATTTTTTTCGTCAACCTAACAACCACATATAAACAATCTAGTGATAAAAGTATTGTTAAAAATATATTTTTTATGGTTTTTTTCCATCAAGTACTTTTACTCCTAAACATACATATGATTTAAAATTCACAAAATCTCCATTAAATTGAAAATAAAAGTTGAATGTTGGATGTGTTTATCGTAACCCATGCATGTCATATTTCACATGTGTGGGTTTACCATATTACACATGAAAAATATGGCATCCCATATAACCACCTCAAGATCGCATATCACTAGTTTTCATCTAGTATTAACTCATCCACTTTAGATAAATTAATAAAACATATAGGGATGTCTACAAACAAATAAATTTTATTTTCTTCTTCAACAAAAAATATTATATGACTTCCACCAACTCTTCAACAACTACACTTGAGAATCATCCTTTAGGATGTAACACTACTTGTAGTTCATATACAGTCTATACATAGGAATCACTCTACTAAATATTATTCCCAAAAACTCATCAATTTAAGATCAGGTATATAAATATAACACTTCACACTATACCTCTACTTCAAAAATTTCTACTTTTCCCTTCTTTTTCCTCAAATATATCAAACAAATATTAAAATTTTCCTACTAGACTTCTATTCTTGTTCTAATCTATTTATTCTAAATCTAGAATATTACATGGGCATGGTTATATTATCCTTTTCTGGTATAACTTATAGTGGATCCTTTTTCTGGTTCCTCTTCTTGAGTATGTATTACTCTCATATTCACATTTTTTCCACACACCATTAGAAACTACAATTTATTCTTCTCTTATTCCACCTTGATATTCCCATTATATCATGTTCAGGTGTGGATAAATGAAATGACTTGTTTTATTTTTTAATATAAATTTATTAAATATAGAGAATAATTAATTTTATCTAGCCAAAAATTTTATTATAAGATATCCATTTTGGATCCCTAGGATATTTCATTCATACACTTGTTCAACTAAAAGGATATTATAGTAATTCCCTTATTAAATTAATATCACATGGATAAATTTATTTTCCTTTTATTATTTTTTTATCAACATAATATTATTATTTTCACATCATCTTCATCTCTAGATTCTTGGGTATATAAGATTTACACAACACACATAGCCTTAGCATTAGACACTACAATGCTTTATTGTTATAATTTCTTATCAATGAACACAATAAAATAACTTTTTAATTTTTACACACTAGTTTCACCCCAAATCCACCATATTATCGTCTCATTATTTCATTGCATTAATTACTAACTCTAGAAATATTTATCCAAAAAAATACAACATACGATTGTACTAATTATTTCATGAATTTAATAAATTATTATGTTATGTAAATTATCATTTTAGGGTAAAAAACTATTATAAAATTAATCATTCCCTTGTAACTCAAAATTCATATATCACATTGATTTAGAATTTAGTGGTCATATTCAGCATCAATGTGTCTTAATCTTTAATTTTCCAGAAAACCCATGATGTTTCATCTTCTTTAGAAATTGACTCATCCACTTGATCTTATCGTCATAATTTTGACCTTTCTCAAAAAAGTCATGGATCATGGATTGACTAAGATTCATGATGTTTGGAACTTGACTTCACATCACATTAATCATCAAATTTAATCCCTTTAAATATTTTATTATTCAATAAACTATACTCCATCCAATAATTATTTTATTTTACATTGATCATATCTTAAAATCATGAATATAGAGTTCTAATGATTATCTTTTTTGAATACCATACCATTTTAGAGTTTTCTATGTTTTTAACATGTTAGAAAAACATTTAAATCGTTTTATATTGAATTTATTCTTTAGATATTAAATATGGAAGACATATGATTTCATCAAACTGAGATATGAAATATTCTTATGTATGGAATGACACATAAAAAGATGGAATGATAGATTCTAGAGGATATCATAAAAAGGGAATCATATTTCTAATTGATGAATTACAAAACTCATGTTACTTGTGTATGTTGGAAGAAATTAATTTTTGTTATAAAAGGCTTGGACACATGTGTCGGAGAATCATGATAATGTTATCTAAAAGAAACAGTTCCAGGGACATTCCAGATTTTCTAAGAGAAATAAATTAATATTATAGTATTTGTCAGATTGGAAAGATGACACATTCTATGCTTACAAAATTTGATATTTTTTCAAAACAACCCCAAGATCTTATCCATTCTGATCTATATAGATCAATATTAATACAATAAAAATAGAGATAAGTATTTACACACTTTAATTGAGTAATTTACTCACATTACTTGTGTCAGGTGTATGAAACATAAATCATATTCTCTAAAAATGTTTGAAAGTATCCGAAGGAAATATGAGAATGAATGGTAGAATTGAGTGAAGATTTTAAAGACTAGAAATGGTGGTGAATATAGAAATAATTAATTTCAATGTTATCAGGAAATTAATGGAATTCATCATGCGTTTAGTCCTTCATAAACCCCTCAATATATTTTAGTTATTATTTTAATGGGTTATAATGTTTCTATTGATTGATATTGGTATCAAATAGTTCTTGATTATTGATTCTAAGGAAACATTCCACTTCCATGTTATCATATTTATTGATCTTGTTATTGATGTGAATAAGTTATTTTATGAATCTCTCATGCACATTTATTATGTCATTATACCCTTATAAACCCTTTTGTTCATTGAGAAAATTTAATTATTAATGATTATGTTTACCCTTACTAATCATTTGACCTCACACTTATTATATTTCAATTTTCCCGGGTTTAAAAGATTAATTTTGAACAGGTTATGTTTAGAATGGATTTCATATAAATGATGATGATGCAATAACTTGAAAAATCAAAGATGAGTTAAGAAAGATAAATTCTCATTTAAAGTCATCTGAATTGATAATGTATTAGTTTTTCCTCATTAATTAAAATTTTAAACCTAAAAGGTCCTCTAGTATGTATGTGATCCGTTTATTCCTTTTCATGTAGTAATGTTTTGATGGAAAATATGGGTAACAATTTTAATTATCAGAGTAAGGAATGAAAAGTTATGGATTTTTGTACAATATCCAAGAGTTTAGGTTTTAGGATATTATACTTAATATCAATGGTCGGTTTAGATAACATTGGATATTGGGATGATTTCATGAGAGTTTAACTTAAGAGTTATGGATACCCAAATGGGTCTATAAGATTAATGGTGATCATAGGTTCAATGTAGTAAAAACACAAATGTGGTTCTAAGAGATTAGATATTCATGTTATTTTGGATATTCTTCTTTAAGATGATGTATTTTTAACCCCTAGGATCAAAATGATGTGTTATAAAGAGGAATTATCTTTGTGGTATAAAAAAGGACAACCCATATGCTTAGTGAAAATCCATCATATCTGGAAACTTGGTGGGGATTCAACCCATGAACGAATGACGAAAAGGATTTCACGAACTACCACTTTCCTACATGATGACCTGGTTAGCATGAAATTTATTATAAGTAATGATTATGTTAGAAACAAATGAGATTTTGTTTGAGTAATAATGGTTGATTTATATTTGAATAATAATTTATAAAATCCTTCTAATAATTTAGTTTCAAACATACTATGGAAATATATTCCAAATTTTAAGGATGGTAATTTATAAAATTATTTAGTTTCATTACAGGTTATTACCATTTAATTTTTAAAACTAGTTTATCATTTTATGGGTTGTAGATTTTGGGAATTATCTTAATATGTGCTAATTTTTTTGATTTTGGATAATGTATAATGAAAGGGGTAATAGATTGAACATCCCATTTATATTTTTTCGGTCATTAAATGTTGATTTTAGTTCTTTAAGAACTAAAAATGCATCATGAATACTCATTGTTAGGTGGAAAGATGTTATTTTGGTGTAAATTCACTAAATTATGATATTATAATAATTAAAGATGTACATTTCCTTTTTATTTTTCTCTTAGGATGGATTGTAATTGAATTCTATATATTTATGAAAAAGATATTGAAATATAAGTATTATCCTAGTACTTTAAATTCTAGTGAACCAATTGTCTTTTTATCTTCACAAATTTATATTATATATGAACATTATTTTCTAGAGATTATTCACTTGTTAGATAAAAATTAAATCAATCACTCTCTATAATTATTGGTTCTTTTACTCATTTCCCACATATGTTCCTCCTATGTGGAATCATTATTTTGAAAAAAAAAATTGATGGCCTTTACGTTTAACAATTCACCTTTTTAAGGGAATGTCTAATTAACCCTTTTGTGATATGGGTTTCAACAATGAAATTCTAGAAATGATAATCCTTAAATGACCAAGATGAATTTCATTGTTGAAATTCATTTCAAGTGATGTAGGATATAACATCCTGAGATATTTAAAAATACTTTCATTAAAATTAATTTTAATTATATTATATATTATGTTACATTTACTATATAGTTTATCATGTTTTGAAGTCAAAACTAAGTTTATCTTTCCTTGCACACAACATTTTGTCTTTTCAAAAATGAGTGTTACACATAGGACTGAGTTTTATGGAGCAAAAATATAATATTAATATTTAATATGATAGTTATCTACAAGAAATTGGAAGGTGTGATTGATTATTTTTACCTCAATTATGAATATATTCTTTTCACATTATAATATAATGAATTATTTGGAGACCAATTAATAATAAATAAAAATAAAAATTAATTGAATATAAAGGATGAGTTCAATGAAAAACTATTTATATTACCAGAATGGTGTTCTATATTAATAAATTAAATTAATGACTATTATTGAAATACTATAAAAAAAAGTTATATGTTGTATATACAATCAAATATTTTTGAATTCATCTAATAATTTTCATTGTCTTAAGATAAGAATTGATCCAGTTTTATGCACAAAATGTTTTATATCATTAAAAAGTGGTATTACCAACTTTAAATAAAAAAATGTATTAAAATTAAATTTTCCTTATTATATATTATTTATTTTAAAAAATAAACATCTTTTTTAACAATAATATTTAAAATTTACTTTTGGTTATTTTTTGGTATTTTTCTAAGAACATTAATAATTTGATGAATAATAAATTACACCAAATTTTAATTGAAATAATGTTTTTGTATAAAAAAAATTGTTGTTAAATTATATTTATAATTTGTTTTAAATTATAATTAGATAATTTTAATATCATTTAATCCTATTGAAGTCATTGAAATCAATTTCACATTGAAATTGGATATAAAAACATATCAAACTATTGATCTTTTCTCTTTAAAAAATCATGATGTCTTTTCCCATATACGGGATTATTTTTAAATTAATTTATATAAATTATATGATTGAAATTTGTAAAAATGGATTCCATATTTGGAATCATAATAATTTATAATTTCTAGAAAGGTTAACTTAGTTTTTGACCAAAAATATTAGTGACAGTAATTATAATTAATTACAATGATAAAGGTAAAAAATGTTTTTACAGAGTGGATAAACATTAATATTAAGGGAAATAATGGCCTAGAAAATTATAAAAACCCAATTTTATATCTTTTATTTGACCATATACCCACATTTATAGAATTTTATACACTATTGGGGTCACATTATGTAAGGGAGTGATCCCAATAGGGTTTAACTTTTTATCTTTATAATAATGCTACTCCCTATCCACTATAAAATGGCACTCACCATCTCCAGTTATTAACACCTCTTAGTCCCTTTGTACCATACAAACCTTTCCAAAAAAATTTTCCTACATAATAACTCTCATCCTAGAATCCTCACACTAGGACAAAAGAAAACCAAGGAAATCCATTGGTGAAAACAAAAAGGAGTAACCCTAGAAAGAGGTAACATTCTTCAACAATCACTTTGGTTTTATTTCTTTCTCAAATAAATTTAGTTATTCTTATCTGATTATTATATATTAAATTAATTATTCTTAATATATTAATATTTTTTTTCTGTGAAGGGTTCAACCCACACCTCACACAACTCCATCGTATGGGATACATATTCATCATTCGTGTGTATGGTGGACTACAGCCTTGCAAAACGATGTAATCCATTCATCCATTACAACCTATAATGTTTTGGAATATTTATGTAATTAATGTTTTTATAATATTTATGTGATTCTTATAATTTTAATATTCTTATTTAATTTTTATACATCACGTATCATCATGATTTCTATCTTTTGGAATATGATAACATTGTTTTTAGACAAGGGTACCGCCTCCTCCTCAATGTGATGTGATTCATCCACTCTATATTTGGAATGTATTAAGGATGGTTTTAATAAAAATATATGATATAAAATATATATTTTGGATTATAATTACTTAATTATCTATTTATACTTATAAAATATCATTTTCCTTGTCTCTGTTTCACAATATGAAATAATGATAATGTTGTTCGTGGACATATGGAGAATAACTATTATGAACAATATGATAAGGATGATAGTATTCCAGTGTTTCTTTTTATTAAATAAGAGATATACTAAAAGGGATTAAAATAAGAAAACAAATCACCTCACTATGTATTTGGTGAAATTCAACCCAACTATCATATTTGGAGAATCAGATTCACAATACAGGAAGAGTTCCATCATATTCAAAAGAAGATGGACAGATAAAAAGGGATAATCTTTGAATGAATGGTTTGATCATAATGGGAAGAATTAGAGACTTTATGAATATGATTTAAATGTGATGATTCATTGATGATCGTGGAGTCCTAATATATCATAAGTATGTTGAAAAACTTATGATTCAAGATTGATAAAATAAACGGGGAGAAGAAGTGGTGAAAATTTAATAGATCATAGAATTGGTAGAGAAAAGAGATGCAACTGATCATATAGCGTTTGATCATATTCATGAAAATCATATTTCTGTTGTGTAGGAAATAAAAAGTTGTTTGGAGACTAATTTTATTCTAGAGTAATTGGATGTTACCATACAATCCATTATAAGACAAATGATGTTGAAGCTTATTTCGAATGTGTTTAATGTCATGAAGGAGGTCATGATACAAGAAATTTTTTTAAATGATGGAATTTTATGAATTCTATCTCCTTGAATACTGAACCATTATAGTTTTTATATCATCGTACTCATCAGAGATATAAATGTTTTTTCAAAAAATTTATTGGTATCGTATTAAGAAGAGAAAGAAGAACACTAATTTATTTTCGAATGATTTTAAAAATGGTGACAAGATCCATTGTAATAAATCTGATATTGGTTCATCTTCTTGATCATAATAACAAAATCCAAATGGGCTGATAGAAACAAAATCGAATCCAAAATTAAGAATGGTATGTATTTCCTCATTCAAAAAATTAGTACAGAGCATTGTAAAAAAGGAATTATTATGTGGAAATTTAATTCATACTGATGGTCTTGAAGAAAGATAGAAGAGATATTAATTGGTTAGAATATTTGAGAAGGGTCGAGACGAAATGATAAGAATTGAGAAGTGTTGAGGTGGTCAAGATGAGCCTGAAATTCAAGGAAACATGAAAATTTAGGAAATTTGTTTGAGCATGACTGTTTTTATGATTCCCATCCAAACCACTTCTGGGTCACCTATAAAAGGTGAAAATTATATTTTACATTTTTGATTGATGTACTATTCATGGTGAAGAGGAGACAATGTGGAGTACTGATGAATTTTAGACAGAAGATAAGAAGACTTTGTACTGAGTTTTGTTGAAAAAGTTTCATCAGACATGAGTGAAAGAATAAAAGACAATATTTTAATGTATTCAGTTGATCATTGTATTCAGTGTATCATCATATTCAACTGTCTATCATATTATTCTTATCCTTGTATTAAGATGATCATATTATAAGACTGTATAATCATACCAGACTATCATATTGAGATTTCTAGACTTTGGAAGAAGGTTCTCAAATATTTTTCAACCATATTCGGATATAGATATATTTTCTATATTTAGTAATTGTGCATAGGGAATTAGACTGGGATATTGTATAGGGTACTTAAATTGAAATCTATATAAAAGTCTATTATATTCCTACAAAATTTTCAGTATGAAATTTTTGAATTTTTTTTAAAGAAATAAATATTTGGAAGTTGATAATTATGTATAGGTAACAGGTTTTGTTACAAAAACATTGTATTACACTATCTATAATAGAAGGAGCAGTAACTATTAGATTGTTTTCATAGTGATACACGAGTAAAAGGTCATATCCTTCTCATTTTATTCAAAATAAAAGGATTATATTCTAGTGTATTATATTATATTTTATTTTTTTCAAACAATACTAAGGATATATACATTCTTATTGAATATTTAACCTTTTAAATTCTTATATTCCTGTGTATGGGTGTCTGGTTTTTTTAGCAGGGAATGATATCTTTAACAAGAGGTGAAGGTTGTTCCATTTTCATAGAAAACATAAAATAAAATATAACATTGATTCAACCCCTCCCCCTCTTAGTGATAAAATTATCCTGATTGGGAACTTACAACTAGTATCAGAGGGAAGGTTCCCATCTCCTTTTCTTTTATGAAGTTTTGAAGAGAATTTGATGGAGCATTAGAATTGTGTGAGTATTAAAGGAATTCTAGTTTTTGATGGAACAAATTATCATATCTGGAATGATAGAATGTTTACTCATCTCAATTATGTTGGATATGATATTCATAAAGATAAAATAGATGGGTTTCATCCATTTTATGAAACATTTCCTCTTACATATGTTGATAAGAAGAATATTGATAATGACTGAAGAACCAAGAATGTGTTATTGTCATCACATTATATAATTGAATTATTAAGGTTAAATGGTTTTTCCATAGCCATAAGTATATGAGATAAATTGGATAACATATAAGAGGGAAATATAAAAGTGAATAAAAATATTACAAATCTAGTTATTGAAGTATGAAGATTTTAAAATGGGTGAGTATGAATCTGTTGGGGACCTCGTTACTAGTGGAAATGACATTGTCAGCATTATCAGATATCTCAGTTAAAAGTTATAATATTCTAATGTTTTGGAAAATATCTTAATAATACATACCAATAAAATTAATGCACATGTTTCTTCATTCGAAGAGTTATATCCTGAAATATTATCTCTATATGATTTTCATAACACCCTCATTACTTATGAAATGTGAAGGGATGAATCATTGAAAATAAAAACAAAATAAATAGAGAAATGTTTTTCAAGGAAACTAAGAAGGGAAGTCAAATAATATTGTTATTCAAGATAAAAATGGTGAAGTGAATTCCTAAAATGAGGTATATAAAAAACATGATGATATTTTATACTTGTTTTCTGAAAATGTTAAAAGAGGTACAAGTAAATACAAAGGGAATGATCCTTTTAAATGTTTTCAATGTGGATACGTTTGGTACAATGCAACTAATTTTTATAAAAAATAAATAATAAGACCATGATAAAGAATAAAGAAGACTAATATGTTAATGGATGAAATAGAGAGATAATGGATAATAGTATTCCAACAGGAAAGAAACAAATTCTCCAAATATAAAAGAATATGTTTCTTGCAAAAAGATGAAGAAGCTAAAGGTAGTGATGATAAATCAGAAAAGTCTACATTGTATGGTTTCAGGAATACATTTATTTCAACATTGAATGATGAATAATTCAGAAGAATTAGTGTCAAAGAATAAGAAACTCAACATTAATTTCAATTAAAAGAAGAGTTGAAATAATATCTAAGAATGATTAAAAGGATTGGAAATAAAATATATAAGTTAGAAGATTAATGTAAATAAATAATAAATCATGAATTTTTTACTGATGAAAATGTTAAACTGGTCAAATAAATTTATGATATGATGAAATCTACTTAGGAAGAAAATAATCATAATGAGAATCTTGAAGACAATCTAAAGGAGAAAGATGACGTGTTAGGACTTATTCATGAGAAATATTTCTAAAGTTTAATAGAGAAATAGAAGGTTCAAAAAACTCTATCTCTGAAATTAGTTAAAGAAATACTAAGGATAAAAATGATAATATTCAAAAAAAATTATATTCAAAAGATGATAATAATGATTTAATTGATTATAAAAATAAGAATGGTTGGAAGGTTATGTATATGGACGTGAATAAAAAAGTTGGGAATGCATAAGATTCAAAATACCCTAAGACTGAAAACTTTTACAAACATTATGAAACCAAAAATATTTATAATAAATCTCATTTCAATATGGATAAAAAGATAAAGAACATTCCAATTTAAAATAAAAAGTCTTGTCGGTCAGATAAGAAAGACAAGAAGGTTGCTGAGAAAAGTTTTTACAATTCTAGTTAGTATTGAAGTTTTAGAAGAAAATAATAATTTAATGGATACTTCAAGTATTATGGTGGATTTGGACACACACAAAATATGTATTTGTTAAACAAAAAACATTAATAGTATTCCATAAATTAAAGAGGGAAAATTTTGGGGGGGATAAAATCTCCCAAAATAAAGATGTTAATAAAAGTTATTTTTAAGAAACCATAGAAGGTTGGATTAATGATTCAAAATAGGTTTCAATCCCTAGAAACTTTTTGTGATAGATGTTACCAGACATGAAATCATTCTAAGGTTTTCCTTTTTTTATTAACTGTATAAAAAAATATTCTTAACAATTCTCAGAATATATAGATGTAAAAATAAAATGAAGAATAAAAGGTACATTTTTGAACTACTTTGAATTCTATGAGGAGAAAGACAATGGATTCTTGATTATAGGACATCGTCTCATATGACATGAGATTTGAGATTGTTGAAATATTTTAAAGTCTTAAAAGAACAAATGGTGACATTTGTAGATGATTAATCACTGATAATTCAAGGTGTCACTTAAGTTGTTATTGTGAAAGAAAATATCTAATCCATGAAAGATTTATATAATGATGTGGTGAAACATAACATGGTGACAGTTTCAAAATTGTGTGATGAAGGTGAAAAATTTACATTTAGGAATGATAGATTTATTGGGAATAGTGAGAAGGATGGAAATATAGTTACAATAGTCCCACATACAAATGGAAACTTATTTCTAGTTGATGAGGCACAAAACTCATGTTACTCGGGCATGGTGGAATAAAATCAATTTTCGCACAAATGGATTAGACAGATGTATCAGATAAACATGAGAAAGTTATCTAAAAGTAATAGTTTTCATTACATTCTTGGTTTTCCAAGTGTGTGAAATTGGTGTTTAACTATTTATTAGATTAAAATGATTATGAATTTAGTGTATATGAAAGGTGATATTTGATAAAAACAACCCCTAAAGCTTATCCATTCTGATCTTTGTATCCCAATAAGAAAACTATAATCAAATATAGATAAGTATTTCATCACATTCATTGAATAATTTTCTGACACTACTTTTTTCATGTATATAATACATAAATTGGATCCTCTTAAAATGTTTCAAAGATTCAGGAGGAATTATGAGAAATAATTTTAGTCTTCAGTGAAGTAGTTGAGAATTGAAAATAGTAATGAATAGAAAAATAATTAATTTTGATTTTATCTTGAAATTCATGGAATTTAGCATGAGTATAGTTCACCATACACCCCTCAAAATGTTTTATATTTGATTTTTATGGCTTTATAATGGTTCTAATTATTCATATTGGTATCAAATAGTTCTTGATTATTTATTCTGATGACTATTTTCTTTTCAATGTTATCGTATATAATGTTCCTGGTATTGATGTGTATGATTTATTTTATGACTCATTAATGCAGTTTGATTATTTCATCATACCCTTATGCACCCATATTTTCATTGATTAATTTCCATTATTATTAATTATGTTTACCCTTGCTGATCATTTGATGTCACCCTTATTGTGTTTCCTTTTCACTAGTTTTTAAATAATGATGTTAAAAAATTTATAACTATAAGTTACTTCATATAGATGAAGATGATTTAGTATCTTAAAAATTAAAATCTATGTGAAGTTAGATAAAATTTCATTTATATTCATGTGAATTTTTTATGTATGAGTTTGTCATAATTATTTTAATATTTTATCATTATAGGTCATCCTGTATGTAAGATACATGTTTTTACATTTTATGTTGTTAGGTTTATATGAAAAATATGGCTCATAATTACCGATATCAAAGCCAGGAATGTAAAGTAATGGATTTCAGCACAAGATCTAAGAGTGTATGTTTTAGGATGTCATAGTTAGTATCAAATGTTGTTTTACATAAATTTGGAGATAAGTATGGATTCTTGAGAGGTTAACATTATAATTATGGATACAATAGTGGGTCTATAAATTATGGGTGATCACAAGTTCAAAGTAGTGGACAACCCATTTAGGCTTTAAGAGATCATATATTTATGTTATTTGGGATGTGTTTCTTTAAAATGATGTATTTTTAACCCCTACAATCCAAATGAAGTGTTTCATAGAGGAATTAGCCTTCATGTATAAAAAAAGGAGAACCCATAATCTCGGTGACAACCCATCCTTTCCAGCTAGTCAGTGGGAATGAAACCCTTGAATCAGGGATGATAAGGATTTCATGCACTACTACTCTCCTACACGATTACCTAGTTAGCATGAGATTTTTATATGTAAATATTATGTTAAAACAAATGGTATTTTGTTTGAGGAATAATGTTTGATTTAAATTTTAAGAATATTTTATCAAATTATTCTATTCGTTTGGTTTCAAACATTGTTTGGAAATGTTTGAATAATTTGAAGGATAGAAATTTATGGAATAATTTAATTTCAACATTGGTTATTACTATTTAATTTTGAAAGATTATTATATCAATTTATGTTTTACTAATTTTCAGAAATATCTTACTATGTGGTAACTATTATGATTTTGGATAATTTATAATGATAGGTGTAATAGAGTGAACATCGCTTTTATAGTTATGAACTCATTAAATGTTGATTTTTGTTCTTTAAATACTAAAAATTCATCTACAATACTATTAGTTTGAAAAAAAAATCATATTTTTGTGTAAATTTATTAAATATGAAATTATACTAATTATGTAATCATGTTACCTTTTTATTTTTCAATTTTTTTAGATAGTAAGTGGATCATTTATCTTTTGGGAAAATATCTTGAAAGTAAAGTATTATCCTAGTACCTTTAATTCAGATCAACTATTGGCCTTTTTTTATAATCATGGATTTATTTTTTTCATAACATAAATTTCCATTGATTATTCACTTGTTAATGTTCAATGAACTCAATCACTCTCAATAAGTATTTATTATTTACATCATTTCCCACCTAGCATCTTCCTTATGTGGAATCCTTATTTTGAATAACATACAGTGACCTTTATATTTCCAACTTTATCGTTTTAATAATATTTTTTATTAACTCTTTTTATGATGTGGATTTCAAAAATAAAATTCTAAAAATTATATTCCTTTGATGAAAAAGATGTATTTCAATGGTTAAATTCATTTTATGTTAGGTAAGACTAACCATCCTATGATTTTAAGAGATACCTTCATTAAAATTAATTTAAATTATATTATAGCTTGTGTTACAAGTAATTAAAAGTTTAGCTTTTGTGGTATGCACCACCATGTTTATCTTGTGTTTCAAACAACATTGAATCCTTTTGAAAATGTGTGTTAAACATAGGACTGAGTTTTATAAAGAAACAATATAATATTAGTATTTATAATGATAGTAATCACAAAGAAATTATAATGGAATTATTGAATATTATTAACTAAATTATGAATATATGGTTCTCACATGTTTATATGAAGAATGATTTGGTGACTAATTAATTATAAATTGAAATAAAAATCATTTGAATATAAAGGATGAGTTAAATGGAAAACTATTTTTATTACCATAATGGAATTTTATATTCATTAATTAAATACATGTATATTGTTTAATAGAATGATTAAAATTTATATGTTATATATTCAATAAAATATTTTCTAATTCATCCAATACGTTTTTTAGGCTTAAGATAATAATTAACACTATTTTATGCACAAAAAGTTTTATATCATTAAAAGGATGATTTACCACCATTAAATGGAAAAAATGCATTAATTTTTTTATCAATTATAAAAAAAAAATTATCAAATATACTTCATTTTTTAATAAGGAATATCAAAATTTACTTTGGGTTATTCTTTGGTGTTTTTCAATGAATAATAATATTTTATTGAATATTGAATGAGATCAAATTTTAATTGAAAATACCATTTCTGTATAAAAAATAATAATGTAAAATTATATTTCTAATTGGTTTTAAAGTATAATAAGATCATTTTAATATCATTTAAACTAATTTAGATCATTGAAATCAATTTCATAATGAAATTGGATAGAAAAAATTTCAAAATATTGAACATTTCTCTTTAAAAAACTAGATGTCTTCTCCCATATGCGAGATTAATTTTAAATTAATTTATACCATTTTTATGATAGATATTTGGGAAAATGGATTCCATGAAATTAATTAGAATAAATTATAATTCCATAAATGTTCAATTAAGTTTTTGATGAAAAATGGCAGTTAGTGTAATTAAAATTAATTACAATGATTCAGGTAAAAAATGTGTTCCCATAGTGGTTTAACATTAACCATAAGTGAAAAAATGAACTAAAAATAACTAAAAAACAACTTCTCTAGCCATGATTTCCCCATATACCCATTGTTATCTAATTTTTACACTATTATGGATACTTTATCTAATGATACATCCCAATAGTTTTTACCTTTTTATATTTACAAGAATGACACTCCCCCTCCACTATAAAAATGCACTCAACCTCCCCACTTCATCACACCTCTCAAGCCCTTTGTATCATCCAAACCCAAACAAACTATTTTTTGAACATACCTACTCTCAACCTAGAAGCCTCACACTGGGACAATACAAAACCAAGGATGTCCTTTAGTAAAAACAAAAAGGACTAACCCTAACAATAGGTAACATTATTCAACAATCATTTTGGTTTTATTTATATCTCATCCCAATTTAGTTATTCATATTCCATGATTATATAACACATTTCTTCATGATTTCCATTTCTGGGAATATGATATCATTGTTTGTAGATGTTTGGAAGCCTCCTCCCCAAAGAAGTGTGATTCATTCACTCTTTACATTGAATGTATTAAGGATGGGTTTAATAAATATATATGATATAAAGGACATATTTATGATATTAATTACATAATTATCTATATGTATTATAATATATTATTTTCGTTGCCTCTATTTCACACTATTACATAGTGATAACGTTGTTTGTGGGCATGAGGATAACAACTGTTAGGACCAAGATGATAAGGAAGATTATATTCTGGTGTTATTTTTTAAAAAAATATCAATATTAAAAGGGAGTTAAAGATAAATCTAAATCAACATACTATGTATTTGTTGAAATTCAGATTTACTATCATATTAAGAGAATTATATTCAAAACACATGGAGATTTCCATCATTTTCAAAAGAAGTTGGATAGAATAAAAGGTCTCATTATAATCAATCTAAATATGGAATAAAAGGTTTGATCATACTGGGATGAATCAGAGACTATATGACTATGATTAAAATGTTTTGCCGCTTTGCAGATCATGGAGTTCTCATAAATCCTATGTTGAAAAACATATGATTCATGCTTGATGAAATAATGGGGTGATGAAGTGGTTAAAATTTTATTGAGCATCTAATTGGGAGAGAAATGTGATGTTGCCAATCATGTCCTGTTTGGTTGAAATCATGAAAATAATATTTAGGATGAGTAGGAAAGAAAATGCTATTGGGAAACTAAGATGTTGCGGGAGGAAGGGGAGGTTACCATACATTCCATTATAAGATAGGTGATGATGAAGCTCGTTTGAAATGTGTTCAATGTCATGATGGACATTGTGCTAAAAGAACATGTTTGTGAATGATGGAAGTTTTTGAAGTCAAAGTTGTTGAATAATGATCCGTTATATTTGTTATATCATCATATTCATCAGAGATAGAAATGTTTCTGTAGAAAATTCATTGGTATCATATTATGATGAGAAATAAGAACCCTGATTTATTTTCAAATACTTTTATAAATTGCGTCAAGATCCATTGTGTCGGGGATAATATTGTTTCATCTTCCTACTCATAAAGAAAAAAATAAAAATGGTAAGATAACAACATAATAGAATGATGAAATCATAATGGTGTATAGTTCCCCATACAAGTAATTTGTTTAGATCATCATAATGAAGGAATCATATTTAGGAAACAGATTTAGAATGATTGTTATGAAGAAAGATAGAATATATCCAAATTGGATAGATTTTGTGAGAAGGACAAAGAAGAAACAAGAAGAAATTAGAAGTTTTGAAGATGTCAATATACACCTAAAATTAAAGTAATCACTAAAATTTAAGGAATACGGTTAAGAGGGAATTTTTTTAGGATTCCCACCCAAAAGCACTTTTGGGTCACCAATAAAAGGTAAAAACTACATAGAACATTTCTAACTAAAGTGTTGGTCATGGTGATGAGGATACAATGTAAGGACCTAGAAATTCCATGTAATTTTTTCAAATTAAATTGAAATTTTACGAGTCCATAAAAATTGATGGTGTATGATTCTAAGTCCGGAAGTGCCCTGGGTGAATTTCTAAACATTTTTTCAGGTACGTTCAGTAAACGTATGAGTAGGTTTTTTTAACTTTTTAACTGGTGCTCAGAATTGAAATTTGAGTGCACCGTTAAACTCGTAGTGCTGGTATTCGCTTAAGGGGGCCTTCACCTCAACCGTAGTAGGTCGAGGGAAAAAGATAGAATTCGGGATTTTCATGGAAATGAAAAAAATAATAAAATAAAATAAACTTCTATAAATTTTTCATGACCGGTACCATGGGGAAAGTGATGTGACTACATGAGGCTCGCCTTCCATAGGCTAGGGGCTAGAGATTATCACTGAAGACGTATTACCTAAATGTGGCAAGGAATAGCCTTTATAACATGTAATCACAGACAATATATGAACTCAAGTAATACCTCCTCATAGAGAGCTGGACTTTTACATTATCTTATACCTCGGGACGGCACCGATATCTACACCAGCATATCAGATGGCTCTGACAGAGCTTCGCGAGTTATGGGTATAGTTCGAGGACTTATTGGGGAAAGTGTTCATCTGGCCTAGTTTTTCCCCTTAGGCAGCCCCGATTTTGTGCGCCAAGAAGGTGGATGGGATTTTGAGACTCTGTGTTGACTATTGGAACCTGAACCAAGTGACCGTGAAGAACAAGTCCCCACTTCCGGGGATTGATGACCTCTTTGATCAGCAGAAGGGAGCCTGGTGGTTCTTGAAGATAGACCTCAGATCAGGCTATCACCAACTCAAAGTGCGATATGAGGATGTGTGGAAGACGGATTTCAGATTTCGGCACGACCATAACGAGTTCTTGGTTACACCATTCGGCATAACCAACACTCTCGCAGTGTTCATGGGGCTCATGAATAGGTTCTATCAGCCAGAAATTGATCGCTTTGTAGTAGTCTTCATCAACGACTTTCTGATCTACTCAGCTATTGAGTAGGATCATGCATATCATTTGAAGGTAGTACTAGACACAGTCTGAGAGAACCATCTTTATGGTAAGCTCTCGAAGTGCTAGTTCTGGACCCGAGAGGTTCACTTTTTGGGACACATCATCACAGAGGCTGGACTTTCAGTGGATCCTGTAAAGATTGAGGTGGTACTTGCTTGTGATCCAGACATGAGTGTGATGGAGGTATGATGATTCTGTTGTTTGGATAGATACTACTAGAGATTTTTTCTTGATTTCTCCAGATATGCAGCACCTCTATCAGTATTGACGAAGAAGGGGAAACCCTTCGTGTGTTCAGAGAGATGCTAATAGAGGTTTCAGGAGCTCAGGTAGAGGCTGACTAGTGCCCCCATCTTAAGGAATCCAGAGGAGGGTGTAGGGTACGTAGTCTACTGCAACGCATCAAGGATCATCCATGGATGTGTTCTGATGCAGGAGCGAGTAGTGATCATATATGGTTCTCGACAGATGAGACACCATGAGGAGAACTATGCTACCTAAGATATGGTGTTAGTAGTAGTGGTCTTCAACTTGAATATGTTGTGACATTACTTTATGGGAAAGAGTTTTAAAGTGTACTCTAATCACAAGAGTCTCAGTTATATCTTCTCTCATAAAGACTGGATCCTAAGAGAGCGATGTTGGCTTGAGTTCTTCCAAGCCTATGACTTCTAAATAGTCTATACTCCAGCGAATGTGAATGTTGTAGCAGATGCACTCAGCAAAAGATCTAGTATATAGCTGCTAGGTGAGGCGACAGAGCAGTTGCCGCTTTGAAGATATCCTGTGTGGATAGAGATGGAGCATCTTTTCTTCAGACTCTAACAATCAATCCCCCACTTCTTCAGTGAGTCAGCATGGTGCATCATGTAGATGCTTCTTGTGTAGCTCGATGTGCTTATATATCCACAGGGTAGGCACCTGATGGATTTTATGAAGGTGGGTAGCATGTCATCCTCTTCCAAGGATGCACCATTGTAATAGTATCACATCAGGAGGAAGTATTGAAGGAGTTCCACACATCCCCTCTATCGGTACATCCAAGAGTGGTGAAGATGTACCAGGACCTCTGACGACAGCACTAGTGGCCAAGAATGAAGAAATCTATAGTATAGTTTGTCTCTCGATGCCTCGCATTCCTACAAGTTAAGGTAGAGATTCAGGTACCAGCAGGCTTAGTTTTGCCTTTATAGGTCCCCGAGTGGAAGTGGGATGGGATATACATGGACTTCGTGATAGGAATTCCACAATCATCCAGGGGTCATGACTCAATTTGGGTGATCGTCGACCAACTTACCATGTTAGCCCACTTCCTACCGATCAGTGAGCAAGGATCAGTTGATATCTTGGGACGCCTCTATGTGAAGGAGATTATCCTATTACATGGAGTACCCTCTACGATTGTCTCCTATCGTGATACCGGTTTCACGTCCCAGATATGGAAGGTGTTGCAGGAGGCTTTCGGAACATAGTTTCGTTTGAGCACCGCCTTCCATCCTAAAAAAGATGGCCATATTGAGCAGACCATTCAGACCCTCGAGGACATACTGAATTATTGTGTCCTCGACTTCAGTCTTAGATGGGAGGATTACTTGCCTTTGGTGGAGTTTTCATACAACAACAAATATGACTCCACCATTAGGATGACACCTTTTGCATCATTGTACAAACGACCTTGTAGATCACCTTTGTGCTTGAATGACACAAGAGTGTCGGCACTAGTGGTACCAGAGATGGTACGGGCTACCACAGAGAAGGTGTAGATCATCCAGGAGTTGATTAAGTATGTATAGAGGAGATATAATTTGTATACCAACATGAGATGGAGGCTTCTGGAGTTCGAGGTTGGTGACCACATCTTTCTACGGGTCTCACCTCGATGAGGTTTGCAAAGATTCGGATGAGGTGACAAGTTATCTTTGTTATTAATTGGACCATTTCAGGTCCTCAGTAGAGTTGTTGAGGTGGTTTACCGCTTAGCTCTCCCACCTCAGTTGCACTGGGTGCATGACATCTTCTACGTATCCTAGATGAGAAGATACGTGAAAGACCCTTCTCACATCATTGACCACGGCGAGCTGGACGTCGATGATGGGGAGACTTTTATGGAGGATCTAGTCAAGATTGAGGATCAATAGGAGCGGGTCCTTAATGGATGGTCGATACCTTTGGTGTGCATTTTTTGGCAGCACGGGAACCTCCAGGAGAGCACATAAGAGCAGGAGGCTCAGATATGTGCTCAATAACCCCATTTTTTTCCTTGGTTTGAGTTGTTTCTTATGGGGATGTAAAGCCCTTAAGTGGGGAGAATGTAATGAATCCGAAATTACATGATGTTTTTTTAATTAAATGGTAATTTTATGAGTCTGTGAAAATTAACGGTGCATGATTCTAAGGACCGGAGTGCTCCGAGTGAATTTCTGAACTTTTTTTTGGGTACATTTAGCAAACATACGAGTGAGTTTTTGTAACTTTTGAACTGCTTCTCAGAATTGAAATAAGAGGGCACCGTTGAACTCGTAGCACTAGTATTAACTTAAGGGGACCTTCACCTCGACCTTAGTAGGTATATGGAGAAATAAATAATTTGGGTTTTTCATGGAAATGAAAATAATAATAAAATAAAATAAACTGTTATCAAGTTGTCACAACCCATCCACCGGGGCCTGGAAGGGGACCATACATCGTGACAGTATGAAGAGGAGATGGGTGGGCGTGGAGTGCTAAGGAGGCAATCTATACCTACCCTTCAGTTAGAAACCTCAGAGGATGGCCCAGTAGTTGTCTATCTCTTTCTTCAGTTGTATTGTATTTCTGTTGTACTTGTACCTTTCCAGTTGGGCTTGTATTCTGGTCCCTTTTACTAACTAAACTCACACTATTTACTATTTAGATTACTTGAGTTCATATCATGTGTGTGCTTACAGGTTATAAAGGATATGCCTTCCCAGTTTTAGGGAATACACCTTCGGTGTCAGTCGCTATCCCCTAGCCTATGGAGGGCGAGTTTGGGGTAGTCACGACATAGTCCCCAGTGGACGGGTCGTGACAAATTGAATTGGTATCAGAGGAGTCGGTTATATTGTAGAACATATGACTATGGTACTTCTTTTAAATGGAAATAGTGTTATGTGTAGTGAGTGTGGTTATCAGTTTCAGGAATCTAGTGTTGGTGCGGCGACCGATGTATCAATACACCATGACCCGGAATTCTGATTTCTGACTCAGTATACGAAAACACTGATTGCATGTGTGTTTTCAAGAGTCTTATTTGTAAAATCTTTGAGTCAGCACATTAGGGATAACATGTTGACCATGGCACATCTGTTTCTTTTAAGGATGCCTCCATGCAGACATCCAGCTAGGGTTTCAAGAGTTGTAAGCACTGTTTTCCCACCGAGCGATGAGGCCTCAGGGCAGGGCCATCTTCTAGTAGAGGCACCAGTGATACCATTACCTATTGGGCCACTGATACCACCTGCCCCAACAGTATATGGTGAACGTCTCTTGAGGGCATTACATGATTTCTAGTGCCATAGGACACCAAGGTTCATGGGAGAGATAGACCCACAGGCATCTGAGGATTGGTTGGTGCTGGTAGTGAGAGTCTTCCAATATATAGGGTCACCACCCAATCTCATGGTGATCCATTGAACCAGTCTTCTATAGAAAGAATTAGGTAGATGGTAAAGCTTTATTATCCAGGTTCATGATGAGGTGATGATTCTTTGGGAAAACTTCTAGAGACTGTTTCTGGCAGAGTTTGTCCCAGTGACTCCCCACATAGTGTGCATACAGGAGCCTCTTCATTTTCAACAGGGCAGCATGAATCTGGCTCAGTACTCAGCGAGGTTCACTGACCTCTCAGGATACTCCACAAATATGGTGTGGGACCCATTATTTAGGGCCCGGACCTTCGAGTAGGGGATCGAGCGAGAGATTTTGGATTCGATGATCTAACTCAGCATTCCTACACTGACGGGAGTGTTAGAGAGAGCCCTCTTGGTAGAGATTTTTCTTTGTTGAGCATTCACCAGTAGTGAGACCCACCACTGGACGTCACGTAGTGGAGACTTCTATAGGTAGAAGTAAACTGATGTCATAGAGGTCCAAGTGGACCAGACCTACAGGTAGAGAACTGCAAGATTCAGAGTCGGTTGTATGGGGTACCCGAGGCAGATCTAGTCATGCTAGGAGCAGGCAGTGTTATGCATCCGACGGGCATGGTCACATGGCTCGTGACTATCTGACCCACTGTACAGATGATCAGAAGATGGTCGAAGGACCACCCAGGCAGAGACATAGGTTTGAGCTAGGAAGTCTACAAGGAGCAGGCAGATGTGGAAGAGGAGCTGGTCTGACAGCTGGCATTGGGAGACGATTCGAGATATTACCACCACCACAACCAGGTGGTCTACCCCAACCACAGAGAGCAAGAGAATCAGGGCGATCATAGCTCTAGGATGCTGAGTTCTATGTTCATGGCACTCCAGATATGATATGAGGTACGATATGTGTCTACTCCACCTTAGCTGAAGTACTTATATACATAGCTTCCATTCATTCATTTATTGCAACTTCCCTCATTCAGAGCATCAAGATTCTAATGGAGTAGTTGGCTCAATCTTTACAGCTGGAGACTCCTACGGGAGAAGATTTGACAATTATACACTGGTGCTGGTAGTGTGATCTTACTCTAAGAGGTGACATATTTGGCTGGGATCTCCTAGTAGCGGCGTCGAGGCCTTACAATGTCGTATTCGATATAGACTAATTATCTATCATCCATGCACAAATATATTGTATTAGGTGAAAAGTGTGGTGTGTCTTCATATATTGGACCAGGTTTACCTTTACCAGTGAGAAGGTATCCTATGTAGCCTAGGATGGACTTACTCGGAGGTGGGTGGAGCCGATTACTCATCAGTTGGCTGGCCTTACCCTTGGATTGGTTGATGTAGAGAGTATAAGAAATACTTTATTGGTGGACCAATATGTGGATGTCTTCCCTGACGATATTATGGGTCTACCTCCTCACAGAGGGGTGCACTTTTACATTGACTTATACCCTGCGGTGGCACCGATATCCACACCAGCGTATGAGATGGCTCCTGCGGAGCTTCAGGAGCTGCAGGTATAGCTGGAGGACTTAATGGGGAAAGGGTTAGTCTGGTCTAGTGTTTTCCCTTGGGTATCCCCAATTATGTTCTCCAAGAAGGCGGATGGGAGCTTGAGACTTTTTGTTTACTATCGGTGCATGAACCAGGTGACTGTGAGGAACAAGTACCCACCTCCAAGGATTGATGACCTCTATGATCAGCTAATGGGAGCACGGTGGTTCTCGAAGAAAGACCTCAGCTCAGGCTATAACCAGCTTAGAGTACGAGATGAGGATGTGAAAATGATGTCCTTTAGAGGTCGGTATGGCCATTATGAGTTCATGGTTACCCCATTCGGCGTAACCAACACTCCAGTAGTGTCTATGGGACTCAGGAAATGATCTTTCAGCCATAACTTGATCGCATTGTAGTAGATTTCATCGACGACTTTCTAATCTACTCAGCTACTAAGGAGGATCATGCCTATCATTTGTAGGTAGTACTGGACACACTCTAAGGGAACTAGATTTATGGTAAACTCACGAAGTGCCCGTTCTGGATTCAAGAGGTTCACTTTCTGGGACATGTTATCTTAGAGGAAACAGTTTTAGTGAATCCAGTGAAGATTTAGGCGGTACTTTCTTGGTATCCACCTAGGAGTGTGACGAACGTACGAAGTTTCCTGGGTTTAGCCTGATACTACAAGAGATTTTTTCCAAATATCTCCATAGTTTTCGCACCTCTATCACCATTGATGAATATGGGGAAACCCTTCATGTGATCCGAGAGATGCCATCAGATTTTCTGTAGTTGTGGTAGAGGCTAACTAGTGCCTCCATCTTGAGGATTCTAGAGGAGGTCATAGGGTACATAGTCTACTATGACACATCAGGGACCGGGCTTGGATGTGTCCTGATTCCTAAGCTAGCATTGGTAGCATGTGATTATCGATAGCTGAGACATCACGAGCAGAACTAGGCTACCCATGACCTGGAGTTAGGAGTAGTGGTCTTCTCCTTGAAGATGTGTTGCATCATATGATGGGAGAGTGTTTTACAATGTACTCTGATCAAAGAGACTCATGTATATCTTTTCTAAAAATGAACTGAACCTGAGACAGCGACGCGGGCTTTAGTTCTTCCAGGATTATGACTTCGATATAGTCTATACTTTTGAGAAGGGGAATGTTGTAGCAGATGCACTCATCAAGGGATCTGGTATATAGCTATTAGTCAAGGCGACGGAATTGCTGGCCGCATTGCAGATATCCTTTGTAGACAGAGATAAAGAAGCTTTTCTTCAGTCTCTTACAGTCACTCCCCCACTTCTTTAGCCAGTCATGGAGGCGTAGCATGGGGACTCTAACTATGAGACTCGATGTGCTCAGATATCCACAGGGCAATAACCTGATGGATTTTATGAAGGTGGGGAGCACGTCATCCTCTTTTGAGGGCATACCATGGTACCAATATCACTTCATGAGAATTATTGAGGTAGTTCCACACATCCCATCTAACAGTATATCTAGGAGTGGCAAAGATGTACCAAGACCCCTGATGATAGCACTGGTGGCCGAGAATGATGATAGTAGTAGCAGAGTTTGTCTCTTGATGCATCACTTGCTTGCAAGTGAAGGCAGAGCATCAGGTACCAGTGGGCTTAGTTCATCCTTTATAGGTCCTGGATTGAAAGTGGGAGGGGATATCCATGGAAATCATGACAAGACTTCGACGTACATCCATATATCATGACTCAATTTGGGTGATAATTGACTGACTCACCAAGTCAGCCCACTTCCTACCAATCAGAGAGTAGGCATCAGTAGAGAGATTGGGACGCCTCTATGTGCAAGAGATTGTGATATTACATGGAGTACCTTGATTATTGTCTCCCATTGTAATAATGTTTCACTTCACCACTATGGAAGGGGTTTTAGGAGGCCTTCGGGACACATCTTCATTTGAGCACCACCTTCTGTCCCTAGATGGATGACCAGACTAAGTGGATTATTCAGACCCCCGAGGACATGTTGTGTTCTTGTGTCCTCAACATTGGTTGGAGCTGGGAGGATCACTTTCTTTTGATGGATTTTTCATACCACAATAGCTATCACTCCACTATTGGGATGACACCTTTTTAGGCGTTATACAGATGGCCTTGTAGATCACTTTTCTGCAGGACTGACCCAGGGGAGTCGGCACTAGTGGGACCAGAGATGGTACGGGATACCAAAGAGAAGGTTAAAATCATCCAGGAGTGGATGAAGACTAAAAATAGTAGGCAGAGGTCATATGCCAATAAGAGATGGAGACCTCTAGAGTTCAAGGATGGGGACCACATATTTCTATGGGTCTCACCTCAACGACATTTGTAGATATTTGGCCGAGGCAGTAAGTTATCTCCGAGATTCGTCAGACCCTTTAAGGTCCTCAATAGAGTAGGCGAGGTGGCTTACATCTTAGCTCTTCCACATCAGTTGCACAGGCTACTCGATGTCTTACACTTATTCAAGCTGAGGAGATACATGCGTGACCCTTATCACAACATCGATTAGGGCGAGATGGACATCGATGATGGGGTGACATTTATAGAGGTTCCAGTTGAGATTGATGATCGACATGAGTCAGTCCTTCATGGGTGGTCGATACCTCGGGTGCGCATTCGTTGGCAGCACAGGAACCTCCATGAGACAACAAGGAACTGGGAGGCTCATTTATGTGCTCAGTACCCCCAACTGTTATCCTATATTTGAGTTTTGGCTTACGGGGATGTAAAGCCCTGAGGTGGGGAGAATGTAAGACATGTAAATTCCAGGTAAATTTTGTTTTTAATTAAATGGGAATTTTACGAGTTTGCAAAAATTGACAGTAAATGATTCCAATTCCCGAGTTCCTGGAGTGATTTTTGGAACATTGATTTGGGTGTGTTCTGTAAACGTAAAAGTGGGTTTTTGTAACTGTGGATCCAGTTCTTGGAATTGAAATCGGAGGGCACTGTTGAACTCACAACACCAGTATTCCTTTAAGGGGACTTTCACCTTGACCACATTAGGTCAAGGGAAAAAGATAGAATTTGGGTTTTTTTGGAAATGAAAAAATAATAAAATAAAATAAACTTCTATCAAATTATCAACCCCATCCCATGAGGATCGTGTTGTGACAACAACAAGCCCGCCTTTCATAGGCTAGCGGTTGGCAACTAGAAATGATGTTGTATTCCCTAAAACCAGGAAGGTGTGGCCTTTATAACCTGTACACACACACAAGATACAAACTCAAGTAATATGAAGAGTAAAAATTGTGAGTGTAGTATGTAAAAGGGGACAGAATACAATCCCAATTGGAAAGGTATAAGTACAATAGATATAAAATGCAACTGAAGAAAGAGAGAGACAACTACCGGGTCATCCTCTAAGGTTCCTACCTAAAGGGTAGGTACAGATCACCTCCTCATAAATCCCTATCCACTTGTCTCCTCTATGTACCATCACACTATATGGTCCAACACTGGGCCCCGGGGGACGGGTTGTGACAAATTGAAAGAAGTTTATTTTATTTTATTATTAGTTTCATTTCCATGAAAAACCCAAATTCTATCTTTGGCCCTTGACATACTACGGTCGAGGTGAAGGTCCCCTTAAGAGAATATTGGCAATGTGTGTTCAACGGTGCCCTCGGAATTCAATTCAGAGCTCTGGTTCAAAATTTGCAAAAACCCTGTCATATGTTTACGGAACGTACCAGAAAAATGTTCATAAATTCATTTCAGGAACTATGGTCCTCAGAATCAGGCACCTTCAATTTTCATGGACTTTTAAATTTCCCATTTAATTAAAAAAATTACAGGGAATTTCCGAGTCGTTACATACAAGGTAGAGAGCTGAAAAATTTAAGAGGGAGAAGAAGAATTTTTCTTATTGAAATTTTTTGAAAAACTTCATTCAGATAGGAGTGAAATGATAAAAGACATGATTTCAATGCAGTAAGTTGATCATCGTATTCGGCAGATCATCGAATTCACTTGTCTATCATGTTGTTCTTATCATTGTATTCATTTGATCATCATATGAGGCTGGATAATCATACCATACTATTATAATAGGATTTCAGGATGATGGAAGAAGGTTTTTAGAATTGTCTCAACCATATTATAATAGTGATATATTTTCTATATTGAGCTATCAGACTTAGAAAATTAGACTAGGCAGATCAGATAGGGAAATCAGATCTAATTCTATATCGAATTACATGAATTTATTACCTACTTTTGGGTAAGAAATTTAAAAAATTTGTTCAAAGGAATACAATTTTGGATGTTGAAAATTAATTATAGGTAACGTTTTTAATACAAAAACATTGTGTTACACTATATATGCTAGAAGGATAATACCCTATTTAATTGTTTTTATAGTGCTATATATTGAAAGGTAATATCCTACTCAATGTTTTCCACATAAAAGGATTGTTTTCTAGTAAATTGTGTAGTATTGGATTATTAGAAAATGAAATCAATTATATATCTATTATTATTAAATAGTTAACCTTTTAAAAACATGTATTCCTGTCTATGGATGTTTGATTTTTTCTGTAGGGAATGAAATCTTTAATAGGAGGTGAAATTTATTCCATTTTCTATGCAAACATAAAAAAGAAAAATATCACTAAGTCAGCCCGTACCCCTCCTAGTGATACAATAAAAATGATTATGAACTTATAACAGGTATTAGCGGGAAGGTTCCTTTTGGTTATTCTTTTCGGATGTTTTAAAGAGAATATGAAAGAGCATTTGAATTGTGTGAATAGTATATGAATTCTAGTAATCGATAGAATGAATCATCATATCTGTTAAGATAGAATGCTTCCTTATCTCATGTTTATTGGATATGATGTTCTTAAAGATACAACAGATGGGTGTCCTCCAATTGATGAAAAATTCCCTCTTACATCTGTTGATTAGAAGAATATATAATACGATTGAAGCGCCTAGAATACCATATTATCATCAATTTATGAAATTTAATTGTTATGGTTAAAATGTGTTTGGACAACCAAATGTATAAGAGATAAATTGAAAAAAATATGAAGGAAATATGAAAGTGAAGGAGGAAAAATTACAAACATAGATATTGAAGTATGAATTTATTAAAATGGTCGAATATGAATATGTTGTAGACCTCTTTAATGGGGTAAATGACATTTTCAGCACTATTAGATATCTTGGTGAGAAGTGATAAGATTCTTCAATTGTGGAAATTACCTTAATAATCCTTTCCAGCTAGATTTATGTGAAAATTTCTTCACATGAAGATAGAGATAATGAAATATTATCCCTATATGGTTTTCATATCACCCTCATTGCTTATGAAATGAGCAGGGAGAAAGATATGAAAAGAAAAAAAATTACCGAGAAATGTCTTTCAAGGCTACTAAAATAGAAAAGTCAAATTTGATTCTTATTGAAGATGAAGATGATGTTGCTAATTCAAAAAATATGGTATGTAAAAATGTTGATGATATTTTATCATTGTTTTCTAAAAACTTGAAAACAGGTACTGGGAAATAAAAAGGGAGAGATCCCATTAAATGTTTTAAATCTAGAGTTGTTGGGTACTTTCCAGATAATTTTCCTCAAATAAAGAAATAAAAAGATAGAGATAAATTAGAAATAACACCAAAAAGGACATGGAAGAAATAGGGAGAAAAAAGAAAATTGTATTCAAAAGGAATAAAAAAAAATTCTTCAAAAAATGTATAAGTTTCTTGTAAAAAATGAAGAGCATGAAATAAGTGATGCTAAGTCATTAAATTCTATTTAGTATCCTATTGACTATACATTTATTTAACAGTGAATGATGAATAATTCCGAATCATTGATGTAGAATAAGAAAGAACTCAACTTCAATTTCATTTTAAAGAAGAGTTGAAAGGATATCTGATAATTATTAGAAGGAATGAAAATGAAAACAATATGTTAGAAAATGAATTTCCATGAATAAGAAATCAATAATGTTTTACTGATGACAAGGTTAAGCCGGTAAAAGAAATTGATGGTCTAGATAAATATCTTGAGGGAGAAATGAATCATAATGATCTTCTGGAAGTGAAGTTGAAGGTAAAAGAAAAATAGTTGGGACTTTTTCAAAAAAAACATTGCAATGTTGAATAGAGTAATACAATTTATGAAAAATTCTATCTCTAAAATTAGTGAATGCTCTCCATTGGAGAAAAAAGAGAATGTTAAAAAAGTTACATTTTGATGATAAGAATAATTATGTAATTGATTCTAAAAATAAGACGGATGTGAAGGTTGTGTATGTGGGCAAGAATAAAATTTTTGAGAATTCAAATATTTCAAAATACCCATAGACCAAATAAGTTTCTAAATAATGTGGAACCGAAAATATTTCAAATACAAATCATTTCAATAAGGTTAAAATGATAATGAAGATTCCAATGTATGATAGAAATTTTAGTGGGTCATATAAGAATGAAAAGAAATTTGATGTGATTTTTTTTAAAATTCCAGTTATTATGGATGTTTTAGATGAAAATACCATTTATATGGATACTTATTGTATTTTGGTGTATTTGTACACACAAAAAATATGTTTTGGTTCAATGTAATACATTGCTATTATTCTTTAAATTATAGAAGGAAAATTTTGACTGGGATTCAATCTCCTCAAAGAGGAAGCCAGTGAAGGTTATTTTGAAGAAACCTGAGAAAGTTGGAGTAATGATTAAAAATATGTTCCAACCCCTGGAAACTATTTGTGAAATATGTGAAAAAATTTGAAATATTTCTATGGGTTGTATTTATTTGTTACCTACATAAAAACATTATTAACAATTCTCATAAGATATAGATGATGAAATAAATGGATGAAGAAAAAGCACTTGTTTTTTAAACTACTTTAAAATCTATGAAAGGAGAATGGCCATAGATTCTTGATAGTGGGTGTTCATTTCATATGACAGGATATTTGAGATTGTTTAAAAAATTTATGTAGTTCAATGAAGTAATGGTGACATTTTTAAGTGAGGAATCACTAAAAATGAAATATGTCAGTTATCTATTATTCTGAAAGAAACGAAGGAATCCAATGAAGCCTTATATGATGATGGGATGAAATATAACCTGGTTTGTATTTCACAATTTTTGTGATGATGGTAACAAAGCTAATATTAGAAAAGATTGATATTTTTAAAGAATAAAAAGGATAGAATTATAGATATAGAGGCCAATATACAAATGGAAACTTATTTTAGGTTGATGAGGCACAATACTGTTATCACTTGGGCCTGGAGGAAGTAAATAAATTTTGGAATAAAAGGATTGGATACATGTGTCATAGAAATATGCAAAAGTTATCTAAAATAAATAACATCCATGATATTCCAAATTTTCCAAGAGAAAGAGACTAGTGTTGTACTATTTGTCAGATTAGAAGGATTAAAAATTTAGTGCATGTGAAAGTTGATATTTGTTCAACACAACCCCTAGAGCTTATCAAGTCTGATCTATGTGGACCAATGAGAAAACAATAAACAAACATAGAAAAGTATATCATCACTTTCATTAAGAAAATTACCCACATTACTTGTTTCATGTATAGGAAACATAAATCAGATGCTCTGAAAATGTTTAAATTTTTCAAGAGGAAATATGGTAAATAATGTTACTATTTAGTGAAGAAGTTACGAACTAATAATGGCGGGGAATATAGAAATAATGGACTTCAAATTTATCTTAAAATTCATGAAATTTGGCATGAGTCTAGTTCTCCTTTAACCTGTCAAAAAAATGGGGTTCTTGAAATAAATAGTATATTTTTAGTGGAAATGGGGAGAACAATCTTACTTATACATTTTATTTCTCATTACTATTAATGGAAACCCATGAGTACTAATATAAAAATTCAAAACTGATTTTTATTGGCCATTATCAAATATGACTCCATGTGAATAGTTTTATGGATACACTAAAATTTTGAAACATTTAATTGTTTTTGGGAGTCCATGTATTATAAAAAAGAAAGTTGGAATGTTGGGAATGTTTAAACAGAAAGGTGAAGATGTAATTTTTTTATTGACTACGATCTAGAAGGAAGAGGGAATAGATGTTTCAATAAATGAATATGAATAATTATTTATTACGATTATGTGAAAGTCATTGAAAATACTATGGAAGACAAACTAACTCATGCATATAAGGATGTTATGGATGATAAAGATATGAATTCTAATAAGGATGTAGACAATTATAATCCCACTCAATATAAATTAGACTCGTCTATTTCTAAGGATTAGGAAGATACATGAAAATCCCATCCAAGGATGAGGAAACAAGTGGAAACGCATAATATTATTTTTTAGCTGCATCCAAAGGTTCAAACAAGAATTAATAAAATTGATATTATACATAGTTCTTCGAATTAAAATGTTGATACAAATGATGCAACATTTGAGTATCTAGAATGGGTTAAGGCCATGAATGAAGAGCTGGACAATATTGAAAATAATGATACAAGGGAACTTATTCCTAAACCAAAAAACAAAAATGTACTTGGTATAAAGTGGTTTTTTCTGAACATTTTGAATGAAGAAGGTGAAGTGATAAGAAAAAAAGTAATATTGGTGTGCAATGTTTACTCACAAATTTAAGGAGGTGATATTGATGAAACCACCTCTCTTGTGGAAATAATAGAAACAATCATAATTTTTATTATTATTGTTGCACAATAAAGATACAAAATCATTTAAATGGATGTGAAGATTAATTTTCTAAATGGCGATCTTGATGATGAAGTGTATATTTAAAACATTTTTGGATTTTTTATTGGAAAAGATGAAATTTATGTATATAGATTTAAGAAGGCTTTTTTGGGATAAAACAAGATCTGAGAACATGGAATTCCAAATTGGATACATTTATAAGGAAGATAATTTTTAATAATGGAAGAGCTGATATAAACATTTACATCAACAAAAGTCAAGATAATTCCCTCATCATAATTGTTTATGTTGATAACATTATCTTTTCCAAGAAGTATGAAAGTACATTGGAATGTTTTTTGGAAGAAATTATTTTTTTTAAATGTCCATGATTTGGGAAATGAAATAATTTCTTTTGCTACACGTTATTATTTCTCAATATATATATTATAATGAAATTCATAGGAGGTTTGGAATAGATAACTGAAAACATTTTTCCACACCATTTTTAGTGGTAACAATGTTGTCTAAATATAGAGAAGGAAAACAAGTTGATCAAAAAGAACTTTGATTATTGATTGGAATTTTTTTTCTTTGACTGCATCAAGACAACACATTATTTATGTTTTCACCATATGTGAAAGATTTTAGAGTGCTCTAAATGAATCAAATTTACTTTTAGAAAACGAATTATCACATACATAAAAGGAACAAAAATTGGAATCAAGTATGATTGCTCAAATTATATTGATATTTTTGGGTATTCAGATACTGATGGGTTAGGAAATGTTGGTTATTGAAAATTGACATATGGTGGAGTATTATTTCTATAATATAATAGTATTATTTATAATTAAAATTAATAAATTTCACTAACTCCTATTATGACTAAATCTGAGTATTTTTTTCACTCAAGACACTACTCAGCTTATGGTGATGAATACTCAATTAGAAGACTTACCTCTTTAAGTGATGTTACCATTTCTCTTGGGTTGTGATAAAAAAGGTACAATAAATATATAGGAATTATATAGAACATTATCATTCAAAACATATTTATATCAAATATCATTTCATCAGATATCATGTGCAGAAGAATGAATTGAAGCTGGAGTATGTTCCAAAATCAAAACAAGTTTCTCAAAATTTCAAAAAAAACCTTTACCAAATGAATAATTTTCAAAATTTTGGATGAACATTGGATTACAACCACTTTAGCATCATTTTTGAGGTAATTATTTGGTCCCTCATCTCATTCAACCTTTGGATAGTTTTGTCATGGTGGATAATTGTTTTATAAATCTATCTTTATGGAAGCTTGTAAAAAGGGTGAGTTTTGGGTTAGCTGTGAATCCATCATTGTATGTGTGTGAAAATTCTAAATGTTAGTTGGTGTTTATGTAGGAAACAAAAAAAATTATTCTTATAAAGTGGATAAATATAACAAAGAATATTGTGAAGAAAAGTTCATGAGGATTCATGATCACTACTTTTGTACAACATGGTTTTTCTGTCAATATTATTTGTTTGATATAAAGTGTTAACTCACATAAGATTATAATTATTGATTAGTATTTCATAACTTGGAGGTAAATATTTTAGTGATTTATGAATATTTTTCGGAAAAAAATCCATAAGGGGATATTATTTGGAAATTATTGATACAGATGATTGTATTTAGGTGTTGTCTTTTTTTCAAAGATGGTCGATAAGAAAAGGGAGTCAAAGAAGAAAATAAATCACCCCGCTTTGTATTTGCTAAAATTTGGAAATAAATTTTAATTTTTATAATCAGATTCATAATGCTAGAAAAGGTACATCATATTTAATTGAATTTGGTTGGATAAAAGGTCCCATTAGATTCACACTGAATCCAAAATGCAGGGTTTGAACGTAAAGGGAAAAAAATGAAGTTAGCATGACTAAAATTCAAATGTTACTATGATTTTCTGATCTTGGAGTTCTCATAAATCATAATTAAGTTGAGAAACATATCATGCATGTTTTATGAAAGAAATGTGGAGAATAAATGTTGAAAATTTAATTGAGCATCAAATTGGGAGAGAAAAGAGATTCTTCCAATGGTATCATGTCTGATCATAATCATGGGAACCATATTTAGGATGAGAAGGAAAGAATAATTTTACTAAGAGATTAAGAAGTTTCTATAGGAATGGAAAATTGTCATACATTTCAATATAATACAGAAGACGATGAATCTAATCTCAAATGTATGCAATATAAGGCCCCAGCCTTAAACCTTACTTAATCTTGAGTTAATACAAGATTACACATTGAGGATCTTTTCAGGTTTAAAGTTTTATATAATTAGATCATAAAACTTGCATTACATTCCACATTTAAACAAAGTGGTTACTTAAACATAGTATACATTTTTTCCCCATCAACAGAAACATATATAAAATAAAACATGGATTCTTTCTTGACACTTCCTTTACACTATCATCATATCATGTACCATTCCCTTGACCGTTGAAAAACATTTCAAAAAAACTTGGGATGAGCATAAAAAGCTCAGTAAGTGTTATAAAAAATATGGAAAGGAAACATGAGTACATATATACATAAGAATGAAATCATACTTTACCCATAAAACATAGGCACATTAACATACCTCATCAAATCATGAATAAATCATAGATGTCATAAGACATAAAGGTAACTTGAGGCATTCATAACATTCTTACGTTGAGAGTAACCCCCTTGGTTACGTTTGGAATACCCACCACGGTATATTCCCTAAATATCTTCGAAGAAACCTTAACGTTTCACTCCTTTGCGTTACCCAATGCATTGGAGAGCTATATCGGGCTCACCCACCCTTAGTTTATCACGGAACCACCTGTCTTCATAACAATTCCCAAGAACCATAACATAATCGTATCACATAAAACATGCATAAAGGAAACATAACATTTCCACCTTTCAATCACAAGATATAAATACAACACATTGATATAAAAACATTATGAAAACCATTTAAATACCAAAATAAATGAAATTTAAAGCATGGTATTTATTTTTCTTTAAAAAAAGGTATGGCTTGTAGAGGAAGACGAAACTCAAATAATGGTCACAGTGGCGGAGAAGTCGTTGTCACTGAATACGTACGATAAAAACATTCCCTTTTGTCGTTTAGTAAAATGCTTCGTATAAAAAGAATTCATTTTGGATAAATGTAAAAGTCAAAGGCGTTTATACACAATATAAAATAAGGTTTTGTATAAAACAAAATATTCCTTAATGGAAGGAGATTGAGACGAAGTCCTATACAAAGACGGTATCCTTGGATTAAGGATAAATCAATTACATAATTATGTGTGACAAATGAATACACTAAATATAAGTGGTTATTAAGTGTAAAACAATCATAGAACATTCACACATATTCATAGAAAGACATATTCAAGGAGTACAAGTTTATCCCAAAGAATCAAAATTGGGTTAAGAAGTTCCCTTGCAAAAATTCGGCAGCCTAACGGCGTCACTTCAAAATTCAGAAAAAGAGTTGATGAGAGATAAAAAGGGTATCTCATCACTTGGACATAAAATTTACATCAATAATGATATAGAAGAACATATCCCAACATAATAGTATGTGAATTAAAATACATAACAAAATAAGTCTTTTAAAAAGAGGAGGGTGAAATCACTAGTGCAGAAAACGTTTTTTACGTCGGTTATTTTTAATTTTTTACGTCGGTTTTTAGCTGACGTTAATACGTGCGACGTTATAAATAAGGTTTTTGACATCGGTTATTTAAAAACCGACGTCAAAAACATAAAATCGCGATGTTTATCACGTCGGTTATTTTAGAACCAACGTGATAAAGGGCCTGGAGAATGGTTTATCACATCAGTTATTTTGAAACCGACATGACAAAGGGCCTTGAGAATGGTTTATCGCGTCGGTTATTTTAGAAATGACGTGATAAAGGGCCTGGAGAATGGTTTATCACGTCGGTTATTGAATAACCGACCTGATAAACGGCCTGGAAAATGGTTTATCACGTCGGTTCTTAAACATCCGACATGATAAACAGGGGCGAGGGGGTTTATCACGTCCGTTCATATAGAACCGATGTGATAAACTGGGGTGAGGGAGGTTTATCATGTCCGTTCTATAAGAACTGACGTGATAAACCGGGCTAAGCGTGGTTTATCACGTCGGTTCATATAAAACCAACGTGAAAAACCGAGGGAAGGGGGTTTATCACGTCGGTTATTATATAACCGCCGTGATAAACCGGAGGGAGGTAGTTTATCACGTCGGTTATTCAATAACTGACGTGATAAACCATTGTCCATGCCGTTTAGCACATCGGTTATTCAATAACCGACGTGATAAACCATTATCCAGGCCATTTATCACGTCGGTTATTAAATAACTGACGTGATAAACCATTCTCCAGGCCTTTTATCACGTCGGTTATTAAATAACCGACGTGATAAACCATTCTCCAGGCCTTTTATCACGTCGGTTATTAAATAACCGACCTGATAAACCATTCTCCAGGCCTTTTATCACGTTGGTTATTAAATAACCGATGTGATAAAACATTCTCTAGTCCTTTTATCACGTCGGTTATTAAATAACCGACGTGATAAACCCAATTTTTTTTAAACAGAATGCAGTGATCTTCTCTCCACCAGAATAAACCAGAAAACAAATCAAGAAATCGTACCACATAAACAGAAGTACATAAAAATTAAGCATGTACATAGATAACATATAAAACTTACCCACTAGACAGCATCCAACCTCATTTATACCCCATGGACAGCCCTCCCCCACCCCGTTGGAGCCCTCACCCCCATGTATACCCCATGGACAGCCCTCCCCCACCCCCTTGGAGCTCCCACCCTCATGTATACCCCTTGGACAACCCTCCCCCACGCCATTGAAGCCCCCATCACACTCCTGGACTGCCCCCGACCCCTGGACACCCACTAACACCCCTCGACAACCCCCCACCCGCCTGAACAGCACCTCCTCACCCCCTCAACCCACTTGACAGCCCCCACCACACCCCTGGACAGGCCCAAACACCCCTGGACAACCCCCCCCCCCCCCCCACCCCTGGACAGCACTCCCACACCCCTGGACCGGCTTCCCACACCCCTGGACATCCCTGTAACCCCCCAGGACTGTCCCCCCACCCCACCGGACAGCCCTCCCAGACCGCTGGACACCCCCAACCCCACTGAACACACCCCCACACCCTTGGAACCCCTCCCCCACAAACCCAAATCCATACCAGAAGAACCATCAAAAGTAGACCAAAACAAGAAGTCGAGCAAAATTAAACATTCACTTATATAACATTCAAAACATATAATTTCAACTTCAAAAAAAACTAAATCAAACCTAAACAACTACCAAATACACAATTAAAACAACAATATTCAAAATTAATTTTACATTACAAAAAACTAAAATTCAATAAAACCTATAAAATAATTTGACCACTCCACTTGTACGTGTTTGATGTCTTCAGCAGTATAGGTTTGAGGGTCATCAAAAAGCTATAAATGAAAAAGAATATAGTTAACGTGTATAATGAATAAATCAAATTGAAATATTATGGAAAAGTTTAAGAGGAAATCGTACCAGGTCAAAATTCACAACTGTCCTAGTTGTTATTATTTCATACATAAATCTTAACATATAATATCCGCATTCGATGAGGCCTTGTTGTTCATGACAATTCTGTTTTGAATGAGTGTAAATTCAATATATTATTTTTATGTAATAAATCAAAAAGTACAAATTATAAATTGAAATTTACCTTCCCATTTACATATTTGATCTTTGCATTTCTTTTCTTTGTGTTTTTTCAAAAGTAGACCCATGCACTGTTAGAAAATAATACGAATGGGGTAAATTTAAAATTCATCATAATATATAAAACTATTGAGAAATTTAAACTTAATTTTCCAATATATTCTTAAAACTTTCCCGCACATCACCATGAACAGAGCATATCCAATAAAGAGATTTCTTCCTTGGGCAAAAAATCACTAACATCCAATGATCACTGATAAAAGTAAATTTAATGTTAGTGGTTTTTTATGTTAAAAGATAATTAACTCTTTGAGAGAAATGTGTTTCATACCTCTCACAAAAAGGCATCATCCAACATTGTCTGATTATATTCTTTTCAAATCTTTTAGCAATATAAACCATTCTTTGTTCCTCAGTCAATGCACATGCTTTAGGGGAAATCAATTGCGGGTCCATGAATCCATATACTTTTGTCATTTCATTCCTCTCACAAATTTTATAAAGATACCTAATACAAAACATATATAATTATACATTTTTAATACATATAACGCAGGGAAAAGGTGTTAAGACTTACATGGAAAAAAAATTCACCATGTTGATGCCCAACTTATCTCCAGTAACAAGCTCCATGATATCAGATTTTGTAATCCCCACACTTATTTCACGTCCACAAACATGAGATTCCATTGGAAACTCATAAAAACCCAACAACAAATGTGAATATCTTGACAATCTATCAAGACCACTGGAATCTGTATCTGATGTCATAGCATGTTGTCTTTGTTGTTGTCTATACAGTATTTCGTTACCTTTGAAGTATTCTTGGGAAAAAAAATTGAGAAATATAGTAGTTTTCAAATGATAAAACAACTTTAATAAAAAAAAATAAAATAAAAGATATAGCATTCATACCTCTATGGTAATGAGTTAAAGAAGTCTGGATGGCCAAACTAAAAAATGGTCGATACTCTGTCCTATTGTCGCAACCTCATCTGTAGGTATTGGTACCCTAGCTGATCTATCTATAATATCATGTACAATGACCCTCTGATTCTCTACCTCTAATTGTTGATGATGAACTGTATCTCCTATACAATATACCAACCCAAATTCTACTATATGATGTTGAGAATCATCAACATACAACTCGCAATATGTAGGAAGCTGCGGCGGAGGCGTAGGATAAAAAATGGGGTCCGGAGGCTGAGGTGGGGGAGTGGGAGTTACTGGCAGAGGTGGCAGATAAATAATGGGGTCTGCAGGTGGAGGTGGAGGAGTGGGAGCTGCAGTCTGAAATTGTCTTTTCATTTCTGAAAACATAGACTGCACCGACTCTCTAATCTTGTCTTCCATCGTCGCATTAATATTTTGAACTTCAGCCTCCAAGGATTCTATTTTTTTTACAAACCCCCTAAATGTTAGAAGTTGAAGAACGTGGAAACACTTTTCTTACCGATACACCTGCCGGATATCCTCTTACACGACCAGGATGTTCGGGCCTTCCCAATGCTGCACATAAAATATCTTCCCTCCCAATAGCTGTAAATGTACCCTCTGAACTCTGCTCCTCAAGAGAGTCCTTTATTAATTAATTGAACATTTCTGTAATGATTGAAACTTATATGAAAAAAAAGTTAACTTAAATAAATTAAATAGATATCTTACAATCCTCTCAGCTACGATTCTCGATTCTTCCGAAAGATATTGACCTTTTTTCCCTTCCGAGCTCTCTTACATTTTTCATGTCTAGGTGGAGGGGATGGAGGGGCCACCTCTCCAGAGCTTGAAGACTCAGCTCTTAGTTGTTGAAATTTTTCCGCCATCATTTTTTCTTCCAATAATGTATACCCTCCCCGAGATAAACTATGAGGGTATACATTTTTAGAATGGATCTCCTGATGAGCTTTCCTTGTTTTCTGTTATTTAAGAATAAGAAATCGTTAACAAAACATTAATAAAATCATTTATATAAAAAAGTTTATAAAATTTTACATTGCCCTTACCAGAAATGACTCTTTTTTCTACTTTCAAAAAATTGTCTCCATGTGTCTTCATCTATAAGAGGATATATACGACATGGATTGTCATAACTCCTATGACCATAAATGAAATCAGATGAGAGGGTTGATTTGAAATCCCTCCATCTCCTGGCAGCCAACGATAAGCATTTCTTCCTGACTCTTCCAGTGTCAGGAATATCAAATTTCATCTGATAAAGAAGAGGTTAAACATATTATATATACTAGAAACATTAAAAGAATGGTCAAATAATGCCAAAATATCTTACCAAAATCATCTCCCACAACTGAGATATAATCGCTTTATCCACACCTCTCCAATCATCATACATAATGCTTACATTGGTCTTAGCCTGAGTTGCAACAAAACTCTTAAAATATTTGGCATTCGGACCTCTAGGAATATCATCATCATTAAACTCAACTACTATCCTCTGATCCTACGTACAGGCAAATGATAATTTTGGTAAACGTGTGCACCCACGTTTTCCAACCTTTGAACTCTTTGTCGTAATAGGAGCATGTGAATGTTCATCCCCAGAGGTATGACCAGAAATATGCTCCTCTCCAGAATCATGTGGTTGATCATCTGAATGATCTGTCATTATCCATCAAATCAAAAAAACAAACGTCAGTTCACAAATATACAAATTCAAATATTTTAATACTACTGTAATCAGAAAATAGAAAAGTGTACTAAGTTACATAATAGTAAACATTGGTAATATGGTAAGCATGTTAAACAATGGTAAAGATGGCCAAGATGGCCAAGATGGTCTAGATGGTAAAAATGGAAAAAAATGGTAAACCTCGTAAACATTGTAAACATGGTAAAGTAATTATCAGTGACAAATATACAAATTCAAATATTTTAATACTACTGTAATCAGAAAATAGAAAAGTGTACTAAGTTACATAGTAGTAAACATTCGTAATATGGTAAGAATGTTAAACAATGGTAAAGATGGAAAATATGGTCAAGATGGTCAAGCCGGTAAAAATGGAAAAAATGGTAAACCTGGTAAACATTGTAAACATGGTAAAGTAATTGTCAGTGAAAAAATATAAAAATTCAAATATTTTAATACTACTGTAATCAGAAAATAGAAAAGTGTACTAAGTGAAATAATAGTAAACATTGGTAATATGGTAAGCATGTTAAACAATGATAAGGATGGTAAAGATGGTCAAGATGGTCAAGATGGTAAAAATGCTAAGAATGGTAAACCTGGTAAACATTGTAAACATGGTAAAGTAATTGTCAGTGAACAAAAATAAACATTTTAAAATTCTTGTAATGGTTATAAACATGATAAATTAAACTAAACAAACATAAAACAAACAAAAACATAAACTTATTTTATTTTAAAACATGTTTTAATAAATAAAAAACATAAAATATCTAACATTTATGGAAAAAATAAATGTAAACAAGAAATAAACCCATGTTACCTGTAATTTTAGGAATGTACAGATGGATTGTTTTCCCAAATTCCTTCGTCGTGATCATTCCTTATGGCACAAACTATGTCTTCAACATGATTGTCATTATGTTCTGTTAATATTTCCATGGAAGTATGGATCGCACATAAATCATCATATTCATCAAGTTCATCCTCACCAACATATTGTTTTTTCCCTTGTAAAACAACAGACCACTGCATATCTGATTGATCTACTATATAAAAAAATTTTTTTGCATGTGTTGCCATTATAAAAGAATCAAATGTGTCTTCCAATCTTTTCAGATTAACAAGTGTCATTCCAAATTCATCGTGTCTGACACTGTTTTTACCGTTAAACCATTTACAGTTAAAAACGGGAACTTTAATTTTAATGTAATCAACCTCCCATATGTCTTCAATCACTCCATAATATGCATTTGATGCAGAAATTGGGTTTTTGTCCTTAGCACTCGAAAAATGCATTGCTTATGCAAACACCAATACACCACGATTCTGAACTGCACTTCTGTTGTCCTGAGCTTTTGTATGAAATGTATAACCATTAATGTCATAACCAGACCATGTTATCACATTTAAACATGGACCACCCACTATCCATTTTAATGTCTCTGATACATCTGATCTACCAAGAAAAGTCTTTTTAATCCATGACAAAAAAGATTTGTTGTGCTCATTCAAAATCCACATTTCTTTCTTCTTTGGATGATATTGTTTCAACTCATTAATATGCAATGTGATATACGGTTGAGCATCAGCTATGTTATTCAAGGTGTATGATTGTAACTTCTTCATCTGTTCATCTGACAATGATTTGAATTTCAAGCCGTGAATCCCATTTCCCTCATTATTAACTCGTTCATGGAGAGATGGAGGCAAACCTATATGTTGAGACGTAGCCAAGTAGCTCGTACGAAACTCTGCTACCTCCTCAAAAATATACTTTTCAATAATGGAGGCTTCAGGTCGATATAGTTTTTTAACATACCCCTTTAATATTTTCATATACCTTTCAAAAGGATACATCTAACGAAGATATACAGGTCCACAAAGCTTTATTTCTCGAACCAGATGAATCATTAAATGCACCATTATATCAAAAAAAGTTGGAGGAAAATACATTTCCAATTGAAAAAGTATAAAATTGCATCCTTTTCCAAAATGTTCAAAGCATTCTTATCAATCGCCTTGTTACAAATTGAATTGAAAAAATAACACAACATCATTATAGTCTTTCTGACACGAATGTGCAATATTCCACACAATGCAACTAGTAGAATTTGTTGCATCATGACGTGAAAATCATGTGATTTCATACCTATCAACTTCAAGTCCTTCAATGAGAAAAAAAAATTTACATTAGAAGAATAACCTTGAGGCACTTTGGTATCATGAAGACACTGACAGAAGCTAATTTTCTCCCTCTTCTATAATGAATAAAAAGTCGGGGGAAGAAATGTTCGTCTTCCTTTAGGAGTGGGAGCTAACTCCAAACGTATTTCCATTGATAGTAAGTCTCATCTTGCATTAAACCCATCTTTAGTCTTTCCATTAATATCTAACAATGTTCCAATCAAAGAATCACAGATATTCTTCTCCACATGCATGACATCAATATTATGTTTAACTTCATGATACCTCCAATATGGTAGATCAAAAAAAATTGACATTTTCTTCCAAATATGTCTATCATTACCAGATTTCTATGTCTTTCCCAATGTCACGTCAAGGTTTTTCACCCTCTCAAAATACAGATCAGGGGATAATGGTTTTGGAGTAGTATCAAATTCATGTGAGCCATTGAATGCCTTTTTTAGTCTTCTATAAGGGTTTTCCATTGGCAAAAACTTTTCATGACCCATGTACACTATTTTCCTCCCATTATGCAAATGACAATAGGACGTCTGTTGTTCGCAAATTTGACATGCGTTATGCCCTTTAACACTGTATCCAGACAAATTTCCATACGCTGGGAAGTAATTTATAGTGAACAGAAGCACTTCATGCAGTTGAAAATATTCCATTTTATAAGAATCATACACCCTAATACCATCATCCCATAACAGTTTCAAATCATCAATCAACGGTGACAAGTAAACATCAATATCATTACCAGGTTGCTTTGGACCAGAGATCATTGTACTCAACATGACATATTTGTGCTTTATACAAACTTCAGGAGAGAGGTTGTAGATTACCAACAAAACAGGCCATGAACTATGTGTGCTACTGAGTGTTCGGTATGGATTCATTCCATCTGTGCACAACCCTAGTCCGAGATTTCTAATTTCATTTCCAAATGTAGAATATTGTGCATCAATTTTCATCCATTGTGGAAAATTAGCTGGATGACGTATTTTTCCATCACATACCCGCTCCTCAGCATTCCATCTTAAACTTTTTTCATCATGTGAATTAGCAAATAAACGTTTGAAATGATTAATTAAAGGAAGATACCAAAATACCTTTGAAGGGAGCTTTGTAATCTCTACATCACCCTGTGATTTTTCTTTCACCTTATACCGTGATGTCCCACATTTTGGACACTCTGACAGAAATACATATTCCTTCCTATATATAATGCAGTCATTCGGACAGGCATGTATTTTCTTGTATCCCAATCCCATCGGGCATAATATTTTCTTGGCTTTGTAATGTGAATCTGGAAGATCGTTATCTGTTGTAAGAATGTCTTTCATCAATTGTAGCAGCTCTGTAAAACTTCTGTCACTCCATCCATGCTTCGCCTTTAGGTTAATCAATCATAACACCACCGACAAAACCGTAAAATCTGTAAAATCGGGATATAATAGTTTTTCAGCATCACCATATAGACGTGCAACTGTCGATTCTATCTCAATTTGTTCTGCTACAATATTGCGAATCATTTCTTCAATTCCATCGGAGTTACCATCTTGCAAATCATCATCATCAGTGACATTCCGTCCAGTTTCACCATGCCAAATCCAAGGGATGTAACTCGGATTAAAACCATGACATATCAGATGATCTTTTATCTCTCTACTTTTTAACTTCTTCATATTCAAACATTTCAGGCATGGACAGAAAAAAGGTCACTACTTGGAACATTTCATTTTTCAAATTCCAAAAAGGCATCAACACCTTCCTCAAATTCATTGCTCATTCGATGTGCCGTAATCCAACTTTGACTCATTATTACCTATAACAAATATCAACAAAAGATATATATTTTTAAGATAAGACAAATACATGTTTATATTAAAAAAAAATCATAATTTGAATGTAAAACAATTTAAAATATAAAAAAATCTATAGGTATTTAAAAAAATATTCTTGAATATTATTTTTAAAACAAAATATAGTTAGATATAACAGTTTTAAATTTCATTGAATCAAAGAAAACCATGACGCCTACATAGATTAATATTGATTGCGGTTTTGCTGTTTTAATATATTAGATAAACAACCTATTTTAAATGGCGTGCAGACCTTGATATTGGTCTTCATCACCCTTCGATGTGACTGGAAAAAAGAGTTCTACCAGCATGTTATTATTTTATCAGCAATTCACTCATTCTTGTTTCTGATGATCGTTAATTGCATTGGCAGGCTGAGAGGGCCGCCCAGCGCGTCCAACACTAGTCTGCTCAGAATAACAATAGTCCCACTGATTCGGTTTAATCCTTTATTTCTGCTTTCAATCCCATGTAACATATCTTTTGGGGATTTGATATTGTACTTGGCCTTCAGCTTTAACGGTTATCAATCAAAATAAAACTCGACTAAAAACTCTGTTTATTTTAGGTTTTCAAAATCCAAAAATGAAAACAAAACAACCATGGACAAAAACTGAATTCCAATTACAGGAAACATGTTCAGAAATTCTAAACACCAAGAATTAACAAATATCAACAACAATAGTGAACAGCCTGGAAATTACAAGACTAAATATGTATATGTATATGATTAACAATAATAACGTGTTTTATATTCTCAAGTGAATGTTCTAAATGATATGGTAATTCATATGGTTTAATATCATTGGTAACATGTTTTCGATTCCAATGAGACATAGGTGTGAGAGCCATTGATAATGGAGTAGTGGCCTAATCTCAATCTAGGTCCAACATCCTCAACATATTCTTCTAGGGGTAGAATTTAGTATGGTTTGTGTTATTTTAACACCTCTATATTTATTATAGGTTATTAAATCAAATTATTTTGATTAACTTTTTTTTATTCATCCTTGTATTATTATTTTTTGACTTTTTAGGATATTATAGTTTTATATTCTTATTCTTGGTTGGAACATGGTTAGTGAATTCCATGAGGTTATACCTAGGAAACATTTTACATTTGATTACAAATATAATAGTGGAAATATATTTTGTACAAACCATACTTATTTATCATGAAATCACATAGCATGATGCATATGCATTTTTTAGGGTTGGTTCTAGGTTTTCCATACTGTGTGGTTAATCCATGGTACTCCTCCAATATCATATAATGGGGATTACATTTATTGTTTTAATTTATAAAAAAACTGATCCAAAATATGATATAAAAAGTAATTATTATTTATTTTCCTTTAAAGTAACGATGCACGTCTTTTTTATCTCATTATTCATCTAGTTTAAGGTTCCCTCAACATAGTCTGTTATATCAACAAAAAATTCCACGAGATTCAAATAACCATTTGCAATAACAAAATACAAATAACCATTTGCAATACAAATAACCATTTGAAATAACAAAATACAAATAACCATTTTCAAATAACCATTTGCAATAACAAAAAATTCAACGAGATTCAAAAACGAACGAAAAGCACATCAAGAATCGAAACAAAAACGAACGAAATAAATTCGTGGAAGGTTTACTTGAATGTTGCGAGTTGAGATGATAGATCTGAGAGGAGTGAAGAAGATAAAAAATGAAGCAAAATTGAGTTTAACTCTGGTCAATCGACGAGCCGTTTAGGGTTTACCGCGCGAGAGAGACGAGCCGACGGACTGTCAATCGAAAAATCGTAAATGACAGTCCACGGGCTTTAATTTTTTTAAAAGTTTTATAACGTCGGTTATTATATAACCGATGTTATAAACTATTTTTTTAAATTTATAACGTCGGTTATTTTAAAACTGACATAAAAAAGCTCCCGCACTTTAGTTTTTTACGTCGGTTATAAAATAACCGACGTAAAAAAGGAGATATCTACGCGTTTTTTACGTCGGTTATAAAATAACCGACCTAACCCCCCCCCCCCCCCCCCCCCCCCCCCCGTGCTTTGGGTTTTTACGTCGGTTATAAAAGAAACGACGTAAAAAACGCGTAGATATCTCGTTTTTTACTTCGGTTATTTTATAACCAACGTAAAAAAACCCGATATGGACGCTTTTTTTACGTCGGTTATTAAATAACCGACGTAAAAAACACCGCGCTTTGTTTTTTACGTCGGTTATTTGATAACTGACGTAAAAAACGTGTCGATATCTGGTTTTTTACGTCGGTTTCCAAATAACTGACGTAAAAAACCCCCCGCGCATTGGTTTTTTACGTCGGTTATATATAACCAACATAAAAAATGGTGACGTATAAAATAATTTCGGCACTAGTGAAGGTTACCTTACCGACTTGGGTAGCTTTCGAAACATACGCCCCGTGAAAGAAGGACAATACAACATTGATGAAAATACTCATAAATGAAATTATATTACAAAATGGGTAAAATAATGGGCAGTACATACACCACTCAAAGGAAATTGTGGCAAATGTAGCATAAATCTCACGGTAATAAAAGTGAGATGAAAAATCCCTTACGAAAACTCGACAGCCTAACGACACCACTTAAAACGTACAAAAAAAGATTGATGAGATCAAATAGGGTCTCTAGTCATATTAACATAAAGTTTACAGAAAGTGGAATATCAAAGAACATCCTCCAACATAACAAATAGGAGTTTAAATGAAGTGACATAAAGGAGAGTACTTAAAAAGAAAGAGAGAGGTTAGATCTCTTACGAAAATTCGGAAGCCCAACGGTGCCACTCAAAACATCCAAAATGGATTGATGAGAGAGAATAGGGTCTCTCATCATATGAAAATAAAACATACAGTATGATTAATATAAAAGAACATCCCAATAACAAGAAAGATGAGCTTTAAAAGGAATGACATAAAAGAGTGTACTTAAAAAGAAAGAGAGGAGTATGATCCCTTACCTCAAGTCCGACTTGTCTTGTTCGTTTCTTTATATTCCTGAATAATAAGTGTTGTTCAATTTAAAATTGCCTAAGGACCTCCTTTATAGACTATTATTCAGTTCATATCACATATTATAATGTTATCATAATTATTTAGTAATGTTAGTTCATATCAGATGTTTTTGCCGATGATTGGTACATGAGTCAAATATGAACTTGTTCGAAAAATGATTTCCCATGTAGTTATAAGTAAATAATTTCCAGAATAGTATTAATGATTAAAATATCATATATATCCATTACATATTCATTTTATACTATTCCATATCATTTGGAGAAAAAAACAGAAAGCACCGTTCATGGAGATAGTAGGTCGTACGTATGCATGAACGCTGCTTTCATTTTTTTGTCAAATTAATGGAATTAATAATAAATGATATATATATATATATATATATATATTATAATTACAGTATAATATATATGTTATATAGGTCACATATGTTCATTAATTGCATTCTTTATACATTCCATGTATTGCATGTACGAGTCACATCCCTTGAGGGGGCGGTAGTCCGCACTTCCTCATATGAAATTATCGCATTTACACAACACGAAAAGAATAAAGGTATGGTTTAAATATAAAATACAGAAGAATATAGTAAACATAAATACCATATATATCATATATAAAATATAGTTACATCATAATGGACACCTTTAAAGGCGTTAAAAGAATATTGAACAATCATCATTTCGTGAGGTAGAAAATCGCCAACCACAGAAACAATATGTTTTTTAACCATTAGATGAAGGTTTGTGTAAGTGTAGCTCGAATACGTCTTATAAAAACATCCTAGTATATTGATGATACTGTATTTATTACAAATGAGATGAATAAAAAGAGTTTAGGGGGTTGGAAAGCAAAATTAAACAAAAGGACTCAAGTGAAGATATTACCTTAAATTCGGGTAACTCCCTTTGGTTTGAGCTCAAAGGCTTCCTTGGGAAGACTTCTGCCCAAAGTGAGGATTCAAGGAGTTATATAGGGATGTGAAGAGACAAAATGGGCAGGGGTTGGCTGAGCCAAAGGCTTTAGAAGTGTGGGTATGGAGGTAGAGGTGGGGGCCTTTTATAAGAGGAGAGGAGGGGCACTCATAGAAAGTAATCAAATGTGACTTTATTTTAATATGAGTTTCGGATTTAAAAGCTCTCACATTTATATAATTCTAGGATAAGGTTAGAAAGGTTTTAAATATACCCATCCAATAGGTTTTGGACATGTTTAGGTCATAGAATTTACATTATCTTTTCATTTTATTTAAATCCTTTATTAATGAGGTAATCGCTGCATCATCATGATGTCATAAATAAATAAAATTATTTAAAGTCTAAAAATTATAAAAAAAATACTATGATGTAGGAAATCTTATTATCTTTCCAATTAATATTTATAGTAAAAAATCTGACTTGTATAACCCCATGTTAAAATTGTTTTAGTAAAACATTTCATGTTTGTGTCATTTTTACTTTTACATTAAATAAAAAGATATTTAAGTCATTTTCGAACCAAAGAGGCTCCATGGGGTCCCCAAGATGACCCATGGATTTTCTTGGTCGTCCATGATATACATGAGTGTATGACATGTGTCTAGGTCATTTCATTTTATTAAAACATTATTCTAACCTTAAACTACACTAATTACCTCTAATTGCGATTAAAAACTTAATAAGTTACTATTCACCAAAAAATTGTTTTAATCCCATTGAACCACATTTTACTTATTAATGACAACCATTTATGTCGGATTTTTTAAATTCAAAACACAAAGATGGAAAATTTTCATTTAAACGGAAAATCAGTTTTTATAAGTACCACTTAGTGGTTTCACTATTCATCAAAAATTGAAGTTTTTCAGAAAATTAGAAAAAGTTCACCCTAAGATATATCTGATATTCTGAATTCAAAAATGATGTCTATTTTACAAAATTCAAAACATATAAGTTGCGTTAATTAATTTAATAATTAATTACAGCTGTCGAAACAAATAGCGTGTTTTTATGAAACAAAATGTGTCAAAAGATTGACACTAGTTTAAGTCATATTTCAAAGTGAAATTAATTCTAATGACCACTATTGGATTGAATGGTAAAAATATATTCTAATTTCACTTTAAAACCAATTCAAAAGATTATCTAATCATATAAATAAATTAGATTAAAAAGAGGTTTTGAATTAAAATACAACATTTTTTACTATTCATTAAAAATTGAACTTCTTCAAAAAAATACCAAAAATTTACACAATGTAAGTTTTGATGTCCTGATTCTAAAGAATAATTTTATTTTTTCAAATATAACACATAAAATTGTCAAAAAGTGTATTTAAAAGAGGTTCTCCATCAAAAGGTAGTTAATCGACATTTTAAAGAATATTAGAATGTTTACGCTTAAAATTGGATTCATTCTCATTTTTAATCCTCTAACATTTATTATAAAGAGTAAAAGTATTTACAAACATATATAATCATTTATTATTTAGTTCTGTTCATTCCAGCCATTACCACGGCTAGGCGTTAACTACTATTTAAAATAATATTATTTTATTATTAGAGTGAAACGCAAGATTCCCAAGAAACATATTGTTGCGTATTGGGTACGCCATCGTGCATAGTGTCCCCTTTAAAGTAATATTAATATTTTATTCACAAATATGGATAAATATGAAAATGTTATATTCTTTATTTACCTGGGGTGTTACATCCTTCCCCCCTTTTGGGAATTGCGTCCTTGCAATTTTAAAATTGAGCTTGGAAACATCCTTGAAAGTTCCACATCGGAACAAGAGTCAGTAAAAAAATCACTTTAAAATAAAGAAAGATAAGTACAAAGGTCACTCATGTTAACCCATACTATTATTCCATGTAGGAAAATATGGACATGGAGTAGAAAACATAGGGTCATGTTCTGATGGAGAGTGATAGAAAACATGTTTAGGAGAACGTTAACAACAATAAAATCACAAACTTGTGATGGGTTAAACGATATTTGATTCCCTAGTAGGAAAATTTAATTGAAAATATTCTTGTTTTAAGTTACTTTTTATTGAGGAATTTATTCGTAAGGAAACATAATCACTTATCATGTTGACTTTCAACTTTTATTAGATTCCATACACAAACTCATATTTTCTCCAAAAGACGAGTATTTAGGAAGACTTGTTCACATTAAGAGTACTATAACCAACTTCTAGAGAATCACATAATCCACAAAAGAGAACTATTTACTTCCCATGTCTTTAGACTTTAACCAAAACCAAAACCAAAAAGGTTAGTACAAGATCAGATAATACAGGAAAGGATAACCCTTTATAAAAAGAAAATCTATTCTTAATCTCCAAAATTTTTCTAACAAAACCCAAAGATCAATGAGGACCATCCAATAAACAATCTGTCCATAAAATTATTCAATGTAAAAGAAACTAAGATTGAAACCCAAATATTTGAAGGATTTATTAACATAGTCTTCCAATTTAAACCATAACATTTATCTCCAAACAACATCAGTTGCTCTTAATGTCTAGTATTGAAAAGTAATTAACCTAATCACATACCCTCCATGATAGGTTAATAAATTTACATAGATAACCCAAAATTAACTTACTCTTAATTCATAAAATCATCTAACTAAAAAGAATCAGTCAAACTAACCAGGGACTTCACGTGGTCCTTTGGTAGGCGATAAATACCAGTCGCACTTTGGTTGTGTGTTCGATTCCCGCAGCTTTGTCCAACCCAACGGGTTGTCACACGGTCTGCGTGTTTTCCTATTTATAAAACTCCAAAAATAACCCTAACATGTTTTAACCTCAATAATTTTCTTATACCTCTCATTTTCATCCAAATTTGTTACGATCTCAACATCTTAATTCTTGAAGTCTTATTTCACCACCATAAGATAAAATAAACGATTCCCAAAATGAATAACATCATACCTTGATCATGGGGTCCACTCAGTTTCATCATCATCTTTCTCACGTAGGTAGAAGTCACATGCATTACAATAATGATTTAGAGATCTTTCAAAATCTTTTTCTTCCTCCATCCAAATACACCTTGTACCACATGGGTCATATGGGTATAGAAAAACAGTTTTGGAAAATAATCATGTATGACATATAATTCCAAACCATCTAATTAAACATGATTTCTATACAATAGTCGGACATAATTGGAGTTGAAACTTTCTATTTTTGGTCCTCTTAAAATACCATAAGTATGTGTGGAGAGACTATATTTTAAAGGAAAATATAAATAGGTTGCGCAAGGGTCTCCTTCCTCAGCACCATTTTTAAAATCATAATATGCTTCAAATTCTTGTGATAAGGTAAAATATTTGAAAATACCTTGATAATATTTACCTTTATTGAAAATATGAGAATATTGTGAAAATAGTATTTCTCTAAAAACATCCCATGATCCACGATGATAACAAGGTATAGTGGAGGTGTTTGATATCTCAAACAACTTCTTGCAAGTGAGTTTTATGAAAGAAAAAGTTTCACAATAATCAGAAAATAACTTTTCAAAAATTATTGCAAGCATGTCATCAGGAAGAGATAGGAATGTCATTTGAGATCCTTCTCCTTCTATTCATCACCGACTTTACTCGTCCTGAAAAAAGTTATAAAACAAGTATTTAACTAAAATAATAGATATATGGACTAATCATGTGTCTAACAAAAATTCATAATCCCTAATGTTGTCTAAACCGACCTCTGATACGAACTATAAGGACCCAGCCATAAACATTACTTAATCTTGAGTTAATACAAGATTACACATTGAGGATCATTTCAGTTTTAGAGTTTTAGAGAATTAGATCATAAAACATGCATTACATTCCACATTTAAACAAAGCGGTTACACAAAGATAGTATTCATTTTTTCCCCATCAACGGAAACATATTTAAAATAAAACATGGATTCTTTCTTGAAACTTCCTTGACAATATCATCATATCATGTACCATTCCCTTGACCTATGAAAAACATTTCAAAAAAACTTGGGATGAGCATTAAAAGCTCAGTAAGGGTTATAAAAAATATGGAAAGGAAACATGAGTACATATATACATAATAATGAAATCATACTTTACCCATAAAACATAGGTACTTTAACATACCTCATGAAATCATTAATAAATCATAGAAATCATAAGACATAAAGGTAACTTGAGGCATTCATAACATTCTTACGTAGGGAGTAACCCTCTTGGTTACGTTTGGAATACCCACCACAGTAAATTCCCTAAATCTCTTCGGAGAAACCTTAACGTTTCACTCCTTCGCGTTACCCAATGCATTGGAGAGCTATATCGGGCTCACCCTCCCTTAGTTTTTCATGGAACCACCCGTCTTCATAACAATGCCCAAGAACCATAACATAATCGTATCACATAAAACATGCATAAAGGAGACATAACATTTCTACCTTTCAATCACAAGATATAAATACAACACATTGATATAAAAACATTATGAAAACCATTTCAATACCAAAATAAATGAAATGTAAAACATGGTATTTATTTTTCTTTAAAAAATGGTATGGCTTGTAGAGGAAGCTGAAACTCAAATAATGGTCACGGTGGCAGAGAAGTCGTTGTCGCCGCATACATATGACAAAAACATTCCCTTTTGTCGTTTAGTAGAATGCTTCATATAAAAAATATTCCTTTTGGATAAACGTAAAAGTATAATGGGTTTATACATCGAATAAAAGAAGGTTTTGTATAAAACAAAATATGCCTCAATGGAAGGAGATTGAGACAAAGTCCCATACAAAGACGGTATCCTTGGATTAAGGATAAATCAATTACATAATTGTGTGTGACAAATGAATACACCAAATATAAGTGGATATTAAGTGTAAAACAATAAGAGGACATTCACAAATATTCATATAATGACATATTCAAGGAGTACATGTTTATCCCAAAGAATCAAAACTGGGTTAAGAAGTTCCCTTGCAAAAATTTGACAGCCTAATGGCGTCACTTCAAAATTCAGAAAAATAGTTGATGAGAGATAAAAAGGATATATCATCACTTGGAAATAACATTTATATCAATAAGGATATATAATAACATATCCCAACATAATAGTATGTGAATTAAAAGACATAACAAAAGAAGTCTTTTAAAAAGAGGAGGGTGAAAGGTTCCCTTACCGACTTGGGTAACTTTCGAAACATATGCCCAGTGAAAAAAGGACAATATAAAATTGATGTAAATACTCATAAATGAAATTATATTACACAATGAGTAAAATAATGGGCAGTACATACACCACTGAAAGGAAATTGTGGCAAATGTAGCATAAATCTCACGGGAATAAAAGTGAGATGAAAAATCCCTTACGAAAATTTGGCAGCCTAACGGCGCCACATAAAACTTACAAAAATGGATTGATGAGATAAAATAGTGTCTCTAATCATATTAACATAAAGTTTACAGAAAGAGAAATATAAAATAACATCCCCCAACATAACAAAGAGGAGCATAAAAGAAGTGACATAAAGGAGAGTACTTAAAAAGAAAGAGAGAGGTTAGATCTCTTACGAAAATTCGGCAGCCTAACGGCGCCACTCAAAACATCCAAAATGGATTGATGAGAGAGAATAGGGTCTCTCATCATAAGAACATAAAAATTACAGTAAGTGTAATATAAAATAACATCCCAATAACAAGAAATATGTGCTTTAAAAGGAATGTCATAAAAGAGTGTACTTAAAAAGAAAGAGAGGAGTATGATCCCTTACCTCAAGTCTGACTTTTCTTGTTCGTTTCTTTATATTCCTGAATAATAAATATTGGTCAATTTATAATTGCCTAAGGACCTCCTTTATAGATTATTATTCAGTTCATATCACATATTATAATTATATAATAATTTTTTAGTAATGTTAGTTCATATCAGATGTTTTTGCCGATGTTTGGTACATGAGTCAAAAATGAACTTGTTTGAAAAATGATTTCCCATGTAGTTATAAGTAAATAATTTCCAGAATAGTATTAATGAATAAAATATCATATATATCCAGTAAATATTCATTTTATACTATTCTATATCATTTAAAGAAAAAAATAAAATGTACCTTTCATGGAGACAGTAGGTCGTACGTACGCATAAACGCTGCTTTCATCTTTTTGTCATATTAATGGAATTAAAAATAAATGATATATATATATATATATATATATATTTTAATTAAAGTATAATATATATGATATATAGGTCACATATGTTCATTAATTTCATTCTTTATACATTCCATGTATTGCATGTACGAGTCACATCACTTGAGGGGGCGGTAGTCCGCACTTCCTCATATGAAATTATCGCATTTACACAACCTGAAAAGAATAAAGGAATGGTTTAAATATAAAATACAGAAGCATATAGTAAACATAAATACCATATATATAATATATAAAATACAGTGACATCATAATGGCCACCTTTAATGTTGTTATTAAACAATCATCGTTTCGTGAGGCAGAAAATCACCAACCACCAAACCAGTATGTTCTTTAACCATTAGACCAAGGTGTGTGTAGGTTTAGCTCGAATCCTTTTTATAAAAACATCATAGTATATTGAAGATACTTTAGTTGTTACAAAAGAGTTGAATAAAAAGAGTTTAGAGGGTTGGAGAATCAAAATTAAACAAAATGACTCAAGTGAAGACATTACCTTAAAATCGGGTAACTCCCTTTTGTTTGAGCTCAAAGCCATCCATGAGAAGACTTCTGCCCAAATTGAGGCTTCAAGGAGATAGATAGGGATGTGGAGAGACAAAATGGGCAGGGGTTGGCCGATACAAAGGCTTTGGAAGTGTGGGTAAGGAGGTAGAGGTGGGGGGGCTTTTATTAGAGGAGAGGAGGGGAACTCTTGGAAAGTAATTAAATGTAACTTTATTTTAAAATGAGTTTCGGATTTAAAAGGTCCCAAATTAATATAATTAGAGGATAAGGTTATAAGGGTTTGAAATATACCCATTCAATAGGTTTTGGACATGTGTAGGTCATAGATTTTACATTATCTTTTCATTTTATTTAAATCCTTTATTAATGAGGTAATCGCTGCTTCATCATGATGTCATAAATAAATAAATTTATTTAAAGACTAAAAATTATAAAAAAATACTATGATGTAGGAAATATTATTAGATTTCCAATGAATATTTATAGTGAAATCTCTGACTTGTATAAACCCATGTAAAAATTGTTTTAGTAAAACATTTCATGTTTGTGTCATTTTTACTTTCACATTAAATAAAAATATATTTATGTCATTTTACAACCAATGTGGCTCCATGGGGTCCCCATGTTGACCCATGGATTGTCTTGGTCGGCCATGACACATCCAATGAGGGTATGACATGTGTCTGGGTCATTTAAATTTATTAAAACATTATTCTTACCTTAAACTACACTAATTACCTCTAATCGCGATTAAAAACTGAATAAGTTACTATTCACCAAAAAATTATTTTAATCCCATTGAACCACATTTTACTTCCTAATGACAACCATGTATGTCAGATTTTTGAAATTAAAAACACAAAGATGGAAAAATTTCATTTAAACGGAAAATTAGTTTTTATAAGTACCACTTAGTGGTTTCACTATTCATCAAAAATTGAAGTTTTTCAGAAAATTACCAAAAGTTCACCCTAAGCTATATCTGATATTCCAAATTCAAAAATGATGTCTATTTTACAAAATTAAAAACATATAAGTTTCATTTATTAATTTAATAATTAATTCCCTCTGTGAAAACAAATAGCTTGTTTTTATGAAACAAAATGTATCAAAAGATTGACACTAGTTGAAGTCTGATTTCAAAGTGAAATTAATTCCAACGACTACTATTGGATTAAATGGTAAAAACATATTCTAATTTCACTTTAAAACCAATTCAAAAGATCATCTAATCATATTAATAAATTAGATTAAAAAGTGGTTTTGAATTAAAATACAACATTTTTCACTATTCATTAAAAATTGAACTTTTTCGGAAAAATATCAAAAATTTACACAAAGTAAATTTTGATGTCCCGATTCTAAAGAATAATTTTATTTTTTCAAATATAATACATAAAATTTTCAAAATTTGGATTTAAAAGAGGTTCGCCATCAAAATGCGGTTAATCGGCATTTTAAAGAATATTAGATGTTTGCGCTTAAAATTGGATTCATTCGCATTTTTAATCCTCTAACATTTATTGTAAAGAGTAAAAATATTTGGCAAACATATATAATCATTTTTTAGTTAGTTCTTTTCATTCCCTCCATTACCACGGCTAGGCGTTAACTACTATTTAAAATAATATTATTTTATTATTAGAGTGCAACACAAGATTCCCAAGAAACTCATTGTTGCATATTGGGTACGCCATCGTGCATAGAGTACCCTTTAAAGTAATATTAATATTTTATTCACAAATATGGATAAATATGAAAATGTCATATTCTTTATTTATCTGGGGTGTTACATGCAATGTTATGAAGGATTTCATGATACCAGAATAATATTAAGAAGGAAAGAAATTGTTTTAGTTGAAAGTTATGAATACCGATCCATCATATTTGGTATATTATTGTATTCATTTAGGAAAGAATTGTTTGTGTAGAAAAGTCCTTACTGTCATATTTACAAGATAAAGAAGAAACCTGATTTGTTATAAAATTATTTTATCAATTGGGTCAAGATCCATAATATCAGAGTTGATAATGGTTCATAATGGTGATCATAATGAAAAAATCAGAATGGGAAGATATCAATCTAATAAAATCGTGCAATCAGAATAGAATTTATTTCCAAAAACAAGAAATTATTATAGATCATTGTAATGAAAGAATCTTGTTGAGGAAATTAGACTTATACTGATGTTTATGAATAAATAATGATGGGAGATGAAGTGGATAGAATATTCAAGAAGGACATAGAAGAAATGAGAATAATTGATAAGTATCAACAAATTCATGAAGCACATGAAATTAAAGAGAAAATGCTAATTTGGGGATTTTGGTTGACTGGGAATGTTTATAGGGTTCCTTCCCAAACCACGTTTTGGTCACCTATAAAAAGTTATGTGTGCATCATACTTTTCTAAATTGTGTGTAGTTTTTGGTGAAGTGGAGAGAAGGAAGAGTGTTGATGAATTTTAGAGAGGGAACAATAAGATTATGTGTTGATATTTTTTGAAGATGTTTCAGGAGACATGTGTGAAAGGGGAAGAGATAAGATTGAAACTTAATGAAGTTATCATCATATTCAGTGGATCATAACATTCAGTTTTATATCATATTCAACTTATCATTGAATTCAGTTGATCAACATATCAATCTAGATAATTGGACTGGACTATCATATTGAGATTTCCAAACTCAGGAAGAAGGTGTTTAGAATTTTCTCAACTTTATTTTGATAGAGATATATTTTCTATATTGAGAAATTGGACTAGGGGAATCAAACTGGGTAGATCAAATAGGGAAATTAAAATGAATACTATACTGAATTCCTTAAATTTCTTTACCATCTTATAGGTAAGAAATATATAAATTATCTTTAGAAGAATACACTTGTGGTTGTTTTTAAAGAATCACAAGTAACATTTTTTTGTACACAAAATTTGTTTTACAATATTTTTTATAGAAGGAAAACACATACTATTGTATTTTTTTCATAATGGTACACAAGTTAAATGGAATATCTTAATCATTGTATTCAACAAAAAAGGATTGGTTTTCTAGTTGATTGGTTGGTATTGGATTGTTTCCAAAACCATACCACGGACGAAGATATTCTTATTGAATAGTCAACCTTGTAAATAATTGTGTTACTGTGGATGTGTGTTTGATTTTTTGTCTCTGGGAAATAGAATATTTAATAGGAGGTGAAGTTTGTTTAATTTTCAATGGGAAATGAAGTAGAATTTATCATTAATTGACCCCTTCCCCTCTTAGTGATAAAATGATCCTGGCTAGGCACTTATAACAACCTTTGTGAAGCGATGTGATTCTTTGGTTTTCATCACCACATTAAAAGAATGATATATAAATTTATATAAAACATAGTAGTATGGTATTTATGATATAATGTTCATTCAAGAATGATAAAAATTACAAACCTTCCTTTAATAAATATCATTTAAAAATTGGAACGTTAATCTTGTGTACGTATGGCCTACCTTCTCGAGGATCGTAATGTTGGTTAATTTTTCATAACCATATTTCCTATATGAATTTTAGAGCATAATTTATTTAAAAAGTTGATAAAATATTCTTTGTTATTATTCTGTAGTTTTTTAAATAATAAACTCATTCACCATAGGTGACCAATGAAAGTTAGTTTTAACACTTATGTAGAATATGGTTAAAACATAAAACTTAAATATGATTGATTAAGTAATTTTATAAAACATGTATATAAGTGAAAAAAGAAGTAATAATAAATGCTGAAATGGTTATGATGAAAATATATAATTAAACTATGTTTATTTTTCCAAAAAATATAGGAGAACCATTGAAAATAATATTGAAGTTATGTGATTTCTTAACTCAATTTCCAGACATTGGGTTAAAATCCTATGTCATTGGTTGTATTATGCCAAAAATATGTATGAAATGAACTCTTATATTTATAATAAATTTAATCTTTTAATATGTGTATTTAATGTTTTCACACATTATTATTTCATTTATTCTCACTTCGATAATATGATCAATGTAAGGGATTTTTATCTCACTTTTTATATCTCTGAGATAAATGTCATATTCACTAGTTACTAATTTTTTTATTGTATCGACAAAACATATTGATATAGTGTATCATGAATTATTTTGAATTCATGATATCTAAATGATTAATTTGATGATTATATCTTTTGGGTTCTGATTCAAATGTCTGAACAATTATAAGGGGTTTTCTCATCTGAATTTTATTTCTGAAATATATATTCCATTTTAACAAATTGTTTTTGTTGTGTTTATTATATACTAAACATGAATATATTTTATTATTATTATCCACAAATTTATGGGGTTTTATATATCCATTTAATTATCTCTATTTCATGGGGTTTATGGTTTCGAAGTTACTAAAGATGCAATAGATTTTTGTCACAATTTTCCTTCTTTGATAATTTTGTTATGTTATACACCTATCTTATTTTAGGAGGTGTGTATACATCTTATCTGAAATGATATATAATGAATCTCTTTATTATTAGAATATTCTATGTTTCATTTAATGTTATTCTTTCATGGTGTATATGATTCAAATTTTTCAAGATGCTATGGGACACATTGGAATAATGAATGGTTATTTTCCACACAAATGTTTGTCAATATATTTTGGTGGTACTTCCATTAGTAAACATCATGACGACTTATTGTTACTTATCCTCCACTGGGTATATTTTATATTTATACCATCCTCGTTTTTTTTGGATGTCTTAACATTTTTTTAAAGTCATTTTTATGGAGTCCATTTCATTTCCATGGGATAACCATGTTTCGAGGAGATTGTTATAGAACCCATTTCTTATCCATTGTTTAAACAGGTTTTTAATGACATTGTTTTGGAACCCATTATTTTCAATGGCTTAATCATGCTCTAAATATATTGATATGGACCCCATTTTTTTATATGGGTGCCTATTATTTCAAATTTATTGTTATTAAACTCATTTACATTCCATGGGTTAATCATGTTATAAAGAGATTTTTGTGGAAGACATTTCTTTTCCAGGGATTAATCATATTTCAATGAGATTTATTAGGAACTAGTTCCTTTTCATGGTTTTAAAAATATTCTAAAGCTATTATTTGGAACCCATTTCTTTTCTATGGGTTAATCATGTTTCAAATAGACTGTTATTGAACCCATTTCTTTTACATGGGTTAATAATGTTTCAAAGAGAATGTTATTGAACACGTTAATTTTATATGTGTTAATCATGTTTCAATGAGATTTTTATTAAATGAAATTCATTTACCTAATTTAACCAAGTTCAAAGAGATTTTTTCAGAACCCATTTATTCTCAATTATTTATTTATATTTCCATGATATTGCAATGAAACTTGATTCTTTTCCCTGGGATGATTATGTGATAATGAGGTTATTATGGAATCCAATTATTTTCAATGAGTTAATCATGATTCAATAAAATTATTAAGAAATCTATATCTTTTCCATGGTTATGGAACCCACTTCGTTTCTATTTGTTAACTATGTTTCAAAGATATTTGTTTTTAAAACCCATTTATATTCCACTAGTTAATCATGTTTTGAATATAATAATGGTTGTTTATAGTGTGTTATGATGAATATAGTTAAATATGTAATTTATTCATTTTTTGGTTCTTGGACATTTTAAATGATAGGTGCATATACAAATCACCAAGAAATCATGTTACTGCTTAATATGGTGTGGCCCAGATTGTTCTGGTTGAGCGTGTTATAGCCCTCTAATTTATTAGGTTATGATAATGTTTGAATTCTGTCATTTGGTTATTCGAATTTGTAAGGGTTCTTCAAGGGTTCTCTAAGGTTTCATTGAGATGATTTTCCAAGACAATAATATGTTTTATTTATTCTTTCTATTCGTTTATAATGTTTTTAATGATTGAGATTGATATCATATGGTTGTTGATTAATGATTCTGATGACTCTTTACTTTTACTTGTTTTTATATTTTATGATATAGATATTAATGGGTATGGATTATTCTATGACTTTCTTATCAAATTTAATTAATTCTTCACACCCTTTTCTAGTATTGTAATCAATGATGGAATTCAATTGTTAATGAATATGTTAACCCTTACTAAGTATCTAAGATTACCCTTCTTATTTTTCTATTTCCCCGTGTTTAAATTAATGATGATGAAAAATTTATGTCTAAAAGGGGCTTCGGATGGATGATGTGAATTGTTTTTGTAGTTTTTTTCCCTAATTATATAAAACTCTAATCCTAAATGGTCCTCCAATAAGTAATTGATCAGTTTTTCCTTTTGATGTTGTACATTTTACCTGAACAACTTGGGTAAAAATTACCATCATCAAATGTAATGTTATGGATTTCCTCACAATATTAGAGAGTGTGTGTTCTGGGATATTATATTCAGATCCCTCATCCTAGACCTTGACCTTGTGTCTCCACTTCTACCACATCCCCCTTTGAATCGAACTACCCCTATCAGTGTATATCTTCATTATCCTCCTTTATGTGTTTTTGATATAAACTATAATCTTTTAATGTCATAATATAAAATAAATTTTTCATTTTCAATTCATTAAACATAATTATAGATAAGATTTAATTTTTTAATGGATTATATACTTTAAAATTAAAATCTATGAAAAATTATGTTGTTCAAAAGTAGAATCAAATTAAAATCAATATAAAATTTCGTATGGTTTATTTTGAATAAATTTGTAACATTTTTTTAAATAACATAATATTTCTTATTTTTAAAATTTTTCATTAACAATGTTTAGGAACATTGTGATATATGGAAATAAGATACATCATAATACTAAGGAACACACCTATGTGTTCTAAGGGTTTGGGGGATTTTTTGTATTTTTAAATTTTTAATCAAACTGTTTATGGGACAATAGGTTTTTCATGTCATAAAGGTAATTTTAAAATATGTTTGAAGATACATGAATTTTATGAACACTTGATACTAAATTAATTTCTTACTTAATATTTCTACTAGATTTGGCATTGATAATTGAACATTATATAATGTTTTACCACTGATTTCAGTCAATATATTGAGATCCCAACATCTTTGATAATGGATAATGATATTAAAAATTATAAAACTATTCTTTCAAAATATGAAGGAAACAACATCATCCTCAAAACATATTAGAAATAACTACTAAGTGTACTAAAAATAAGAACAAAAAATGATGTTTAGGGACATTAGAAAAAACATATCAAGATCATAACATATCAGTGGATCATCCTCTTAATTCTAATGTGGTTAAAGTTAGACAAAAATTCACTGAGAATAAAATGGAGTTTCATTATTTAGTTAAAGATCAAAATAAATTTATTTTTGGTAGATTTTGGAAATATTCAAAAAAAATTATATTTATGTTATCCCATATCAAATGCCTATGTGGAATTAAAAATAAGGTGATATCAATAATATTTTAATTTTTTGGTGATGCAATTCTTAAAACAATGAATAATGATTTTTTATGATATAAAAAATCTTTTACCAATCTTGGTGTAAATTAAACAAAAAAAGATGATGTCCCCAATGATTTTATGCCTTATTTAGGAGAATATTCATGAAGAACTAATTGGAAAAAATGTTTCGGATTCTAGATGAATGTCAATGGGTGGTTTTGGAAGTATGAATCAACATACTCCTATGATAAGGAAGAAAAATAGCACACCTAAAATAGTTTTTTGTTACTTCCTTTTAAAACCACAATTTAAAAGATATTTTATGTCGTCAAAAAAATGACCCCATGAAGTGAAATTCTATATATAATAAAACATATAGGATACATTAGAATCCAATATATTCAAAATCATGGTAGAAATTTGATTCATTACATATAAATTTATCACCTGATCCAAGGAATGTTTGGTTGGGATTGGATGCTGATGGATTTAACCCATTTGGTACTTTGAGTACAAATTATAGAATTTGGATTTTTGTTTTGATCCCTTACAATATTCCTCCATAAATGTATTTAAAACAAGAATATTTTATTATTTAAATGACTATTCTGGAAAAAAAATAAATTGAAATGATATTGATATATACTATCATCCTCTAGTTAAATAATTATAGTTGTTATGGATCAATGATTTTGAGATATATGATGCATCTTCTATAATAATATTCAAAATTAATTCTAATGTAATGTGAACCATTAGTGACTTCTATGGACTTGATAACTTATAACATTAAATCACTTACATGGTTTTGGATTCTCCAATTTGTAACATTGATTTTGAGCTAAAACGACTACCATAGAGAAAAAAATGCCTCTTCTTGTTTCATTTAATATTTCTCAACGAATCTCATAGATTTTAGTTCATCAGGTCAAAATCTAATGGTTCTATTTATTTTATACCACCTCCAATGTTTTTCTATAGTTTATTTAATATTAGAAAACATGAAAATTTTGAAATAGAATTTGGGAAGGATCACCATTTGAATGATAGTGGGAAATGAGTTCAATGTGCATCATCAATTGAAATCAGAATGAAATAATGGATGATAAATTATATTATTCAAAATTATATATTGGTAATTTAATTTTTTGTTTCATAATCATGATATTATTCATATGGAGAATCATGTTTGTGACAATTTCATCTTCACATTACCTAATAAGCATGGAAAATTTAATGAAAGTTTCACTGCATAGAACGGAATCAAAAAACGAATATAAATGGTGATCTATGTTAAGATGTGAATGGAAATTAGGATCTTGAAATATATTCAATGAAAAATAGAGAAAATATACATTCCATTGAATTTTAATAAATGTTAATGTGCGTGATGGGTATTCAAGTAACATCACAAGGTGTTTCAAGTTAATTGTTCATAAGTTACATGGATAGAAAACAATTTATTCACAAATTTTTTTATAGTAGCTACAACCATTAGAATTATGTACATTGATACAAAAAAGGGTTTTTGTTGTTGTACTCCAATTTTAGAAATTCTTCATAAAAATATCTGAGAAAACTATACAACCATACTTCCTTGGAAACATTTAGGATAGATTTATTCTTACACTTTTTTAAATGGATATTATATTTCCTCCAAAAAGTTGTATGACCATGATGAATTTAACTGTTCATTTGTTTGATGAAACTATATTAAGAGGTCAAATACATTATGTGTGGATGTATCCAATTTAGAGGTACATAATTTCTATGTTTTTAATATTATGTAAAAAATTATTGACACTTAATTAAATATATAATTATGTTTTATTTATTTAATTTAAAGATACATTGGTCATTTGAAATCATATGTAAAAAATAAATCTTATTCTGAAGGCCTTATTTCTGAAGTCTGTTAATCAGATGACTGTCTTAACGTTTATTCTATACACTTGGATGATATTGAGAAAATATTCAATTGTGTTGGACAAGTTGATGGCATATTAAATAAATCTCAACTATATAGAAAATAAAAGATATTTCATACTATTAGCTGATCAATTGAAAGGATCTCAAATATTACACTAATAGAAATGGAATTATGATACGCACATAGATTTTTCTTTCTAAATACTAAAATTTCATATCTATTTATTGAATAGATCAGGATACAAACAATGTGATAAATGATAATTCAAACACAAAAATGGTAAGATATAGAAAAATCCTTTAATAAGGATATTAAAGAATGGTTTTCACATTATATAAGATGATAAATAATGAAATATATACTAATTATAGGTTGACAAATAAATTTTTTAAATCTAATAATGTATATTACGTTTTGTAGTTCATGAAAACTGATATTAAGGATGAGTTGTTAGAAGATTTAAAGGTTCTGGTTTGAGGTCCTCTGAACCAGACTATAAATTTTGATGATTATAATGTGATTGGATTTAAATTTCATATAATAGATCGGTAAGAGTGTTTTGAAACATTGAATAGTTTTATAAATATCGTTTCATAATTATTTTGTTATGTAAAGTTGACTAATATTATTGAATTAAACTACAAATACATTTTTTAGTTGTTTTGTTCAAATGAAAGTGGGTCGATATTACTAGTGGTATTAAAACATATTACATGAAATTTAATTCTATAAATATATCATTATTGATAGTTGTTGGTGATCATGAATTACATGATCCATATATCTTATCATCACAATAGAAAATGGTATATTATTTAAAATATTTCATGGATAATGGGTGGAGTGTAGTTGTTCACATAAAATAAAGAGAATTGTATGATAATGATGATTAGTTGAAATATTTGATCACTCACATTGAGTCACATAAACAAAAATAAACCGACATATTTACCCATCATGATATTGATAATATTATATTTCAAGGGTGGATTAAGTAGATGTTGTAATGATGGATTATGATATTGATATGATTGAATGAGAAAAATGGTTTATGTGTAGTCATTCATTAACTTATAAAAAACTTATGTTTTATTTTATTCATTTATAGTACTCTAGATCTATTATCACATTTCAATAGATTTTTTTGAATGATTTCTTAATTTCCAAAAAGTATATGTTATATTTGTTTATTTGTGTAGTCATTCATTGTCATACCCATGTCGATTATGTTTGTTAGTATTGTGGATCTATTATCATTTCTATATTTCTTTTTCTATATCAATTTCAAAAAATATACATTCTAAATTTATTTTCACTTTTTAAAATTACATTAATTCGAAGGAAGAAGTGTTTTATTTATCCAAGTCAATTCCTAGTTAACAATCCATTAACCACACAAAAACCAAATGATCCATCAGACCCCCCTATAGAATCTAAGACGCCCTTTGTTTTCCCCCATCATCATTTTACACTCCATCCATCTCCCTCCTATCAACATCTAAAATAGCCTCTTTCTACGTCCCATCAGCATCAGGCACATTGCCTCCAGATTCAATTGGTTCAACTTGCAGTGAATCTATTGTGATGGAATAGGTGGAAACACCAATTTCTTCAAGAGTATACTAGAGGGTAGTAGTTATAGGTAAAAATCTTAATGTGAATAATTTTATTTCAATTTTTTATAGAAATAACTATTTTTTCATGAAAGATTCAAATAATGTTACTACCAATAAAAAAATTAACAGTTCATTTTTTCGGACTCTAAATGGAATGAAGTTGTTTTTAACCTTTAACTATTACAGGGTCCCCATAGATGATTAAGTAAGATTATATGGTCAATTTCTAGGAAATTTAGTTGTTGATCTAATTACGCTTCTGATTAAATTTTCTTATCAGAGGCTTATACCTAAATCTTGGAAGAATAAAGTATTTGAACTCAAAATAAATGTAATTTTAATATATTATTGATCAATTTAACTCATTTATTTAAATACATTCTATTAATTTATATAAAAATTTCTTTTTAATGATCTAATTCTACTTTACTGTTACGGATCATATCACACGAAAGTCTACATTTACAATTCATGTATGAAATAGAAATATTTTAAATGGATATTATGGAATGAATTCAATGATAAATCATTAACCACTCAGTAGCAACAAGATAATATACCTATAGAGGTAAATTGTGAGTTGTGGAATGTGTTGTTTTTAGCCATTTCCATGATTTTCACATGGTTTTGAAAAATATATTATTATCTTAATATTATTTTCCATATATATCTATATATGACAAAGATATGACATTGAATATGTTAATATTAAATTTCATGTTATTTATTTCATATGTTTCAAGAAAAAAATGTGTCAAGTTGAGCTAAAAAATCATCCACTCCACTACTGATTCTATTATTTTTTCATTAAACTGAATAATTATGGTAACATTTTCATTGTTTTAAATACTTATAAGATAATAGTGTCTATTTCATATATAAATTTTTGAATTGTTTTTATTTTATGTAGTTAATTAATATAATGATCCAAGTACTACTAATATAAATTTTTTTGGATTTTCATATGAAATATAATGGGATTAATATGAATGGTCTAACCAAGGAATTTGCGGTATGAATTACTTTTTCATTGCAATAACATATTTTTTTATTACACATTGTTAATATGTATTTATTTAAATATGATTGGAATTTTATTTTTATGTTAAAGTAAAAAAGAACTATGGGATGCCAATCTAGTGCAGTCTTTACCTATCTTCTAGGATGATCCAGTAGGTCATGTCCTTGGGAAAGAGCATCCTGGCCACGTCAGTGGGATGGGTTTGGGACAATTACCATATGATGCCCTTCATAGGTCACGAAGGATTTCAATATTATGTCCTCCTAGTGTAATTAATCTCAAATTTGAGATTCTTTGAAGTAGTTTATTGAAATTTAAGGCACAATTTAGCAATAGTGGAGCACAATCCAACAACATGGGTCTAATATATAGATATAAGATGCAAAGATCATTAATATGAAAAAAGAATTGATTGAATTATATCAGATAATTATTGGATGTGTCACTGGTAATATTCTGTAGATGGATGGTCTGAGTGCGTAGGTTAATCAAAAAACATGTTCCTCAATTAGTACACAAACTTTTATTAGTTTTATGTTTACATTTAAATATATATCACTATTTAATCATTAATAAAAATTTTATATAGGTTCTTGTATTAGGTATTGGATATGGAGATAAATATGATGTCGATCTTAGTTCTTCAGGTAGTCATCAGAGTTTAATTTGGATTCCATGATGGTGATTTTTAACTAAAATCATGAAAGACTAAAATAACGATATAGTGATTGAAAAACCATGTTGGGGTTTGAGGTAGGGGATACCAATTTTTTTCTTATATTTTATAAAATCTATATTCTTGGGGGATTTTCTATTTTCCTTGATAATTTTACCTTATAATTATCTCTCTTAGTCTCTTTTGTTTAATATTTTAAACAATTCAATGTAATTTCTTCCATTATAGTATAGTTAGTTTTTTAATTTCCTTAAATTTTATATTATAGTTTGGATGGATAGTGTATGAAGACAATAAAGAAATCTTGTATTTTATTAGGCTCATTTTTGGAGGGATAGTAAGTTTGTCCCATATACTGAGGAGGATAGAATTAAGTCATAGGTGTATACTTTTTTGGTGTTATCCATTGTCTCCAATGTCATCTTGGTTATTCTCATTAACATGGGTGTGTTGTGTGGTGCCCAAAATGAATGTGGGGTTGCAGTATCTTTTAGATATTGATGGAGGAATGTTAAACGAGATTATAAGGGTGTAGTTAATTTTTTTCTTGTTATGTGAATATTAATATAGTAATTGATTTTATGTTATTTATTTACTTTTTTATGTTGGAAGTTGTTTGGTGATGATGTTGTTGTAATTTATTAGGTTCTGTGGTGGAAATGTAAAAGATTTGTGGAATGGATTTGAAGAAGTTGTGATTTTGTCAAATGAAGATTGGGATTCTGTATATATAGTGGGGTTATTTGATTATGTGGTGGTATAAAGTGATATTGTAATATTTTTAATTTTATAATCATTTTTAATTCCTAGTTTTGTGATTTTATTATAAGATTTATGTTTGTCATTTTTTTATGTCTTCCGTAGGATGGGGATTTTCCATTTTAGGAATTCGACATGTTTCCAATTGATTGGTGTAGGCATTTTTAAGAATGTTGTTATTTAACATGTAATGAAGTTATCCAACTATTCTAATTATATTAATTAATTTATGCCAATATTTTATATCTAATAGGATTTTATTAAATTTTTGGGAAGTATAATGTAATTATCATAGACAATTTAAATTAATTTCATATGTTTATTTTGAATTAAAAAATTTGTGCAAGCCACGTATTTTTTGAAAACTCTCTCTAGGCCGTATTAAGAGAAAGATTATATTTAATGAAGTATTTTTACCCAGATTTGATTACAAAAATATATCACCCAGGTTTCATGGGTTTATTCATTAATGTAAAGGTTTATTTAAAAATGATTACTAAGGCATGAATGTGATGTTTTTAATGTTAATGGAACTAGATTGTTTTCATTTGTAATAGTTTAATCAGAATCGTATTTCAATGTATTTTATTTTTTAGAAATGATATATAGTAGTGGTTTAAAGAACTGTTATATATAGTGAAATACTTTTTAGTGTCAGTTTAAGATACTACAATATAAGGTAAAAAAAATTGTTTTAAACAACATTATATATTTTTAAATATAGCATTGATTAAAACCTTCTTGAAATCCTCATATGTTTTAAGAGGGAAACACACTACTAAAAAATAAATCCCTAAATTTACAAAGAAAACATTTATAAATGATTGTAACTACCAAACGTTGGATACAAATTCCAAATTGATTGGTGGTTTTAAAAAAATATCATAGAACTATTCAATGTTATTTTATAACATCCCCAACTCAAAACCCTATTGATAGTTCAAAATATTTATGTAGTGAATGACTCAAATTTATTATTTACAACACTCTAAGTGCTAGTCTTCAATCCAGGTCATATAAAAGGTAGTACTTCGGCTACCACCATCTCCCTTATCTCATTTTTTTCTCATGAGTTATACTCATTGGGAGGGAGGGGTTATGCCATTTTTGGAATAAAAATAGAAGTTTTTGGGATCATTTTCTATTGATCAAGGCTTGTACCAATATCTAAAAATAGTATGACTCAGACCAAGAAACAATGATAGATAAAATAAAGAGATACATTACACTCCATAGATTAGATTCACATATTACCAAACCATAAAATCTATACTTTTATAATTAATTTCCATTTTCATGGTCGGTGTACAGTTACATAAACCGTACTCCTTTTCCCAAAAAAACATGCAGACTACAATTTGAGGAGACCAAACCACACACATGGCTTGTATATAGTTACCTAAATCGTACATCACTACAATGAAACATTGCAACCAAAAACCTGATCAATTGAATGAAATGCATGGTTGGAACACATTTTTTCAACTATGAGGCTTTTCCATGCGCAATGGGTTATCTTACTAAAAACCCCCCATCTACCACTATATCATCTCTTTGACCCTCTATTTCGACCGCTAACCACCCAAATAAATTTTGGGTCAAGAATTTAATGTTTCAGGACCTTTTGGGGAAAATGAAACATTTATATGGTCATTCCTAGGGTAAGGAAGGCCTTGAACCTCTTATGGAGGGGAATTTTAGCATCTTTATTGGAAATAGATTTTATTTTTTTCTTATTCTCTTTTATGTAAAGAACACAAGTTGTAAGAAAATCATTTTTTCATAATTTTAAACATGTGGGGGTAACTATATCCCTTCATTGTGGTTTTGGATGAAAATAGAGAATCACTTAGTTAATTGAACTATTTTTTTTTCTTTTGTCATTCTTATATTTTATAATAATTTCTCCAGGTAATATTTTTCCAATTAACTAAATATTTCATATCAGACCGAGAACAACATATCCATGGACCTCTAAATGAATTATAAAGAATATTTTTATGATCTTTAGGTGTATTCATAATCACCTTAGGTTTTATTTGATAAAAATTTTCTGAACTTAATTATCAGAACAAGATTTAATTTTCAAGATTTTAATTGAACTTCACTAGACAATGGGAGGTTCAACATAATTGAATCATGATGGTGATAATTTATTATGAACATCATGATTCACAATATAACACATTTATAACAATAACTATTTATGTACACAACATAGACGTATCATCAACATTAAATCAAAATCCCAATTTTTTTTAAATGTTTATTCTTGGTGACATAAATAGTTAATAACTTTAATTAAGGGTTAGTTGAAGCATCAGTGGTCCTTCAAACCATTAATTGGTTCAATAAATAATTGAATGAACAATTATTTTCAAATTATACACTATTTTCCCCAAAGTATTTAGCCAATATATAACACTACATTCATTTTTAAATTGGGTAACATTCAATTTGAGCTAAAAAATAGTAACTAGTTTGTTAGAATGATTAAAAATAGAAAACATATATCAAAGAAGGATATTTAGAGACGAAAAACCCTTAACATAACTCTCAAATTCCATTAAATTAATTTAATGTCCAATATAATAATCATAACCATATTAATTAAAAAAATATAATCTAATTCATATATATTACCCTATATAATATTTAATTATAATAATTTATTATAAATTAAATAGTTACCTATAGGTTATTTTCGTTGTCGTATGTTAGAAATATTGACTGTTTAATGCATGCTTTAAAATGTCAATGTGGATTCCCATTAACCAATATAGAGTTCACCATTACTAGATTCTATAAGAAACAAGATTGGATATTTTATTTTTTATAATGATATAATTCCATTAGAGGATAATTTTAGTCATGATTCACAAAGACATGATTAGTGATGAACCAGTTTTCATATTTTTTGACAAAAAAATATTTAAATTTAACAAAATGTTAAATATTTAAATAAATTTGTGAGAAATAAATTATTTAAATAATAATATCATATTTATTTATTAATTAAATTATAAGAACTATCCATATATTTCAGTGATGAAAACGGGGCACATCGCTTTGTGGATGTGGTACTATGTACAAACACCTGGAGGTTGATTTCATTTAATGATTAAAAATAAAGTATTTTATAAATAAATTTTAATTTAATAATAATAAAATTGTTTTAAATATAATATTTATTCTTTATATAACCTCATTTAACACTCTATGGAATTTGGTTATGAAAATAAAATTATATCCCTTTGTATAGGTTTTTGTTCGCATGTACACACAAGTAATGTTCTCACTTTTCTATAGAATGGGTAAGGTAGATAATGATTATTAAATTAATATAAAAAAATTAAGAATTATAATTATATTGATTTTATTATTTTAGTATGATATTATGGAAATTTATATTGAATAATAAGACATAATTAGATTGAATTCATAAAGAGAAATTTGGTAATTTTAACCTTGCTCATTGGAATAACTCTTTTGGAAAAAGGATTAAGGATCTTAGGGGTATTTCTTTGAGGAGAAAAAAATAACTAGGAAGTGTATATGTGTTTAGGAGGTATCTCAGTATATTTTTTCTAAATAGATAGGCTTATGGTGTGAGGATAAGTGGTGTGGTGGAGGGGTCCTTTTATAAGTGAGATGGGTGATATTTTTTTTAATAACTGGTGCACTATTCAAGGAATGTGTCTCCAAAAGTGAACATAATGGAGTGGGGTAATTTAAGATTAAGCTACCACATATCCAAATATTTTGAGACATTGTTTCAAAAAAAAGATATTTTTCCCTTAAGTAGGCCTTTATAATAAATCCCTTCTAACATGGTATCTTGTTTTTTAAACCATTATAAGTTATTTTCAAGTATGAAAATAAATTTTCACTTATTAGATAATTTGGATATAATAGTTATAAATATGAAAACCATTTCATAATATTAAATTTAAATAAGTGATCAAATTTAATTCCAAATAACTAAATTTATAATTTATAAGACAATTTAATGAAAAATATAACTTATTTTGTAAAATGTCACAAAAATGTATCCAAATTAAGCCTAATTTTATTAAAGGATTAACATTTAAAATTAAATATATATTTTATTAGATATTGTTTTATAAATTTTTAATTCATGGATATATACTTTTGAAATTATAAATGTCATGGTAATTGTAAAATCATAATGTTTAACTATTCAAAAAAAATCTATATTTTTAAAAAAAATATCAAAAATTATTCTAAAGATTCTACTTTAAAACCTAATAAAAAAATTATGTGAATTTTTTCTAATTATAATTCAAAAATAATATAATTTATCTTTTTATTTGAAACATAAAACATATCAATTTTAAAAAAATGAATATTTAATAATATTAACTATTCTTATTCTTATTTCTTATCAAATATTAATTAAAGTTGTGTTAATATATATTCTAATAATTTTAAACCTCACATTAAATGCATTTTTTAAAAGAGATTAGTTTAATTTATCTGTAAAAAATTTACACAACATTTGTGAAAATAATTATTTGAACATAACTTATTTCCCATTGTCATGGTAATTAAATTTAATCATGGTAACATGTATTTATTCCTAAACACTAAAATGGAAAAAAAATACTAATTTGATAATGATGATAAAAAAATATGAAAGTAATTTAAATGATTCAATTTTTAAATGTGATGAAAACTATTTTTATGGTAAGTATGCATAATTCGTAGAAACAATTTTAGGAAACATGTATTTTTTTAGTGTGAAATGAATTAATTACATTCCATATAATAACTATTGGATTAATTTTACCTTTAATAGTAAATATTATTAAAACATTTCTTTAAAATAATTAATTAACCATTATATAAACAATGAGGCTTCAAGGGGATTTATGATACAGGTGCTAATGCAGGTGTCAAAATTGGCGGCAGTGATATAGGAATGACGTGGGTAGGGTGTGAAACATGCATGATGCATGCAACGTTTACATTAACCTACATTATACATAATGTTTTTACCTCTATACAAATATCAATATATATTAACTTTCATAATAAAAAATGGCATCATCCCCAAATTGTTTACACCAAAATGCACAGCATAGAAAAAGATAATTTTTTGTAGATTATGTTAAATAACATAAAATAATTTTACTAACTATTTGTTTAAATTTATTGAATTTTATCTACAAATTAGAAATAGAAATAATCTTTTTTTTCATCTTTACATATAAATTATAATTTGGTTACCTCTATTTACACTAATAAACATAGCAACTACATTATTATGGTTATATTTATTACCTATAATAAATTATATCTTTGTTTAGTATGGTTTCAAGATAAAAACCTTTTGGGGAGGTATTTCCATGTATAAATATTGAGGTAATAACTTTTACAATGGTCAAAAATATCTTTCTTTGGAATATTATAGGTCTTGGGGGTGTCCTTGGGGTTCATCAAATGAAAAAAAATAAGAAATAGGGATATACTATCCAGGGCACACTATTGGTGCACTTTTAGTACTAGCCATATTCATTAATCATGAAGCCTATAAGAGGAGGGTGTGTGGTTGAAAAACAATGAAATGGGAGCCTATATACCATACAACATTAGATATATCCAAACACATGGGCTTCGCATGGTTTGGTAAACCATGTGGGATCCCCAAGCCACCATTTGACGTTGGTCCCCTCTTGGAAAGAAGGTTGCACAATGTTGGTGCATAGTTTGGCCAACTGTGCAAAAAAAATGTGTGACACACTAAATTAGGGAATTTATAATTTTTACAACTCAGTAATATGAGATATTACATGTTTTTATCATCCTTCCTCTTGTTGGCTCTAGGGTGACAAACCAATGTCTCACACCTCCTGTAAAGATGATTCTCCCTAGGTTTTATGTCATTTGAAGCATCATTGGCTGATAATTGAAGCTTTTGGTGACCCTATCGTATATCTTTCCTATTTTTTCTGGAAGAGGCCTCATATAATATTTATTTGCCGTTAAATTCCTCTAACCCATTTTTTTCCTTTAGATAATATGTTTGATCCTCAAAGGTTGTTAGAGTTTGAATTAAGGGATATGTTTAGGCAAGAATTCTCTTACGAACATGAGGTAGGTGGTCCAAATGTAATATTCTATATTCTTGATGTTTATTCATTCGTATTTAGTTTTACTTGTGTGTTGTTTTTCTACAAATTTGATCCCTTGGTATGATATGATAAAATGCGTGTGTAAATAGATTTTTGAGCCCATAAGATCTCCATTGGATCCTTTTATGATGACTAGATCTAGCCTAAAGGGCCACCTCAGGGGTGTTTAAATCCCTTGTACATGGAAATACAGTTGTTAATTGATAGATTAATGGTTTTATGTTATTAAACCAATTTTAATTTTTCTGCATACTAACATGGGATAAGGGGTTGTTTTACTTAATAGATAGAAGTCAAATGAGATAAAACCAATTAATGGGTAAATTTGATAAGTGATTAATGAGGCATATTCAAGTGGTTAAGTGGTTTGAAAGGGGAAACTAATGGTTGTAATTGTTCTTAAATTATGAAAACGGATAGTTATGGAACTGAGTAAAGAGTTGAATGTGATGAAACATGGTAATGTGATAAATGAAGAGGTTCACCCTTGTAAACATTATTGGTTAAAAATGTCAAGGATGGTGATCCTTGGATTAAATGATAAGAGGTACATCTGGGATAAAGTTTGAGGTTCCTCTCCATTCGGTCGGGATATAATGATGCTCTAGGATCCACTAAAGTATTGTATGGTTTAGGATGTCGGACTGATTCTCCAATATACTAAATTATTGGCATAATATAGATACCTAGACTGATGTTCCATGTTACTTTTTAAAATTTATCATATAAATGAATTCCCATGTGATCTAAGTTGTTAAACCCATTTTTTTATGGTTTAGATCTTCATTATAGGCTGATGGCGGTTTATTTGTTGGGTGTCTAAGTGGAACCTCAGGGATAAGAGTTTAATGAATAATTGTTAATGTGAAACTTGATTATTGTTGTTGTATTTTTTTAATATTTCCACTTTTTCATACTATTTTAGTTGATTGGATATTTTTTTGTAGACACCATTGGTGGTTGCCTACTATGTTTTAATCACACAATGATCATGCCACTTTTGGGTACCCATGTAGAATTCATGATTTCATGATAGGATAAGGGAAATGCCCTCATGGTAGATGGTTGATACGTGTTAGAAAATTGATAAGGGGTCTAGAAATTGTGTCTGAACTTGACATGGGAGGTCATCAGTGTCTCTTTGTTTTCATATTATCTTATACATAGTATAATTTTATGGCATGGTATATTTTAATGCATTGGTTTGTTATTATATTACTTAATTGGGAATGTGGTATTTGTTTCTTTAGTATTTATTATTATTTCATGTTGATCATTATGTTGATTTTCAAATTTTTCTTACTGTTGAAAAGAGGTTATATACACCCCAAACATTATATTTTACCATTTGTTCTAGTGTGAATCATGTATAACACATGGAGTAATGCTTGAGGTCATGTACAACTCCAGATTAGGCCACCAGTTTTAGTATCACTTGAGTCAGGACATTACAAAGTGCCATCATAAGAGGTTTTAATTTATGATACTTTATTTTTTGGGGAAGTTAAGTAGGATATTGGGACAATTCAGGTCATGGTCATGAGCTATTGCATGGGAGTAAAAAACCCATGTGTGGGGGGAAACCCAGGTACCCATGTTAGGGATTGTTGTTCTTGATGTTTTTTGTTATACATGGCTATTATTTCACCTTAGGTTATATATCTGATGAGTGATGTTATTATTTTACGATATTTTTATCAAGTTCAGAAATGGTATGTGGTACTGTATACCTGAATCATTGTATGAATTTATCTATTTGTGTTACATGATTCATGCACAGAAGATATGTGGAATATAATGTGGGATATGAGAGAGAAAATGATTTTCAGTTTCCTTAACATTTTAAGGAAATTATCCCTAATATTGATTAAGTAATGAACTAAATGAAAAGAATTAAATTGAATGTTCAAAAATAGTCCATAACAAGAAAGATGAAGTTTTTAAAGAAATAGAATTTTTAAATGCAGTGGTCAGTATGTTTTCTAATATTATATTTTAATTTGAATGATTATTTTCCCTATGTTAGTCATGAACCATGATAGGGATGGTTGAGGCTGGTGTAAGAGATGTGACTATATATGTTGGGGTAGTGTCTTCAGAGTGGATTATTATTGAATTTTAGTGATCTCACATTTTTTGTAATTGTGGGAACCCTATGTTCTATGTTTTGAGATGTGTGCCTCTCATTATATATAGATGTCACCCTAACAGTGTTTACCAGTTGGGTGATAGGAGGAAATTGTTAAGAATTCTCCACCAGTAGTTAGATAAGATCCCATGTTGATTCCAATTGGTATGTAGAATAGAAGTTTAGTGAGAACATTGTTCATTTTACATAGATTATAGAGATAGACCCAAAGCGGGTTGTGTAATGTATGTCTGACTTGATGAGGGAGTTTCAGTTGTAGCACCCTCTGATGTTTGTCAGAGAGGGTACACCCGAGGAAACTATATTGAGGATAGATTATATCTAGATGATTATGAACCACTTAGATACTCCTCATGATAACAGTGTAAACAAGGTATTACATATTTTGTGACTATAGGTAAGTCACTGGTGGGGCATTCAGGTTCTAAGAGAGCTGGTAGATATTTTTTAGTGGAATAATTTCCATGACTTTTTGTGGGACATTTCTATCATGAAAATCTATGATATGAGAGAGATATTGATTTCTTTAGGAAGACTAGGGGGACTATGTTTGTGATGGATTATACTGGAAACTTCACATACATGAAACACTTTGTTCCAATAATGTCATGGGATGATGCAGATACAACAATGTGTTTACCGGATAGACATAGATGTGATATCCAGTATTAGGTAAATATATTCTATTTAACGATGTTTGGTGAGGTGGCAAATTAAGATCTTATTTATAAAAGGAACCTAGAGGAGGATTCAAGTGGTGTAAATACTATTTTATTTCAGTAGTCCAATGGTATGAATTCCAAGGGCAGGAAGCATTATTTTATGATTTTTCACCAGTGAGGTGGTAGAAAGATTGACAAGGGAAAGGATTGACCAATTTTGGCATTGATCATTTGTTTTTATATCATTAAGATGGGCCAGTAAACATGTATGGTTAGTTTCCCCAACCACCAGTCATGTTCTAAGGGTGCGGAAGTAAATAATATGTACAAAGGTTCTATATGATCCCTTGGTGTATGGGATGTGATGGAGCATCAAGACCAATGATGAGTGAAAGGAGAGGGTCTACTACCCCATACCAAGTAATTAGTTGGATCTACACAAATCATTTTCGTTGGGGTGGTGTACATGGTACTCTAGGGAAAGGGTATCCATATTAGTAAGGTAGTGTAACACTAGGAACTCAAACAATAGCCTTGGGTGGAGGGGAAGGTCATCATCATGTAGTTCAGCACTCACCTGGGAGTGGAGAGGTTGGACCATCGACTGTTTGAGGTATGATTATTTTATCTTCCACACATGATAGTACCTTACTTGATACAAAGGAATCACATTCTTTTATATCTACTCAGTTTGGGAGTTTTTTGTTCAAGTGGTGGAAGATGTGTAAGGGTTTCTGTTAATTGACACACCAAAAAGAAGAAGGTGTCTGACAATGATAGGGGTATTCCCTCAAGGTTGGAGAGTAACATCTCTTTTAGGATTTTCATGTGATTGAGATTGTTGGTTTTGACCTAATAGTCGGGATGGAATGGTTAGTTACATACTATGATCACATTAATTATTACCTTAGTGGATTGATTTTCACATATCTTGATAGTGACAAATTTTTCAATTGTGAGGAATGGAATATCCACGTAGTCCATTCTATTCCAATTCATTTGATATTGTGTGTGATCATGTACCAGGTGGAAATTATTATCCTTGTTGATGGAGGACATAAGAATGATTTATTTCCTCCTATAGTAGAACGGTTTTAGTTTTTTTCGTTTCAAATCCTTGGGATTCCACATAAGAGATCGGTTTATTTCTCGATTGATCTGATTCCAAGATCTAATCCAATTTCAATTCATCAATAAATAATTCCACCATTAGATCGTTAATACCATAAAACTTATTTGGAGACATTGGAGAATAAAATATTCATCTGTATATGTACATCAGATTAGGGTTTCTTAGTTCTTTCTTTCTAAATAGACAGATGGAACATTTTGGTTGTGCGTCGATTATTAGATGTTGAAATAGATAATGGTTAAGAATTGATATATTTTTTTATCTTTTGATGATCTTATTTACCATATGATAGGTTCTTATGTGATCTCCTACATGAATCATAGGTTAGTTTATCTTCAATTGATGGCCAGAGATTCTGATATCCCACACAATTTATTTAAAATTAGGTATAGTTTATATGAATTCATCAATACAAATTTTGTGTTAATGAATGAACCAGTTTTTTATATGGCTTTTAAGAACCAAATATTTCACCCATAACTAGATTACTTTGTATGTTTTTTATAGATGATAACTTTCTATAATCCCAAACTCATGACAATAATGCGAAACATCTTGAAATCAACTTGAGCATACAAATATAGAATTATCTATATGCTAATATATCTATGTTTTTTTCTATATTGAAAAGTTACTTTTCATGGTTCACATAATCTTGAAGGAAGCATTGTTAGTGGACCTAGAGAAGGTCCAAGCATTTGTATCTTGGGAGTAGTCCAAAAATTGTTTTTTGATATATGGCGCTTTCTTGGTTTATAGGGATATCATTGAACGTTAATCAAATATTTTTAGCCCTTGGGATCACCACTATGTGGATTGACAATAAATCATATAATGTTTTAGTTTTCTGAGGTATGTAATCATTCTTATTTAGAAGACGATGAAATATGTGACCATTACACCAACCATGATCTTAACCAATCCAGGTAAGAAGTATACCTTTTTTTGTGATGCATTAAGGATTGGACATGTGGTAGAGTTGATGTAGGGAATCAAGTCATGGAATATATATCATGACAGTTTAGGTCACATAAATGAAACTATCCTACATATGAAAATGAATTTTTTATAATGGTTTATGACTTGAAATTTTTACAGCATTATATTTTGGGTGAAAAATATGATGCTTATACTAACAAAAATATCATTAAGAATATATTTTCCTACAAATATTTGAATCATACATAGAAGATATGGGTTGATTGTATAATTTATTTTGACATTAAACTATATTATACACATGGGAAGGTAAATAGTGTTGCAGATGTGTTGAGTCAGAATACATAGAATCGTGTGGTTTGTGAGCCATGTTCCAAGTAAAGGATAATGGATTTGTTCATATAGATGCATATATGTGTTCATGATGAACATGATAGAATGAAACTCATTTACTTATTAGTTGATCCCTATATTCTAACTCAGGTAACAAGGATACAATATGAGGATTCACAATTAATGGAGTTGGGAGATAGTTTTTAATGTGGGGAGAAACCTTCTGATTAGACTAGTGGGGTTGATGATTTAATTCACATTCAAGGCCATGTAGTTGTGACTTATTATATGTTGTATTATATGATACATGAGTTTCAATCCACAAAGTGGGTGGTACATTCTAAATTGAGAAAAATATATGTGGTCTCTGTAGATAGTTTTGGTGTCTTAGAATGAAAAATGAAATTGTAGGTTTTGTGACATGATGTTACACCTATCAAAAGGTGAATATCGAGTATAAACATACTCTTGGATTTTTTACATTCATTACACACCCTTAAATAGATGTGGGATGATGTTACCAGGGATTTTATGGTATGTATCCTACGGATTACATGAATAAATGACTCATTATGAAATGATTGTGTATTGGTTGACTAAGTTAGCACATTTCTTATCAATTTAGGAGAAATTCATAGTTAAATAGTTGGGTGACGTGTATGTATTAGAGATAGTATGTTTACATGGGATTATTTAGTGTATTGTTTCAAATCATGATCTGTATTTTACTTCAAACTTCTGGAATGGGTTACAAAATATGATTCATAGCCATGTGTTTTGAGAACAAATTTTCCCCAATAGATAGATGGGAAATCAGAACATACTATTATATTATTAGAGGGAATGTTAATACCATAAATCTTAAACTTTGTTGGATCTTGGGAGAAACAATTATCACTCATTGATTTATCCTACAACACTAGTTATCAGAACTATTCAGATATATACAAATGATTATAGACACAATAGTCTGTGTATATCATCCTTATGTGTTATCAATGTAGGGGAATCAAATTTGAAGGGATTGAGTATTGTACATGAGACATCTGAGTGTGTTCATTTGAATAAGATGTATATGGATATTTCACAGAGTATAAAAAAGACTTATTCTATTCAACCTTGTCAGCATATTGAGTTTATGGTGGGTGGACATGTGTATCTTTTGGTTTCTCCATGATTGGGTAGTCATTGGATTCAGAGAGAGTGAGACTCGACACCCAGGTATAGGGACCTTTTGAGATTGTGTAGATGATCTGATTAAGGATGTACTAATTTTCACTTCCACAATGGTATTTTAGCATGCATGTTGTTTTCCATGTGTCATTTCTCTGTCTGTATTAACCCATCCCTTCTCCTATGAGAGATATTGATGATGTTGGGAATGAGATTGTTGAATCCTTTAAGGAGTATTAGTTTTGTATTGTGGGTCATAGTGAGAATGTTTTAGAGAATAGGATTATACCTCTATATTGATGGGTTTGGCCTCATGGAAACGTTCAAGAGGAAACATGTGAGAGGTAAAGCAATTATGCAGTCCAAGTGGCCTGGACTTTTTTCATTTGGAATCTTAGTTTTGATCGGGTGTGTATCCTTGGGATAACCTATTATAGGGTGGTATGTTTTAATATCCTTACATTTAGATGTGGTATTTACATTTTAAATGTTTTAGTTAAATCCATTTATAATGGTCAATGATATGTTTCCCAAGGTATGTGGGGACTTGAGGGTGTCATGGGGGTTCTAGAGATTAAAAAGGAAGATAATATCCTTATTTTGTGTGGAAAATAGTTCACACATGGTTTTTACTAACAATGTTCATTCACCATGCATCTTATAGGGGGCATATTGTTGAAAAATCATGCAAGGGGTGCTTCAAAACATTTTTTTCGAAATTTCCATCTACATGACATCTGATTGATTTAGTAAACAATATGCTCCGAAGGAGACCATGAGACCTAGTACCCCTCATGGATAGAGGGTAGTTCATGTTTTTTCCAAGGTTTGGCCAACTATGTGACCAAACCATATAACTCAGTAAAAGGGGGAATTTACCATCTTACCTCTTGGGATTTATGAGCTCTTACTTGATTTTCCCCATATTCCAACCTCTAACTGCTAGTCTAAAAAATAGTCCCTTACTCCAACAAGGGTGATTCTAATCCAATTTTATAATGTTTGAATTCATTTTGGGTGAAAATTGAAGCTTAACATTAGTCTATCACTCCTCTTTCCACTATTTCCTTGAAGGGTCCTTGAATATTTATTCTTCCCCTTACAAAGCCTCTAAATTATTGTTTTCTTATATATTATCATTATGAGTATTGAAGGTTACACTAGTTCAAATATAGGGATATGGTTAAGTAAACATTAAACTATAAACATGAGGTGGGTGGTCTACGAGTTATATCCAATAGTCTTGATGTTTATCAATGTGCATGTAGTTGGTCTATTTTTTATATTAGGTTCCACACTTGAACCCTTAGTAATAAATGATTAAATGTGTGTTTAAATATATTGATAAACCCCTAATGGTTCCCATTGGATCCATTGAGGATGATTAGACCGATCTTAAAGGGCCACCCATGGGGTGTTCCACTCCCTTGTACATTGAACTTGAGTCACTAATTGTTAAATTGATGGGTTTCATTTATTGAACAAATTTTAGTTTTGGTTAGCATGGTAACATAGAATAAGAGGTAGATTGACTTAAAATATAGAATTTAAATGTGTTGTGACATTTTAATCCATAAATGTGAAGAGAAATTAATGTGTCATGTCCATGTGGGTAAATGGGTTAAAAGGGGTGACCGATGGTCATAATTAGGCTTAAATAATTAAATGGATAGTTATGGAATTTAGTAAAGAGTTAAATGGGGTGAACATTGGTAGTGTGATAAATGAAAATGTGTATCCTTTTTTACATTGTTGGTTCAAAAGGCCATGAATAATGAAACATGGATTTAATGATAAATGGTATTGTTGGGTTATAGGAATGAGGCACCTATTTCTTATGTTAACCTAGAATGATGCTCTATGCTCTGCCGAAGTATTTTATAATTTAGGATGTCAAATTTATTATCCAATATCATAAATTGTGTACATGAAATGGATACTGGGACTGATGCTCTAAGTTGCCTTTAAAGATTGAACATATAGATGATTCTCATGTGATGATAAGTATTGACCCCTTTTCTATGGTTTAGATATCCAGTGTAGGCTGAGGTTGGTTTAGTAGTTAGGTGTCTCAATAGAACCTGATGGTCAAGAGTCTAGTGAATAATTTTTAAAAATAATCTTCATTATTTTCACTATTCTTTTATTATTTCTAATTCCTCATACACTTTTATCTGACTGGGTTATTTTTTTACACTTTTAGTTATGGTCTACTGATTTGTACTCACACCATGCTCAGGCCATTGTTGCAATCCTAAGAAGACATCGTGAATGCAGGATAGGATTAGGTCAGGGGACCTATAGTAGATGGTTGATATCAGTTGTGGCATGGATGAGGGGACAATAGTTGGTGTAAGGACCCAGCTTGAGTGGCTGTTAGTGTGTATTTATTTTTAGATTAACATCAAAACATTAGACATTCATGGCATGATATTTTTTACTATATTTTATTGTTTTTACATCTACTATTTTGGAATGTGGTAAGTTTTTATTTGGTATTTATTCTTATATATTGTTGATATTATTTTTTATTTCTATTTTTTGATTACTCTGGTCTAGAGGGTATAGTATTATGACATGTTCAATTAGACCCTCTCTATAAGGAAGAAACCTATGGTGCATAAGGAGGTGCACCTGAGGTCACATGTTATTTCTATAAGAACCCATCTTATAACATTTCATAATCTTGAGTTTTAAACTATAAAATACATTCCTAAACATTGAGGAAATTATCAGGTTTAAATATTTAGAGAATTTGGACATAATACATGCATAACATTCCATATTTATATATAGTGGATACTACTAATGCAGTATTCATTCCTTCCCAAATATAAACCTTTTCAAATAAAAAATAATTTCATTACCAAATATTCATAACATTTAACTTGTATTCCTTATTTATATTACACATCCTTATAACCTATGAAAAACATTTAAAAACATAGGATGAGCACAAAAATCCCACGAATATATAGAAAGAAATTGTTAGTCAAGTGATAATATAAAAAATGATAAAATGCATTTCATTAAAACTAATATTCATGTAAAGAAACATCATGTAGTTTCCGTGGTAAATATTTACCACATCACAATTATAATCACACTTACACATGGAATAAAAATGTGTTCACCTTCCATCTTCTGAATACCCAATGCATTGGAGAGCAATAATGGGGATCACCCATCATTTATTGAGTTATAACCGGCGTATTCCAACATATCGTGAGCTATGATGGGGCTCAAACCATCCTCTATTGAGATATAATGATATCAGACTAACATATACTATGTCCAATGACCATATCATAGTAATAAATCATCATTCAATCAAGACAAATAAAAATTCCATATATATAAAAACAATCTTTTTCAGTTTCATTAAAGAGACATTAAAAAGGATTTCAAAAGGAAAGTCCCTTAAAAAATTAATTGGAGTGAGAAATAATAGAGTGGAATGGATATGTGAATACACTATAATTAAAAATATTATAATGTAATTAAACAAAAATTCATCACAAAATAATCTTAATTACCCATAATTAATAAAGTAGACGGTTATCCCGATGAATGGAAATTGGGTTATGAATTCCCTTCTAAATTTTAGGCTTGGTAACCGGTGTACATGGGAGAGATTAATGAGAGAGGAATGTGTCTATCATAATTAATATATCATAAGCGATTTATGGGGGAGGTGAAGAAACATTCCCCATCACTAGGAATTAAAAATAAAATGGCATAACATTGGTGAGATTATTGAATAAAAGTGGGAAAGAGAGGATCACTTACCTCGAGTTCATCTTACTTCAAATGTGATTAAACAACCTGTATAATTTTATTAATATATTACATAAGAATAATAATTTTTATAACACATTATATTTTCAATTTATCACATCATTCCACACATTTATTAATAATATTTTGTTTATTTACCTAGTTTTTGGTGCGTTGTTTACATGGTTTCCATGGTGGGTTCATAATAGATTTTATTATCAAAGGGAAATGAAAATACATAGGTGAAATGATATATTATTGTCTAGTTTCAAGAATATTAAATGATACCATAAATCATTTTTTATCATTTATGATGATTACTCATTAGATAAAACATTAATGATAATTGTATTGATCATTTTGGAAGATCATTGGTTACCAAAAACAAGTTTCATTATATAATTTAATATCATGAATATAAGTTCATTAAAAAAATTAAAAAGGTTATATCATAATTTTTTTTAAAAAAATTACTATTAAAATGGTTTTATTACCACGTTTGATGGAATTATTGTAAATTGAATACACATCATCCACGATTTTGGTAAAATGACGCATCACGAACAACGTTTTTATTTTTAGAAAGAGAGGGATAGGAAAAGAAGTATGATGATGAATTTCTCCATAAACATGATAAAATTACAGAATATATAAGATACAATATATTTCAGGGTTCTTTGATAAGGGTAGGTGAAGAGAATATGAGAAAATAATGAATTGAATATAAAATACAAGAAAATGAATGAGGATTTTTACCATTTGATCTTTTCTCCTTGAGATCCTTCTTAAAGCCTTTAGTTTTAGAATTGTGGTGAGACCCGAAGGTATTGGTTGTGGGAAAGAGACCTGGTAAGGATATTAGTTATAATTTTGACAATTTACATCTATTTAGAGGTGTGATAAGAAGAGGGGGATGATGATGGTATTTGTATAGGACGAGAAGAGGGGTTTTACATTATTTTAATAATTAGTTTAATATTTTCCATCGATACTATAAACCATCGTGATTCATGTGAACAAAAAAACAAAAGAGATAATTTGAGGTCGAACCAAGTTTGTTTACATCATCCATTATGCTAGGAATAGTGTATTCAACATATAATTTATATATACTCTATTATACCGTATTTTTCTATTCATAAAAAAATCAATTATATCAGAAAAAATCCAAAAAATATAAATTAAACATTTTTCAATGTGTAGAATTAAAAAATGAACTCCATTTTTTGAAAATAATTTTTTAAATATGAGAAATTTATTTTTTAAATAAAATAATAATTTATTTGAAAAATAACAATTTTAAAACAATAACTCATTGTATAACACCTTGAAAAATTAATCAAGGTCTCATAAAATAATATTATAACTATATTTCAATAAAATAATAATGTTATTAATATACTTTAAAAATTAATTTTCAATTAAATTAATTAATTATTCAAAAAAGTGTCATTAAATATTTCTGACTTATAAAAATGCCAGAAATTATACTACGATCGTATTATCACTTTCAAGATTCATAAGTTTTATTTATAAACTCATGGTGAGGGTTTTATATATTTGAAAAATTTACTATTCATAAGGTTTACATAACTATTCATAAGGGTAAAATTACAATTTATAAGCGCAACAGTTCAATTCATTAGGGTGTGTCAATATTCACCAAAAATTATGTTGATCCTATCAGACTCTAAATAACTTACTGAATGGAGATGTGTATTTCAGTTTATTAAAATTATAAACATAGAAGTAGGAAAATTATTTTTCATGCAAATTACATTATAAGTACCTGATTTATTACAATGCTACACAGGCACTGCATCATCACTGACAATAATTTATATAATAATCATGAATATAATATAATTATCATGTTTAAGTTATTTCTTTAACATATTTCTTATATAATATCATTAATAAATTTTATATCCTAAATATTTCATTGTGATGCCACAAAAAACATCGTATAAAAAACTGTATTTTTTAACTATTCACCAAAAAATGATGTTTTTCAAAAAATTATCAATAATTCATTATAATATAATTTTAACATGCTAAATTCAAAAATGAAAATAGTTTTTTGTACTAAAAATTCTATAATTGAAAAATTAATGTTTTAAAACAAATAACAAGATAAGAAATTAATTATTTCGAGAACTACTTTTTCAATTAATAATACTGAAAATAAAAAAACAAATTATTCAATAAATTCTTGGGTTGTTACATTATCCCATACTTCAGTAAATTATGTCCATGCAATTTAATACCATGATTCACAACTAGAAGTCTAATAATCAAAATATCATTGTTCAAAATGCACATCATAAAAAAATAAAACAACCACTTAATAAAAGAGAAACAGAAGTACAAGTAACGCCTGATGTAACACTTATTCGATTTCCATATAGGAAGAAAATAGATATGGAAGAGAAAACCAACTCTAAAATACTGATAAAGACTATGATAGAACATGTTTAGGATAATGTTAAGCACCAATGAACCGTAAATATATGATGGGGTAAAAAGGCTATTAATTTCTAAGTAAGAAAAGAAAATGGATACTATTTTGATTTCAAGATCCCTTTTCCAAGATTAGAGGAATCCCTTTGAGTCTTATACCAAGAAAAAATGGATATTTACTTATGTAAAAAGTATAGTTTCATCCATTAATGGTTTTTTCACCACAAACTCATATTTTTTTCCAAATAAAGACCATGAAACTTTTATTCCTATAGCACTAGAATAGCCTTATATAGATCTCTAAATTCATAATAGGGAAAGAAATTATTCCTCATGTCTTTAAGAATTAAGGAAAAATTATATTTGGATAAGATAATCTAATTCCCAAAAATAATTCATCACTAAAATATAATTTCTAAGGTTTGACTTGGATCATTCCACAAAAAACTGTCATTAAAATTCCCAAAAAAATATTCTATACTAATATTAAAAATAAAACATCAAAAGGATTTGGTCTCATATACCTCCAATATAGTATTAAAATTTGTTACCAAAGAATCAATTATTTCTCTTAGAGTATGACTTCCTAATGAAAATGCACAAATCATAAAATCTCTATGAAATGATAGTCATTTTAATAAGTCATCCTAATGCCATAATAAAATCGTATATTACACCAAAATAAAATTTATCCTTTATTCCTAAAATAAAATATCAGGTTTTCAATTTACCCGTTCATGTAACACTTCCCAAAAAAATAATTACCATAAAAAAATTATATAAATCCCATTGATATACGTACTTTAAAATTTTGTCAAAAAATTAAAAGAGATTTTTTTTTTCTTGAAATAATTTTTTTTCACATAACAACTTCAGGATTACATATAACTCAAACTCTATAAAATTATCCCAAGGTACCTCCATTATCAAGAGAGTACTAGTACTGTTAAACATTTGATCATCATTATGTCTACCATAATTCTTGAATCCATTATATATAGACATCTTAATCTATCAATGTTCTTTATAATCCCTAAACTATGCACTATCACTCTATTTCTTATCAATTAATCCATGCAATTCAATGATATGAATTATAACATCATGATTCATAAATATCAATCTGATTATGCTTTATACTATATGGATAATAAAATAATTTTTACCTCAAATTCATATTTTATATTCGTCTTGAGGTTACCTTTTTCATTCAGTATGTTGACCTACATTCAAAAAGTAAACCATTATACGAATCCTATATTTCAACATTATTGCAATGTTAGAAGAGTTGATATCTTTAAATCATATGAAAAGATACCATGTCCCAACAAATTGATTAAAAAAGAGTAGCTGTTTGATAACTCAAACAATTTACTACAGGTGATTTCAATACTCAAGAACATTTCAAAATCATTTGAACAAGACTTCACAATAATAGTGATGATAAAATCATCGAGAAGGGATAATAAGGTTATGCATGATGTTTTTCCATCAATCTCGACAACTGATCCATAATCTATTGAAAATAAAATTCAATAAACAAGAAATGAATTACTAAAAGAAAACTACCCGATATGGTAAATATAAAAAAAATATATAATACATAAATCCACTAACCTTATAATATATGTCATTTGATTTAGGTTTTCATCAAATCTACCTAGATTTATAGAAATGAAGCGGAAGCCTCTCCTCTGATTCTTCCTCGATGAAACCCTAGAGTCAATGACGGATAAGGCGGCCCCTCCCCCTCTGGGAGAAGGGTCTCTTCCTCACGGCGCTTCTCAGCAGGTGTCTCAGGATAGAAGTAGGTTTTTTATCTTGTTACCTTCATATTAGGAACAATCATTATTTCCTAGAATTTTTATCTCCCAAAAGGTTCCGGGGGTCCTTAATGGACATCATGTGGTCCCGATTTCTCTTCAAGAGTTCAATGCAGTGTCCACGCTTCTCTCTTAGTCCATGGTGGCTCGGTTCCTTCATCCACGCCCCCCGGTTGAGTTGTTTCATAGGATTGTGAATTAGGAATGGGGATTAGCTCAGCGAGCGGTTGTCAGGTTTCTTGGGCCTCAATAAATTCTTCTTAACTTCTCAAGCGAGGAATGCCTTTTGCGGGCGTTGTCTCAACCTGAATGATCAGTTAGAGGCTTCTATTTTCATCTTCTCTGATGGATTTTCGACCTCCATATGCATCGAAATCCTTTTACCACAACGATATGGATTCATCTTCACGGCCTTTCGCTGCCTTTCCAAAATCCAGCGTTACTCCCGTCGATAGGTAACTACATAGGATGCTTTCTTTGTGCTGATCGGTGGAATTCTTCCCTGAAACATCTGATTGTGGCATGGCTATGTGTTGAAATGGATCTCTCTCGGCCTACTCCCGAAGTCATGTGGATTGTGATTGAGGGGGAGTATAGTTATTGCCGACTGATTTTTTATGAATCTTGGACTATGTTTTACTACTGCTGCAATCTAAAGGGTCATAATCTTCTTGAATGCAGGATGAAGGCTACAGGTTCTGGTGAGGCCGACCCCTCTAGTCGGTCTGCTGGGACTAGTTACCGGGTGAATGATTTAGAGGATGCACATAAGGAGGTTCATCTGGATATCCAGGATAAGGGGGATCATATCCCTTTGGGTGAGGACCACACCGGATAGGTTCCTTTGGGCATAGTCCAGCGGTATTCTTCAAGTGTAGCCAAGAAAGGTGGTCTAAGGGTTTTGGGGAAACTTGTTTAAAATGTTTTTGATCGGCATCATCGTGATCTAGGTGCAAGAAGCTCAGGAGACAACATGCAAGGGTGTGTGGAAGTGCATGAGAAGAGGCCCCTTCCTACACCTACGGATTAGGTCAGTCAAAGAGCGGAGCAGACAGTGAGGGAAACCCCCTGGGAATCTGCACAGGCCTTCCATGAGGTTTCGCATAAAACATCTAATGATGCCATACTGAAGGTTGATAGCAAGGGTCATGATTCCAAGGAGGACTCTCAATGTCGGTCTTTGGAAGATAGTCGCAACCTTTTCCAACATATGGGTTGTGGTCTTGAGAAGATAAGAGTCTCATCCAAGACTAATCAGTCTTCACAGACCTCCTCTTATGCGGAGAAACTCTTAGAAGGGGTGCCAATCTGGACCTCCCAGAACTAGTATACAGTGCTTTGTGAAGATCAGTGCCTCAATTGTGAGGAGTTGGCAGGGGTGGATCATGGTCAGGACATTTTAGCTGATGCAGAAACATCCCAAGAGGAAATGGTTGAGGCCTCAGACATTGACAAGCCCAAGGAACTTGTTATAGAGGATGACTATTTTAGATCCTCTATGTGCAAAGGCAAGACCAAAGTCGTGGATTCTGATGGCTTTATCTCGAACAACCGGAGGGAGCGCAGAAGGAAAGACGACTCCAACCTCCCCAGCCCTCCTATTAACTGATCTATTATAAAGGGAAAGTTTTCCCTGAAGGCCTCTATAAAGGATAGCAGCTCAACGATGAACAATTCCAAAGACCTTTTCTAACAGGAGGTGGTCGCCATCTCCAAGGACCCGGTTCTGGTAAGTTGTGATGTTGCTTATCCTGCATCTTCTTCAGGCGGTGTGGAGCTGGGGGGCCTGGGGTAGTAGCGTGAAGAGGTTTTAAAGCTGACCCACAGTGCCAAATGGTCTCTGTGTTGGAACATAGGGATCTAATCATGCATTCGTATGATAAATTGTTTGAGGAAACTTTGGATACCAATGCTTTGAATAAAAATAGACCGATATAGGTGGATACTACAAAGGAGCAAGGAGAGTGGGCTGACAAGCAGGCACACATTCTACATAGAGGCTGCTACTTGGGGAAGATTAGCAAAGAGGAGTTCAAGAAATCCTAGGACAACATGAATTTCTTTTCGGGGGCACCTTGAAGGACTTCCCTGGCGTGAAGGTACACGATACTCCCTGGGTTTTGTTCAGGGAAAACGCTTCCAAACAACTCACTTTTTCCATTAATAGATCTACTTTATCATTTCTCTCTGAAACTAGCTAGTTTTAAGAGTCCCCTTTTCCCCTTAAAAGTGCTTTCTCTTTAAAAAAATTAACGTTGGATACCTGGATTTTTAGAAAACATTTTTTTCATAAGATAGTATCCCTTTTTCTTTTAAATAATCTCTAGTTTATGATTAATTAACATCCTAACCTCAAATTTTATGCAAACTATCCTTCGATTCCAACTATAGAAACCCATCCTTAAAACATTACATAATCATGAGTTTTAGAAATGAAAATACTTTCTAACCCATTGAGGATCATTTTAGGTTAATAGTTTTAGAGAATTAGGTCATAATACATACATAACATTCCACATGTATATAGAGTGGATACTACTAAAATAGTATTCATTTCATTCAAAATATAAATATTTTCCAAAAAAAAAATAATTTCATTAGGAACTATTCAAAAAATTAAAATATTATTTCATATTTAACTTATAAATCCTTATAACCTTTAAAAAACATTTAAAAACATGGGATGAGAACAAAACACTCAGCAATGGATAGACTGAAATCATTAATCAAGTGATAATATAAAAACCCCATAAAATCCATTTCATAAAAACTAATTTTCTTTTATAGAAAATTCATGTAGTTCCATTGGGAAATATTTACCATATCAGTATTATAATAACCCTTACACATAGAATAACCATTTGGTCAAATTCCATATATGGAGTACCCATTTCATTGGAGAGTTGTAATGGGGCTCACCCATCATATCTTGAGCAGTAATTAACTCATCCCAACATATCTTGAGCTATAATTGGGATCAACCCATCATATAATGAGATATAATGGGATCAACCCAACATATAATATTTCCAAGGAACATAACATATTAATAAATCATCATGAAATCAGGATAACTACACATTGCATATATATATATATATAATAGTCTTTTTGAATTTCATTAAAGTCACTTTAAAAAGGATTTCAAAAGAAAAGTCCCTTATAAATTTTATTGGATTGAGAAGGAATATAATGGAATTGATATGTGTATACACTATAAATACACATAATAAAACCTAATATAAACAAAAAAATTATCACAAAATTAGTCTTAATACCACATAATCAATGAAGTAAAAGGTTAACCCAAATGAATGGAAATTGGGTTTAGATTTCCATTAAGAAATGTAGGCATGTTAATATTTATACATGGGATAGATTAATGAGAAATAAAGGGGTATCTCATCATTTATATATCATAAGGGATTTATGGGGGAGTTCTGAAAACAAACCACATCATCATTACTTAAAAATAAAAGGTTATAACTTAGCAGATATTCGTGAATAAAATTGGGAAAGAGAGGATCCCTTACCTTGTGTTTGTCTTACATCAAACAAGACTGAAACTCATTTATAATGTATAAAAGAGTGTTATTAATAAGTTATATAAGTATAATAATTTTTATAACACCTTATATAATCATTTTATAACATCATTCCACACATTTATTAATAAAGTTTTAAAATTTACATTGTTTTGGGTGCGTTCTGTACATGGTTTCTGTGGTGGGTTTGTAATGGATTTTATTTTCGAATGGAAACAAAATAACCTAGGTTAAATGATATTTTATTAAAATTATTATAGAGTGTTAAATGAAACCATAATTCATTATGTTATCATTTATGAGTATTAATCCTGATATAAAACATTAATGATATTCGTTTAGATCATTTTGGCAGTTCTTTGACAGCCATAAACTACTTTCATTATATAATTTATGATCATGAATATAATATAATTAAAGAATATAAAGCAGGTCATAAAATACACTTTAGAAACTTTTCTAACCAAAAAAATGGTTTTAAGAATAGATTTGAAATATGTATTGGAAATTGAATACACATCATCCACAGTTTTGGTAAAATGACACATCACAAACAGTGTTTTTTATTTTCAGAAAGAGAGGGAGAAGAGAAAAGGTAAGATGATGAATATTTAAATATACATGAAAATAATATATAATATATGAGATACTATAGATTTCATGTCTCTTGCATAAGGGGAGGTGATGATAATATAATAAAATAAAGAATTGAAACTAAAATACAAGAAAATGAAAGTGGAATTTTACCTATTTATCTCTTCTCCTTGATATCCTCCATAAGGCATTTAGTTATGGATTTTTTTAGAGATAAATAGCTCATGGACGTGGGTAAGATCCTTGGTAAGTATATTTGGTTGAATTTATACAATGATAAAGGCTTGAGAGGGGTGAGAAGAAGAGGGGGTTGATGGTGGTATTTATAGTAGAGGATATGAGGGGTTTTTCGTTATTTTAATCATTGGAATAATATTTTTTTCTCATGAAATTGAATAGTCTTTATTAATGTGACAAAAACTAATAAATATTGAATTTGAGTTCAAACCAAATGTTCTTACATTAGCCATGATGATTTGAATATTTTATTTAACACATAATTTATATATATAGTATGTTAACGTAATTCATTATTCATCAAAAATTTATGTATTTCATACAAATCCCAAAAAATTACACTACCATTTTTTAATGTGTAGAATAAAAAAATTAACTCCGTTTTATCATAATAAATTTATAAATATGAGAAATTTTAATTTTAAATAAAATAATATCTTCTTTGAAAAATAAAAATTTTAAAACTATAACTCATTTTATAACACCTTGAAAAATTAATCAACATCACATAAATTATCTTATTACAATAATTCACTAAAATAAAAATCTTATGATTACACTTTATGAAAATACATTTTCATTTAAATTATTAAATTAATCAAAAAAGGGTAATTAAATATTTCTTACATAAAAAAATACCGACACTTATTCTATGATCATATGATCACTTGTATGTTTCCAAAACAATGTATACATTCATGAGGAGGTTACTATTAATCTTGATGATTTACAATTAATTATAATCATATTAATATTCATAAGGGTAACATTATTATTCCTTAGAGTATGTTACAATTCACCTAATAAATATGTTGATCCAATCAAACTCTTAATAACATGCTGAATGAAACTATGTATGTCTGTTTTTTGAAATTCAAAAAATAGATGTGGGAAAATTAAGTTTAATTCTACTTAAATTATATGTACCTGAGTTATTACAATAATGTGTTGGAACTATGTTAGCACTGACAATAATTTTTATACTAATCATGAATAGAATGTAATTTCCATGTTAGAAGTTATTTCTGTACAATATTTCTTATATAATGTCATTAATAAATTTTATATCACAAATATTTCTTCATGATGACATGAAAACACCAAATTAAAAAAATTATGTTTATTAACTATTCCTCAATAATTGATCTTTTTCAAATAATTCTCCAAAAATTATACAAATCTAATTTCAATATGCTGAATGGAAAAATGATAATAGTTTTTTCAAATAAAAATTCTATAATTGAAAAATTAATGTTTCAAAATTAATAAAAATATAATAAATTAATTATTTTGATAACTAGTATTTAAATTAGTTATACTAAAAAAATTATTCAATAAATACTTAGGTTGTAATAGATTTGGCTTGAGGAACTGGTTATAGTGGTCCTCATTTTGGGATGTTACAACAGAATTTCATGTGAAAAAAAACTAAACAAATGTATTTATTTAATGGGAAATTAATACTAAAATTATGGGGTGTTATATTCTCCCTCCCTTAGATAAATTAAATCATTATATATTAATTTTTTACTTACTAATTAAAAAATATAATAGTATCCAAAAGATAGGCATGGATTAAGATTAAATTTATACAAAGATAATGACCTCAAAATAATTGGTAAGACCAATAAACTAATGTTTTACTTCTAAAAATACATATATATAGATTACAATTATTCAAAAACATTTATAAAATATATATTTATTTAGTTTTTCTATATTGCCTATGGGTTTCAAAAGTAAAAACTTTCAAATCATCATGATCTTGATTCTAACAAAGTATTAATACCTAAATTATTATGATAGAAACCAATAAAATTATAAAAAGTTTCTATATGAATATGAAAAATCAATCCTAAGATTCATTCTCCAATAACATCTTTATTTAAACCCATTATTATTTCAGTTCAACTTTGATATAATTAGATCATCCTAAAACACCTTTTTCCTAAAAAATCTTGTCCATGGTAAATTTATAATTATAATATCTAAAATAATAGTAATATATTACACTATTATTTTCCATTAAAATCATTTAAAATTATTTTTAATGACTATGTGAATTAACCAAAGCATATTTGTCGAGAGTGTCAAACCAAGTGTGTGGTTTGGCCTTTTTGTCGTACAGTAGGTAAAATTCAAGTTAATACCCAACCATTACTTTTAGGGTTATTATCCCTAGGTGAATCTATGTCAAATATTTTATCTACTTTTTCTTATCGAGACATGAATTTGATAATAATGAAACCAAAAAATCTATACATTACTTAAATTTTAGGATAATATCATATAAATAGAATTATACCTATGCTTTTCTATAATGTTATCTCATCATAATCCTAAAGATAACAAAACTGGTCCTAAAAAATAACTAAACATTTCTCATCTACTAACTAAAACACCCCATGATCTCACTCCTATGTCTAATGCAAAAAAAATCATACTATACACGTAGGATTTTACACCAATTGATATCAACAATAATGGAAAATCATTATTTTATATAATTTCGATAAGTTTAATAATAAATCTCAAAAGTAGTCATGTAATAACAAAAACAAAATTGTTAGTATCATTATGGATCATTTACATAAGAAATATATTTCATGATACTTATGAACATATCTCCATTATTAGACCATACTAGACATAGTTATATAATTCTCACTAGTTATACACATCATTATATCTAGGGGAATGGAAAGATAATAAAGGTATGAGATCAAATACTCTGTGAGCGAAAAATGCACAACAACATTCCATAAAGAGTAGGACAATAATAATATGAGAAAACATGATCACAAGAGAAATATATTGTAAAAAATAGAATGAAATAATAGGATACTTACAAATCTCATGAGAGGAAATTTAATCTCAAATGAAAAAACACTTACTATGGAATAATAGAATAAGATAATAGACATAAAATATGGCCCAGAATCATAAGAACATGACTTAAAAATAGGTCATGCCACTGAATCGTAGCATAACAAGAAATTCTATCACAGACACAATCATTGGAAAACATTACATATTGGTTCGGATAATGATATCATGTTACCCATTTCATGGTGGATTTGGAATTAGTTCATAAAACCCATTATTTACATGAGAAACATTACTCACGGTCCATTATTGACTTGATTTTCATAACTCAAATCTCATTAGTGACTCGAGTATGATATCTCATAGTCAATTAGTGGCTCAATTATCAAATCTTTTATCCTATTTTATCCCATAAAACATTAACTAAGGGATTGGAAGGCATTCACTAACTTGAACAACCTCACATATTTAACATACCCAATCTATCTCAATAAGATAATCAATAATCATGTGTTCCACAAAAATGAAATCACATATCATAACATGAAGAATTCATGGAAGGAAATTGGGTTTCATAACACTTTTAAATGGTATGACATCAAATGACATATGGGGTTAGATTTATTGATATCGAAAGAACACATGCCAAAAAGGAGTATTTCTCATCATCATTTATAGGGGTATTATTAATACATTACTCTAATAGTGAAAAATAATTTGGAGATAAAGAATAAAATGAAAGAGAAATCCTGAAAAAAGATTTCATAAAACATTTTTAACCTGTTTTTAAAAAGGTGATGTTATGAGTCCCCTTTAAAAATCATTTTCAAGAAATTAATATGATTTTTTTAAAATAAAATTTTAATATAAATTTCAATTATTAAGTCTTAAAAATTAAATAATGGTTATTCTAATTAAATGTATAGTGAATGATAAAAATAAAAATCTAAAAGTGAAATCATTTTTATATTTACAAATACATTTATTGAAGCACACACTGTAAAATTAGTGACAAATATTCCTTTTGAAAAGATATAGATAAAAATTTTAATATGTCTAGAAATAATACATATTTTCATTTCAAAATAAAAAATTATAATAGGGGTGGAGATAGTGAACATTTATATAGAAGAGAAAGAGATAATTTGGATAGTGTGTGAATTATTCTTAACATTACCAAATTTTCAGAAGAATGAAATCCATCGAAGAAGATATATTTATTGTATAACTTGTAATTCCATGACAAATAGAAAGGAAATTAAGTATAAAATAATCATTGGATGTGCCAAAAATTTGTAATGTTATAGTAAAATAGAAAAAATTATTTCTCAAGAAAATAATTTTATTTAAGAATACAACTTATGGATTGTGTAACATTCAAGACCAAATCCTTCAGAAAATTAAACATGAAATAGAATTCTCAATATCTTGAAAAATGAAAAAAGAAAATATATTCATTTACAAATAGGATTTATATACACCACATAAAATAATGTAGGTTTATAATACAAAACCATTCTTAAATGGGGAAATTATGAGACACGAAACTGTTACCTTAACTCTCAAATTCTATGAAATCCATTTCACTCCAAAATAATTAAAATAGCCATATTAATATCATATTTTGAACACTTATTAATGTATATAAAACAAAATATGATTAAATTATTATAATTTTTGATAAATTTATTAGTTAGTTATTGTTTATTTTTATTATCAAATGTTAGCGATTTTTTTTGTTCCACGTATGCTTTAAATTTTCAATGTTCATTTTCATTAATCAATACAAATTTCTAAAATTTTAGATAATTAAAGGTTATATAATATATTATTTTGAATGATTAATAAATATCTAATTCCATTCAACAATATTTATATTCTTGATTCATAATGACAAAATCAGTGACGATATTATTTCAGTAGTTTTTGATGAACAATAGTTGGTAAGTTAATATTGTATTAAATATGAATATAACCCATAAATAAATAAAAATGTTTAAAAAAGAATATCTTTTTTATTAAATAATTACATTCTTATAACCAACATTGTTGGGTGGTAATGAAAAAAGGAACACATTTCTCTATGGAGTCAGTTGTCCACACATACACACGAACGGCGATTTCATTTTTCATGGAATATAAAGAAGGTGTAAATTGAATTACATTTTAAGAATTTTTATAATTTTATATATATTATATTTATTTATTAAATACTCTATTTTAAAAATACATGGATATTAGTTATGAAAAATTAATTTCATCACTTCAGGGAGGTGGTAGTCTGCACACACACATAAATGGTGTTCTCATTGTTTTTTGGGGGAAGGTTGATAATGATTTTTTCCGTCAATATAATAAAATTTATATTTAATAATTATATTGAGATTATTATTTTAGGTTGATATAAAATATTTTGATGTAAAATAATAATAATAAATCAATTTTAATTGAGAAGAAGTGATTTGGAATATTTTACCTTACTTCTTAGAATAGATCCTTCGAAAAATCTTTATGGTTTTTATGGGTGGTACTTTTTTGATATTTGAAACACTAACATGAATCTTAGATATTGGGAGTATTAATATATTTTGGTCAAAATAAATTTCATTATGTGTAAGAATAATTGGTGTGGTTAATGACTCCTTTAATAAGTGAGAGGAGTGTGACATTTTTTTAATAATAGGTGAACTATTCAAAGAAAGTTTCTCTAAAAGTGAGAAATAATTGATAAGGGATTAGGTAAGGTCTATAAACATATCATCCACTAATTTGGAGACAATATTTGAACATTTTTTATATCTTTTACCATCAAATCAATTATGACCCTAATTTACCTTTTCCATGATAACGTATTTTATAACCTTGAAAATTTATTTGCACTTATAAAAATAAAATTGACATTATTTGATAATTTGGATATTATTATTCTAAATATAAAAAAAATCATAATATTAAATTTTAAATATTGATAAAATAATTCTAAAATAATAAATGTATATCCAATTTAAAATTTTTTAGGGGGAAAGAAAACCTAAGTACTAAAATTTATAATATATGTTTGTAAATTAAACATAATATTTCTAATTTTATAATTTTACTTGTTAAATACATGTTTTCAGGGAAAAATTATTTATAAATTTTTATTTCATATTAATATCCTAATGATGACATAAAAGTCGCAGTATTTATAAAATTGGTACTCTGTATTATTCACCTAAAAATATTCATTTAAAAAACACAATAATATATCAAATTAATATTTAAATTTTTAATCAAAAAATAAAGTTGGTTTTTTAGGATAAAATTTTAAAATTTTGGAATTTATCCCTTAAATGAAAATAAAAAATATAACAATAATATTTTTTATAAGAAAATTTCATTTAAAAAATATTAATCAATATAATTCATATTTCTATATATTAATAATTAAATTGTTAATATATTTAATTATATGTTTAAACACCACATCATTATTATTACTTAATCTTTTTACATTTAATATATCAACACTAAAATTAAACAATGTTTATGAAAACAATTCTTAAAAATTAACCCTTTTACCATATCCATCGTAATTAATGTTAATTTCAGTACCTTTTTTATGTCGAAAAAGGAAATTTCATTATTTTTCTTATATAGAAATTATTTTCAATAATATAATTTTTTCTATCTAAATTAACTTCTAAAAGTGATCAGAATTAGTTTTATTATAAGCACACATAACACATAAAAACAATTTTAGCGAAATTATAACTTTTAAGAATAAAATAAATTTTTTCATGACCTGTAATAATTATTAGGTAGATGTTAACTTCATTTCCATATATACTATATATATATATTTATTATTAAAATAATTATTTAACCATATTCTAAAAAAATTCATAGTGCACAAAAAGGTAATATTTACATGAATATATTTTCATGTATAAAATGACTTGATTAAATATTTTTCTACACTAATGGAATTTTATCAATGAACAAGTATTAAATATAACCTTAAATTTTCATTCTACATATAATTTATTATTTGGTTAAATCTATTTATCCCTTTAGACTCTATAGCTACATTATAATTGTTATACTTACTTATTATAAAAAATATACATCATGGATTTTTTAGTTCGGTGTTATGTGTGAGGAATGTTATTTAATTTTTTTTATTTAAAGTGAAATTAATTTTAAAATATCAGGGTGTTAGAAATTTTCTCCCATTTGAGTAATGAAAGTGTTAATCCTAATTTATTTATGTCTTATAGTTTCCCTTATGTTGTTTTTATTATTTAAATTTAGGTTATCATGATATAAATTCATACATATTTGAGCAACAACATTTTCGTAGAAGTATCTTGGTTTGGAATTAATTTATTGAACGTGTTAAAATATTTCTTATTTTTTGGCTGACTAAATATATCATTTGATTTATTATTCAAGCACTAAATAAAATTTTGGATGTGTTGAAAAGTCCTTTATTTTTTGGGGGAAGTCCATGTTGTAATAACATCATTGAATGACTTGAAAGACACTTAAAGCTATCGGAATTGGTTACAAATATATTAATTTGAGGAAAACATTCCACAATGAAGTTGAATTTTAAGGAATTATTCCATTTTTTTAGGTTTGTAATATGTTAGAAAACATTATGCACCACACTATAGGGGTGAATATAATTGAGTTGACTTATATCAAACTAATTTCATAATTATTAGTGGGAACTTCTTGAGAAAATTTTAAAATAATTTGGCCTCCTGTTAGAAATTATTAATAATTAATTTCTATATTAGAAATTGTTTTCATAGAATTGAAAATGGTGTTATGTACAGTGTATCCCCAAAAAACAAATATAAAACACCTTTTACAAATAAAAATTCCCTCATTAAATATTGAATAAAGGATTGTCCACTAATTTGGAGACGGGGAAAATGAAACACAATATTAAAAATCTCTCCTAATACAAATGTATAGATTCACAAATATGTTTTATAATTCCAAAAATTTAATTTCTAATTGTAACTGTCTAAGAATATTGGAAACTTATTTCAAGAAAAACATTCACCAACTCATTTCAATCACAAATTAAAAAGGAGTGGGAGTAGTAGAACAACCCTTTTTCGACCCCTTACATAAAAAAAGTAAAATCCATATGTTTCTTTTGATATCCATTTAATCTGGGTGGTTTTATAATGACACAAATATAAGTAAGTTCTTCTATCTTTTTGTTCGGATCCTCATTGGTTAGTCCGTTTAATTTAGAATGATTATGAATGAAACTAGATTTTATTTAATATCCAATAAATTCCATGGAAAATTACACATTGTTGTGTTAATTTTTTACATATTGTGAAGCCAAATAATTAAGAAATATTTTTTCATATATGTTTAGTTTATCTTAAATATGGTGTCCTCTTGGTGATTTGTTATATTTATAGAAAATATTAGATATTTAATGTTTGTTCTATAAAGTTTCCTCATCAATTATTTCAATAATTTAGATTTCTTAACTCTCGATCTGAACATCTATAGATTTAGGGTCACTATTACCATCAATTTTATTATCTAAATCCTCTAAATCAAAGTTTTAACTTCTAAACAAACCAAAAAGGATTCATGTAACTTCTGAAATCACCCAAGAAATACTACCTAATTGATTGTGAGGGATCATGTCAAGAAATCACTGTCAATATTTTATTTCAGATCAATGAAATAAATCATCCACCATGGTATTCAATTAAGGATATTTCAACTAAGTTCAACAATATCAAGTTGGATTTTATGTTTTTGAAAAGAAAAAAAAATAGGTTTGTGTTATGTTTTTTAAAGATATCAAGTAACCTAGGATAATGATTAAAATACTAATAAGATAATGATGATATAAAACAGAAGAATAGTTGAATTTTTTTTGAAAATATACTAATAATAGCATGAATGAAAATTATTCAAACCATGGGTATATCCTTATTTGTAGTCAATAAATAATCATATATTAATTATTCAATATACACCATATGTCCTTAAAGTTTACACCAAAATTATTCCTAAAAACCATACAAATACCTTAATAAGATTCTTGTTTCTCTAATTAAATCAATTTAATCATTGGAATACCTCTATGAAAATAAAGCTAGTAAAACTAAATATGACCATAAACATGACCTTAATTCCAAAATTTTGTGAATAAAAGAAACCAATTTAATTTCACAGATTCCAAAACAATTTATAAAATACTAAAATATAATTTAATTCCAAAATAAAAAAATATATATTTATTCAATGACAAAATTATCAATAAAATTATAAACATGATACAATGAAGTTTGATCCATTAAATAGAATAGGTGTCTAATGGTATCCAATGATTATATCCAATAATGGATTTTAGCTAGACATGGATAAAAAAGTTATTAAATCCTTCCTTACATTATTATACCCAGGTTTTTTGTGGTATCCTCTCTTTATAGTTCAATAGTCCACTTTAATTTCTCCTTCATTAATGTATATATATATTTTATGATGGAGGGAAAATAACTTTAAATGGTATCATGCTTCAATTTACTCTAGGGGAACCTCCATTCCAACATTAAATTTCTCTTCATTTCCTTGTAGGTTCAGGGGGAATTTTATTTAAATTTTGAATCTTCACATGACCTTCAGCCTTTTAATATCCATATCATTATTCAGTATTTCATCATCTAAAGTTGTAGAATTTTAATGGGGCATGGTTTTATGGGTACTGGTTATGGTTGTGGTTCATAAAATTTATCCAATCTTGGAAAACCTTTTCCCTTATAGCGTATCTCATTCATCAGTGTGTGGGAACCTCAAATCATGTGTTCACAATTAAATTCACCAAAGTATCTTCATGAAATGAGTTAATTCCTTATAGTGTATATATTCTTATAAATTTAATTTGATATCAAATTCTATGACTTGAAAATTTATTTGATTGACTTATGTACAAAAACATACATGATCTATCTATGTAAAAAATTAAAATCATATATAAAAAAATGCATATCATATATGATATACAAGAAATTTATCATTGAAAATTCCTATATTAAGATGATATGTAAGAAATTCAACATACGTGTCAGATACAATTTTCACTCCAACTAATACAAAACATTTTTCACTTTTCCAAAATTCTAGTTTGAAAGCTACATAAGTTATATTTTCAATACATTAGAAAAATAATATCTTACCCTATCTGTAATATTATTATTTTTATACATACCAAAAATAATGAATATGCAATATTTTATATTTATAAAATAAAATTTTATCCCATCCATAGGATTTTTTAGTGATACATAAGATATATGACTGTTATATTTCAATTATTTTTATTATATCTAATGCATCATCCCTAATTTCTGAGACTATTATATTTTTAGTACCCACAATATATATTTCATATCAACTACAAGGGAGATTAATTATTTTCCAAAAAGGTTAAGAATGGCCCTTTTCCCAAAAATTAACAAACAGATAATTTAATGTATGGATTATCGAAATAATTAAACATTTGAAAAAAAACACTTAAAAACAGGAATTGAACCATTTTTAAAATAAATACCAAAAATTATCTTAAAACCTAAAAATGATGTAATTTATTTAAATATCACAAAATATTGGGGATTAGATATAAGGCCCCAGCCTTAAAAATTACTTAATCTTGATTTATTACAAGATTACACATTGAGGATCTTTTCGGGTTTAGAGTTTTAGAGAATTAGATCATAAAACATGCATTACATCCCACATTTAAATAATGTGGTTACAATAAAAGATAGTATTCATTTTTTCTCATCAATGTAAACATATTTAAAATAAAAAATGGATTCTATCTTGACACTTCCTTAACACTATCATCATATCATGTACCTTTCCCTTGACCCATGAAAAACATTTCAAAAACTTGGGATGAGCATAAAAATCTCAGAAAGGGATATAAAAATATGGAAAGGAAACATGAGTACATGTATACATAAGAATCAATGAAATTATAATTTAATCATAAAACATAAGCACGTTAACATACCTCATCAAATTATGAATTAATCATATAAATAATAAGACATAAAGGTAACATGAGGCATTCATAACATTATTATGTAGGTAGTAACCCTCTTGGTTACGTTTGGAATACCCATCATCGTATATTCCCTAAATCTCTTCGGAGAAACCTTAACATTTAACTCCTTCACGTTACCCAATGCAGTGGAGAACTATATCGGGCTCACCGGCCCTTAGCTTATCATGGAACCACCCGTCTTCATAATAATACCCAAGAACCATAACATAATAGTATCACATAAAACATGCATAAAGGAAACATAAAATTTTCACATTTCAATCACAAGATATCAATACAACACATTGATATAAAAACATTATGAAAACCATTTCCAATACCAAAATAAAATAAAAGTAAAACATGGTATTTATTTTTCTTTTAAAAAAATTTATGGCTTGTAGAGGAAGCCGAAACTCAAATAATAGTCACGGTGGCAGAGAAGTCATTGTCACCGCATACGTACGATAAAAACATTCCCTTTTTCCATTTAGTAAAACGCTTCGTATAAAAAAAACTCCTTTTGGATAAACGTAAATGTCAAAGGGGTTTATACACCGTATAAAATAAGGTTGTGTATAAAACAAAAGATGCCTCAATGAAAAGAGATTGAGACGATGTTCCATACCTCGAGTCCGACAAGACTCGATCGTTCCTTAACCCCCTGAATAATAAACTTGAGTTAATTTCTACTTGCTTAAAAACCTTTTTCACGTTAATTATTCCTTTTATATCACTGATTTCCATGTCATGAACACTATGTACTAATTTAAGTTAATAACAGTCATTTTAATGATCATTAGTACTTGAGTCAAAAATAAACCCTTTATAATTACAATTTGTTCATGTATCTGTTATATCCAGAGTAATAATCATTATGTATATATCATATATATCATATATATCTAGTATATACATGCAGTTATAATATTACATAATCATTTATAGGTAAGAAATGGAATGCACCGTTCATGGAGACGGTAAGTCGTACGTACGCATGAACGCTACTTCCATTTCTATTTCATATTTTATGGAATGGAATCATAATGATATAAAGGTATATTATAATTCCAGTATAATATCATATATAATATCATTAATTACATCCTTTATAGGTCCCACATATGGCATTAACGAATCAAATCACTTTGAGGGGGCGGTAGTCCGCACTTCCTAAAATGATGATTTCACATTTACCCATAATGGAAACCATAAAGTATGCCATAAATGAAAAATACAGAAGATTTAGTAAAACATAAACATATTATTTGTCATATATAAATATAGTGACATCTTAATGGCCACCTATGACGGTGTTAAAAGAATATTGAACAATCATCGTTTCATGAGGTAGAAATTCGCCATCCACGGAAACAGTATGTTCTTTAACCATTAGATGTAGGTTTGTGTAAGTGTAGCTCGAATCCTTATTCTAACAACATCAAAGTATATGGAAGATACTGGTGTTGTTACAAAAGAAATTAATAAAAAGAGTTATGGGGTTGGAGAAGCAAAATAAAACATAAGAACACAAGAGAAGACACTGCCTTTAAATCGGGTAACTCTTTTTGATTTGAGCTCAAAGGCTTCCTTGGGAAGACTTCTGCCCAAAGTGAGGCTTCTAAGAGTTGTAGAGGGATGTGGAGAGATACAAAGGGCAGGGGTTGTCTGATCTAAATGCTTTGTAATTGTGGGCAAGGTGGTAGAGGTGGGGGCCTTTTATAAGAGGAGGGGAGGGGCACTCTTTGAAAGTAAAGAAATGTTACTTTATTTTAAAATGAGTTTCGGATTTAAAAAGTCCCACATTGATATAATTCGAGGATAAGGTTATAAGGGTTCTAAATCCACCCATCCAATAGGTTTTTGATAAGGGTATGTCTTAGAGTTTACATTATATTTTCATTTTATTTAAATTGTTAAATAATGATGTAATCGCTGCATCATCATGGTGTCATAAATAATTTAATATATTTAATGTCTAAAAATTATAAGAAAAATACTATGATGTAGGAAATCTTTTTATATTTCTGATGAATATTTATTGTCAAAATTATGACTTGTATCACCCCATTTATAAAATTTTTTAGTAAAACAACTCATGTTTGTGTCATTTTTTACTTTTACATTAAATAAAAAACATTAATGTCTTTATCTTACCCAAGTGGCTTCATGGGGTCCCAAATATCGACCCATGGGTTTTCGTGGTCGGCCATGACACATCCAATATGGTTAGGACATGTTTGAAGTTCATTTCATATTATTAAAACATTATTCTTACCTTAAATTACACTTATTACCTCTAATCGCGATTAAAAACTTAAAAGTTACAATTCACCAAAAAATTATTTTAATCACAATGGACCACATTTTACTTCTTAATGAAAACCATGTATGTCAGATTTTTGAAATTAGAAACACAGAGGTGGTAAAATTTCATTTAAACGAAAAATCAGTTTTTTTAAGTACCACTTAGTGGTTTCACTATTCATCAAAAATTGAAGTTTTTCAGAAAAATACCGAAACTTCACCCTAAGATATATTTTATATTCCGAATTCAAAAATGATATCTATTTTAAAAAATTCAAAACATATATGTTACATAAATTAATTTAATAATTAATTCCCGCGGTCTAAGCAAATAGCGTGTTTTTATGAAACAATAAGTATCAAAAGATTGACACTAGTTTAAGTCCAATTTCAAAGTGAAATTAATTCAAACGACCACTATTAGATTAAATGGTATAAATATATTCTAATTGAGCATTAAAACCAATTCAAAAGATAATCTAACCATATAATTAAATTAGATGAAAAAGTAGTTTTGATGTAAAATGCAGTATTTTTCACTATTCATTAAAAAATGAACTTTATCGGAAAAATACCAAAAATTTACCCAAAGTAAATTCCAATGTCCCAATCATAAAGAATAAGTTTATTTTGACAAATAGAGATTATAAAATTTTCAAAAGTTTTATTTAAAAAATTGGTTTTCCATCAAAAGGCAGTAAAACAATCTTTTAAAAATATTAGTGTATTCCATGCTTAAGATTGGATTTATTCTCATTTTAAGCCTCTAAAACACTATCTAATTCATTAATAGACATAGGTAAAAAATATCTATTATTCATTACTTACTTGGGATGTTAAATCCTTCCCCCCTTTAGAAAATTACGTCCCCATAATTTATTTACTTACCGAATATGTAAGGGTATTTAGCCCTCATTTGATTTTCAGATTCCCATGTTGCCTCTTTAACCATGTGGTTTTTCCAAAAAAAACTTACCTGATGAATCACCTTCTTCTATAACACTTGCTCCCTGTGGTCAATAATCTGGACCGGTAGTTCCTCATATGATAGGTTTTCTTCCAGCTGAACTACCTCTGGACCCAAAACATGAGATTGATCTGGCATGTACTTCCTTAACATTGAAACATTAAAAACATTGTGTACCTGAGATAAACTCGGAGGTAAATCCACTCGGTATGCAACTGATCCAACTCTCTCCCGAATTTCATATGGGCCAATGAACCATGGACTCAGCTCTCCTTTCTTACCAAATCGCATCACACTTTTCCATGGTGAGACTTTGAGAAAAACATGATCACCTACCTCAAAAGAGAGATCATTCCTCCTGTGTCCACATAACTCTTCTGCCTGCTCTTAGATGTTCTCATGTGTTTTTGTATCAGCTGAACTTTTTCTGCCAAATCTTCTACCAATTCTGGTCCCATCATCTTCCTTTTACCAACTTCATCCTAGAAAGATGGAGTTCGACACCGCTTCCCATATAATGCCTCAAATGGTTCCATCTGTATACTGGAATGAAAACTGTTATTACATGAAAATTCAACCAAAGAAAGATGTTGGTCCAAACATCCTTGATAATCCATCGAACAAGCACGTGGCATATCTTCCAATGTCTGAATTGTTCGTTCTGACTACCCATCTGATTGAGGATGGAAATCTGTACTAAAATTTAATTCAGTACCCAACGACTTCTGAAGGCCTTACCAAAAGTTAGAGGTAAACCTGAGATCATGATCAGATATAATGGAGAGAGGAACTCCATGTAACCTGACTTTCTCTTTAAGATACAAATGGGAAAGTTGATCTAGGGAAAAAGTATCTCGTATAGCAAGGAAACGAGATGATTTAGTCAAGCGATCAACAATAACCCAGATTACATTATTAACTCGAGGTGTCTTCAGCAATCCCACAACAAAGTCCATGGATATATTTTCCCATTTCCACTCTGGCACTGGTAAAGGCTGAAGCATCCCTTTCCGTAACTACCTCTCTGCTTTAACCTGTTGACAAGTCAAACACTTCAATGTGAAATCAGCAATATCTCTTTTCATTCCATCCCACGAGTAATACTCTCGCAGATCTCTGTACATCTTAGTACTGCCAGGATGAACTGAAAATGGAGAACTATGAGCTTCACATAACAACTCTCTCTTCAACTATTAATCACAAGTCACACACAATATCTTCCCAAATCTCAAAACACAATCATTATCAATGTTGAATTCAGGCAACTTACCATTTTGAACCACCTCTACCATTTTTTGCAACTCACTGTCTTGCTTCTGTGCTTGCTAGATTCTATCTGATAGATAATATTTCACTGATACCTGAAACAAAACAGAAGAACATCCTACACAAAAAACTTCTATGCCAATGTTCATAAAATCCTTAACCACATGATCACGTTCCAAATGCAACATTTTTAATTAAGCATTACATTTTCGACTCAAAGCATCAGCCAATTTATTTTCTTTTCTCAGATGGTAATGAATTATACAATCATAATCCTTGATTAATTCTAGCCATCTCCTATATCTCATGTTCAATTATTTCTAAGTGAATATATACTTTAAACTTTTTTGATCGATATATATTTCACTCTTTACTCCATACAAATGATGCCTCCAAATTTTTAAAGATAAAACAACAGCAGCTAATTCCAAATCATGTGTTGGGTAATTTACCTCATGAGTTTGAAACTGTCGTGAAGCATAAAAATTACCTGATAATTCTGAATTAGGATGCAACCAAGTCCTTTCAATGAAGCATCGCTGTATATAACAAACTCACCATTCCTAGAAGGTAGTGCCAAAACTGGAGCATTCACCAATCGTCTTTTCAGTTCCTGAAAACAATCATCACATTCTTTTGTCCAGATAAACTTTACACCCCACTGAGTTAGCTTTGTCATTGGACTAGATAACCGTGAAAAATTTATAACAAACCTTCAGTAATAGCCTACCAAACCAAGGAAGCTACGAATCTCAGTTACATTTGTGGGTCTTGGCCATTCTTCCACAACCTTTGTTTTTGCCGGATCAACGGTTATCCCTTATTTAGAAACAGTGTGACCAAGGAATGAAATTTGTTACAACCAAAACTCACACATGCTGAATTTCCCATACAATTTCTCTTATTTTAAGGTTTCCAAAATAACCCTTAAATGTCATTCATACTCCTTTTAACTTTTAGAAAACACCAAAATATCATCAATGAAAACCACCACAAACTTATCCAATAACTCATGGAAAATTCTATTCATTAAGACCATGAATACATCAGGTGAATTGGTTAGCCCAAAAGGCATTACTGCAAATTCATAATGGTCATATCTTGTACGAAACGCAGTCTTCGGAGCATCTGATTCCCTTACCTTTAGCTGGTGGTACCCCGATCTTAGGTCAATCTTTGAAAAATACTGAGCTCTCGGGAGCTGATCAAAGAAATCATCGATATGAGGCAAAGGATATTTTTTTTAACAATGATGTTATTCAAGGATATATAATCAATGAAAAGTCTCATTGAACCATCTTTCTTTTTAACAAATAAAACAGGAGCACCCCATGGTGATGTGCTAGGTCAAATGAATCCATTCTCTAATAAATCTTTCAATTTCTCCTTCAACTCTAAATGTTCAATTTGATCCATTCAATAAGGGGGTTTTGAAATTGGCTTAGTATCAGGAACTAAGTCAACAGTAAAATCAACTTCCCAATCTGGTATTATTCTAGGAAACTCATCAGGAAAAATATCAGGATACTCATTTACCAATAGCACATCATTAATCTGAACAGTTCCATTGTTTTCAACAATGTGTGCAAGGTAACATTCATTTCCATCATTTACATGTTTCACGGACTCTTGATAAGTTAACAACATCAAGGGTTCATTCTTGTACACAAACTGAAAATATTTATAAAAAGAAATTTCATTAGCTCTATAGTCAATCTTATCATGGTAAATAGAGAGCCAATCCATACCCAGGATAACATCAAACTCAACTAGAGGTAAAACAATAAGGTTTTCAAGTAGGTTCTTTCCATGGATAAGGATAAGAAGATTCTTATAAATTTTGTTTCCTCAACATTTTCCCCAGGTGTTTTTACCACAAGTTCAGGAGTCATTTCATTAGATGGTATTCTCATTTTACTACAAATGGTTTCAGAGATGAAAGAATGTGTAGACCCCGAATCAAACAACACACTGGCATAATCTGAAAAAACAAACAAAGTACCTGATACAACTTCATTTGATGGCTCGACATCTGCTGAAGTAGTTTCAAAGGATTTCACCACCCCTTTCTACTTATAGTCTAACTGCTTCCCATCACTCAAGCTCTTTGTCGGACACTCATTTGCATAGTACCCATCTCATTGCACTTAAAAAATTTCACCAACTACAAATCAAATTTGGACTTACCATCACCATGATCTTTTTCAGTGAAATCATGAGCCTTATGTCCCATCTTACCACATCAGTAGAACTTTCCAGAATTCATAAGACATTCCCCATCATGCTTTTTACCACATTTATCACAAACTAGAAACTTATTTTTCTTACCATCAGACTTTTTTGAAGAATTATTTCCTTTCTATTTCCACCTCGGTCTCTTCTTCTGTTGGTTGTTATAGAACACTTGATCATTGAGAAACTCCATTTCCACCTTCTCAACACATCGAACAAGCTTTTCATAACTTTTGAACTCACGAGAAACTAATCCACTTCGATATTTTGGCTTTAATACTGAGTAAAAATGATTGATTTTACTATTAAGGTCTCCGATAAAATTTAGAGCATACCTTACCAATCGAGTGAACCTTTCTTCATAGGCAACCACTGAGTCTTCCTCTTGCCTCAATTCTAGGAATTGTTTTTCCATCCTAAGTTGAACATACTTAGGAAAATACTTCTCAAAAAACATACCTTTGAATTCATCCCAGTCGAGAGCATCAATATCATCAGCATCCCTGATATTTTTAACCATCGACCACCACTGATCTGCTTCACCCTCCAAACGGTAAATTTCAAGACTAACCTTCTAATTTTCTGAACACCCCATGACATCGAAAATCTTCTCCAGTGATTTAATCCACCCTTTAGCTATCATAGGGTCAGATGAATCTCTGAATGATGGGGGATGTTTCCTCATGAAATGTTCAACTAATGACATGTTCCTCTGCAGTTGATCTGGATGATCTCGTGCTTGGATACCACCACCATTTATCGCTTCAGTCAACTGTGCTATTTCTTCAACAAACTGTTCTGTTCAAATTCCGACCATCTCAGGATGCTGATTCAGAAGGTTATTTCCTTCTATATGCCTTCCTAGAATTGCATCCCTGTTTTATCTGTGGAAAACCATTCTGAACAAACATGTCTTAGATGAAGCAACATGGTGATCTTCAAATGCTATATCATTTCAATTTGACCAAAAAAAATATTTTTGGATAATCATTTAATAAAATTTTAACTCCTAAATTTATCTAAACTGACCATTGATACCAACTATAAGGCCCCAGCCTTAAACATTACTTAATCTTGCGTTATTACAATATAACACATTGAGGATCTTTTTAGGTTTATAGTTTTAGAGAATTAGATCATAAAACATGCATTACATCCCACATTTAAACAAAGTGGTTACAATAAAAGATAGTATTCATTTTTTCCCATCAACGGAAAGATATTTAAAATAAAACATGGATTCTCTCTTGACACTTCCTTGACACTATCATCATATCATGTACCTTTCCCTTGACCTTTGAAAATCATTTCAAAAACATGGGATGAGAATAAAAAGCTCAGTAAGGGATATAAAAATATATAAAGGCAACATGAGTACATGTATACATAAGAATCAATGAAATCATACTTTACTCATAAAACATAATCACTTTAACATACCTCATAAAATAATGAATAAATAAAAGAAATAATAAGACATAAAGGTAACTTGAGGCACTCATAACATTCTTATATAGGGAGTAACCCTCTTGGTTACGTTTGGAATAACCATCACAGTATATTCCTTAAATCTCTTCGGAGAAACCTTAACATTTAACTCCTTCGCGTTACCCAATGTATTGGAGATCTATATCAGGTCACTCTCCTTTAGTTTATCATGGAACCACCCATCATCATAATAATTCCCATAAACCATAACATAATCGTATCACATAAAACATGCATAAATGAAACATAACATTTCCACTTTTCAATCACAAGATATCAATACAACACATTGATATAAAAACATTATGAAAACAATTTCCAATAAAAAAATAAAATTAAAGTAAAACATGGTTTTTATTTTTCTTTTAAAAAAATTTATGGCTTGTAGAGGAAGCTGAATCTCAAATAATAGTCATGGCGGTGGAGAAGTCGTTGTCACCGCATACATACGACAAAAACATTCCCTTTTTTCATTTAGAAAAATGCTTCGTATAAAAAAGATTCCTTTTGGATAAACCTAAAATTAATTGGGGTTTATACACCGTATAAAAGAAGGTTGTGTATAAAACAAAATATGCCTCAATGAAAGGAGATTGAGGTGAAGTCTCATTCCTCAGGTCCGACTTGACTAGATCGTTCTTTAACTTCCTGAAAAATAAACTTGAGTTAATTTCTACTTTCTTAAGAACCTTTTTCAAGTTAATTATTCATTTTATACCACTTATTTCCATTTCATGAACACTATGTAATTATTTAAGTTAATAACGGTCGTTTTAACGATCATTGGTACTTGAGTAAAAAATAAACCCTTTATAATTACAGGTTGTTCATGTATCCATTATATCCAGATTTATACACATGATGTATATATCATATATATCATATATATCCAGTATATACATGTAGTTATAATATTACATAATCATTTAGATGTAAGAAATGGAATGCACCGTTCATGGAGTCAGTAACCCGTACGTACGCATGAATGCTACTTCCATTTCTATTTCATATTTTATAGAATGGAATCATAATGATATAAAGGTATATTATAAATCCAGTATAATATCATATATAAAATCATTAATTACATCCTTTATACGTCCCACATATGGCATTAACAAATCAAATCACTTTGAGGGGGCGGTAGTCCGCACTTCCTAAATGAAGATATCGCGTTTACCCATAATGGAAACCATAATGGTATGTCATAAATGAAAAATATAGAAGCATAAGTAAAACATAAACATATTATTTATCATATATAAATATATTGACATATTAATGGTCACCTTTGAAGGTGTTAAAAGAATATTTAACAATCATCGTTTCGTGAGGAAGAAATTCGCCATCCACGGAAAGATTATGTTCTTTAACCATAAGATGTAGGTGTGTGTAAGTGTAGCTCGAATCCTTCTTATAACAACATCCTAGTATATGGAAGATACTGATTTTTTTACAAAATAATTAATAAAAATATTTTAGGGGGTTGGAGAAGCAAAATAAAACATAAGAACACAAGAGAAGACACTACCTTTAAATCGGGTATCTATTTTTGATTTGAGTTCAATGGTTTCCTTGAGAAGACTTCTGCCCAATGTGAGGCTTTTAAGAGTTAGAGAGGGATGTGGAGAGACAAAATGGGCAGGGGTTGGCCGAGCCAAAGACTTTGGAAGTATGGGTATGTTGGTAGAGGTGGGGGCCTTTTATAAGAGGAGAGGAGGGGCACTCTTGGAAAGTAAAGAAATGTTACTTTCACTACTAGAAAAACAGGTATTGGCGACGGGTCATTTGCGACGGGATCCCGTCGCAAATGGCTTGTTGCGACGGGGGCCCGTCGCAAATGGCCCGTTGCTGAAAACGGCGTCTCAACAACACTTATTTGCGACGTGCCCGTCGCTAAAACCCTTTTTTGCGACGGGTATTCTTCCCGTCGCAAATAGTACTCCGTATATTTGTAAAAAACATTTAAAATAGTTTTTGCGACGGGTCCCGTCGCAAATACCTGTTGCGACGGGCCCGTCGCATAAACTATTTTTTTTTTTAAAAAATAAAAAACTATTAATAAATATAATAATAAAACTATTTGCGACGGGACCCGTCGCAATACTATTTGCGACGGGCATAGTATCCCGTCGCAAATACTATAAATAAAATAAAAAAAAGAAATTATTAATAAATTATTTTAATTAATATAATAATAATCCAATTATAATTCAAAAATAAAAAATAATAAAATATTAATAAATGATTTTAATTAATATAATAGTATAATTATAATTCACAAATAAAAATAATAAATTATTTTAATTAATATAATAATAATAGAATTATAATTCAAAAATAAAAAATAATAGAATATTAATAAATGATTTAATTAATATAATAATATTAGAATTATAATTCATAAATAAAAAAAATATTAATAAGTTATTTTAATTAATATAAAAATAATAGAATTATTTTACATTCAAATATTAAAATAATTCAAGTAAAAAGAAATATAATTAAATTATAATATTATTATTCATATTAATATTGTTATTTAAAAATATAATATTATTAATATTTTATAATGATATAGAAACTACGAATAGAAAAAAAATCATATTTTGATTTCACAAATTTTATAACATAAATACAAACTCTAATCTGATGGAGGGGGGAGGTGGGGGATCTGCAGATGGTGGTGGAGGAAACTCCATCCCTAAAGCATGAGTGAGTCGGCGCATGTACTCCATCTGCTCCTGATGCTGCTGCTGCCACCGACTCGTCTGCTCCTCGTACAGCTGTTGTTGGCGTCGACGCTCCTCCTCATGCTGCTGACGCATCTTCTCCTGCTCCTATCGGAGACTCTCTATCAGTGCAGTCTGAGATCGCAACTGATCCTCATACTGTGTAGTAGAAGAAGATGCATGAGCTCCTCTCGAGCTGGACTCCGACATCGCAGCACTGCCATAATAATTTCCGGGGAGTCAGTCGACAGTCGATACCAACTACCCGGCCCTTCTTGAAGGCATACTGGGTGGCCTGCATCCATGTCGCCTCATCAAACTGACGGCTAGTGGTCTGATCTGATGACTCGGCCTGACTCTCAGGACGGTCCTGTGACGCTGCGGCCTCATATGACTCCTGTAGTTGCAATTTAAAATTAAAATTGTGAATATATTATATGCAGTTAATTTTTAAACTTGAAAACAAATAATACTGACCACGATGTGATGCTGACGATCACCTCTGAGCTCCCAAGTAGCAGGATCACTATACATCCTCCGATATACGTCGTACTCCGTAATATCAGGGTGCTCGATAGCCTATAAGAATAAAAAATAAACTGTTAATATTTATAGTTATATAAAATATTTATAAATAATGTACGTACCAGATGCTGTCTATGAGTACTGAAATAACGACTCCCAGCTCGATGAGTCACCTCCTGTCTCCCCCGATTCTGCCTCCCCACCGATGATCTCTTCTGAAAGGCACCACTCAACCAGTGTGCACATAATCCATCCCATACATGGGATGAAATGTACTCTGGTCGGTGTGCTCTACATGACTCGTCAAAATCTGACACTCCTGCTTTCTTCATGGCAGCTTTTCTTAAATTGTGCAAAAACTGACGAAGGCGATCACGCATGGCTACCTCCCATGCCTCGTGGATGGCGTCACGCATGGTATCCTCGATCGGATACCATAAACCCTACAAATAAATCAAAATATCAAGTTAGAAATGAAATAATTTTCAAAATAAAAATTATTTATTTACGTACGTACCAACCAATGGCCGAACATGGCATGCTGCACATCAATGGGAATCTGCTCCCATGTAGTCCACGGCTGAGAGAAATAGTTGCGCAAAATAGCGCTGCCCTGTCTGACTGCTATATGAGAAAAACTGTAAAAATAAAAAACATTTATTATGTGAATAGATTAATGAAATCTTAGTCAAATCCACAGGTTATCACACAGGTTATCACACCTCTGTGTGCGTGGATCAAACCCAAGACGTGGACGTCGCTCGGGGACGGGGTCAGGAATCATCAATCGTGCAAGACCGCGCCCCCTCCGCGTACTCCCTGGAGCACCTGCAGGCTGAGGGTCATATGCTAGAAACTCATCCGCATCGAAAGGCATGTCAGCATCCGTCAACTCACGAAATGTGGCATCGTCCATCTGAAACATAAAATGTTAATGTTAGCAAATAATTGATAATTACTATTATATATACATATATACATATTATGATTGTATATAAATACCATAGAATTCTATCAGTGTTCATCTTCATCATCATCTTCATATTCCTTCTCAACATCATCGATATCTATTTGAGTTACAGTTGCTTCATCTCTTACCATTTCAAATTCATATGTGGCATCATTAACATCATCGTCATCACCGACTCTTAAATGTGGGGTGTCTTCATCGATACTCATGTCTCTTTGTAAAAAAGATTGATTTTGAGTACTCTCTTGAAAAACTTCAATTCTTTGCACATCAGTGAAAGCACATTCACTTTGACTAAACTGATTGTCTAGAATTTTGATTTTTATTACACTCCACCAATCAGTCAAGTCTCTTGATATAGAACAGTACCTTGCGTAATAAACATGATATGCCTGTTGAGCCAATAAGAATGGTTCATTTACTGCGAGAACACTTTTACATTTAATATCGATGATTCCATGAGTCGGATGAACACGCACGCCTCTCTCTATATCCAACCACCGACATTTGAAAATGGTTATGTAATGTTGTCCAAGATAACATAGTTCAATGATTTCATCAAGTATGCCATAAAAGTCAACTTCATTTTCTCGATGATGAGATCCTCTCAAGCTAACTCCACTGTTCATTGTTTTTTCGATTCCCCATATGCATGTGTGTGGAATCGAAAACCATTCACCACATATGCATTATAAGTTTTAACAAGTTTGGAAGGTGGGTTACTCAATATACACAGCCGTTTTTCAATTTTATCAGCATGTCGAGACACCTGAAAATTTGTGAAATAATTATCAATATAGTAAACTATACATTGAATGAGTTGCTAAAAGATAAAGAATTTATGTTACCAGTTTTTAATCCAGTAATATGACCATTCTTTACACATCTACCCAAATTGGAAGCACAGCCATCTAGAAGTCTCAAATCTGTAATCCACTGAAAAAATAATAAACGGGTTTCTTTAGACAGTGTATAAGTTGCTTTTGGTTTCAGTAACCTTTCTGTTCTGACATTCTCAAATAGTTCCAATTCTGGATGCCTGCAAATTTGGGCAAGATCTAAACGTGCATTTACATTGTATTTGCTCTTTCCTGGCGTATCCAAAACTATATGAAACAAATTATCAAAATAGTTCTTCTCAATATGCATGACATCTAACATGTGTCGGACCAACAAATCAGACCAATATGGAAAATCCCAAAATATTCTACGTTTAATCCAATTGTGTTCTTTCCCAAAACCAGAAATTTTCTGTTGGTTTATTATGGGACCAAAAGTGATGGGAGGTAATGAAAATACAACTGATTTTAACTCTGAACCTGATAGCATTTTTGGAGGTTCATCCCTTTCAACTGTTCCTTTTATGAAATGAGATCTGTTTCTGCAAAAAGGATGATCAGCTGGAAGAAATCTGCGATGAGAGTCAAAATAACAAGGTTTCTTTCCATGAATGATCATAAATGCTTTGTTCTCTCCCATACAGTAAGGACATGATTTCTGACCATGTGTACTCCAGCCAGATAAAATCCCATAAGCCGGGAAGTCAGTTATTGTCCACATCAATGCTGCTCTCAGTATAAAATTCTGTTTCATTACAACATCATATGTACTGACACCAGTACTCCACAATAAATTTAATTCATCATTCAATGGTTTCAAATAAACATCAATATTTTTCTTCGGATTTCCTGGAATTGGTAAAGTCAAAAAGATATATGGATCCTTCATCAACATCCATGGAGGTAAATTGTACAGAGTTAAAAAAACAGGCCAACATGAATATTAACTACCATAAGATCCAAACGGATAGAAACCATCAGGGGAAAGGCCCAGTCGAACATTTCTATCTTCTAAAGAAAAGGATGGATGCACTCTATCAAAATTTATCCATGAATCACCATCGGCTGGATGTTTCAAGCTTTTATCTGTTGAAATATTCTCTTTATGCCATGACATCATTGTCGCTGTATTCTTAGACTTGAATAAACACTGAAGTCTGGATGTAAGCAGAAAATATCTCAACTGTTTTACAGGAATCGAACCAGACTTCCCGTGTTGTCCTTCTTTATATCTCAGTTGCCCACATGTGGGACAACTATCCAACGACTCATTTTCCCCAGAATATAAAATGCAGTCATTTGAACATGCATGAATATTCTGACAAGTAAGTCCCAAATTTCGAACCAGCCTCTTACTCTCAAAGTAATTTGCTGGTAAAACATTTCCTTCGGGTAACAGTGTTTTAAGCAAAGAAAATATCTGGTCAAAACAGGTGTTTGACATTCCGTTATCTGATTTGATAGCCATAAATTTTGCAACTACTTCTAATTTTCTCATCTTGCAGCCAGGATATAATGCATCCTCAGCAGACTTCAACAACTCATAAAATTCAGATGGTGCCAACTCAGTATTTGAAGCTATATCAGCCGGAGTTTCGGTATGTTGAACAGATGAACCTGCAACATCATGTACTAAATCTTGAAACCGGGATGGATCCAGAATCAAGTTGGTATCACTTGCTCTGGAACTGCGTTCACCGTGTTGATACCAAAAAACATAATCTGGTTGAAAACCAAAACGCAAGAGGTGTTCTCCCACTTTGTCAAACGTGTCAAACGTTCTCAATGCACATTTTCTGCAAGGGAATTTTATTTTGCCTTCTGAAACAAATTCTGGATTTGATGCCACAAATGATAAAAAAGTCTCCACACCCTCTACATATACTGGATTTAAACCAGAAGTGTTTGGATTTCTACGTTGATTTATCCATATGCGGTCACCTAATAATGATTGTTGACGACCTCGTTGTTCCATATTTCTCTATAAAATATAAAACCATTACTGGTTTTGAATAATTTGTCAGAAAAAACACTAAAGCTAGGATAATTGTATAGTTTAGATCATACACGACTGACGCAAACCTTTTATTGAGATAGACCTAAAAATTGACCGTTTAAGAATTAAATATGTTGAGAATAAAGCAAAACATGTTACAAATATTGATAATTTTAATATTATATAAATTTCTAATTATTTTCATAGTACTAATATTATTGGTAATTAATACTAATTATTGATAATTATTACTAATTATTGGTAATTATTGGTAATTATTGGTAATTATTGGTAATTATTACTAATTATTGTTAATTATTACTAATTATTGGTAATTATTACTAATTATTGATAATTATTACTAATTATTGGCAATTATTACTAATTATTACTAATTATTCCTAATTATTGTTAATTATTACTAATTATTGGTAATTAGTACTAATTATTACTAATTATTACTAATTATTACTAATTATTGGTAATTTTTACTAATTATTACTAATTATTACTAATTATTTGTAATGATTGGTAATTATTGGTAATTATTTGTAATTATTACTAATTATTACTAATTATTGATAATGATTGATAATTATTACTAATTATTGATAATTATTACTAATTATTGGTAATTATTATTAATTATTACTAATTATTACTAATTATTACTAATTATTACTAATTATTGTTAATTATTACTAATTATTACTAATTATTACTTATTATTACTCATTATTACTAATTATTGGTAATTATTACTAATTATTACCAATTATTGTTAATTATTGGTAATTAATACTAATTATTGGTAATTATTACTAATTATTGGTAATTATTGTTAATTATTACTAATTATTGTTAATTATTACGAATTATTGGTAATTATTGGTAATTATTACTAATTATTACTAATTATTACTAATTATTGGTAATTATTACTAATTATTTGTAATTATTATTAATTATTACTAATTATTCCTAATTATTCCTAATTATTGTTAATTATTACTAATTATTGTTAATTATTACTAATTATTACTAATTATTACTAATTATTACTAATTATTGGTAATTATTACTAATTATTACTAATTATTGGTAATTATTGGTAATTATTGGTAATTATTGGTAATTATTACTAATTATTGGTAATTATTGATAATTATTACTAATTATTGGTAATTATTGGTAAATATTGGTAATTATTGGTAATTATTACTAATTAATACTAATTATTGGTAATTATTGGTAATTATTACTAATTATTGATAATTATTACTAATTATTGGTAATTATTACAAATTATTACTAATTATTACTAATTATTGGAAATTATTACTAATTATTACTAATTATTACCAATTATTGGTAATTATTACTAATTATTACTAATTATTACCAATTATTGGTAATTATTAGGAATTATTACCAATTATTGGTAATTATTGGTAATTATTGGTAATTAATACTAATTATTGGTAATTAATACTAATTATTGGTAATTATTACTAATTATTGGTAATTATTGGTAATTATTGGTAAGTATTGGTAATTATTACTAAGTATTGTTAATTATTACTAATTATTGTTAATTATTACTAATTATTGTTAATTATTACTAATTATTGGTAATTATTACTAATTATTGGTAATTATTACGAATTATTGGTCATTATTACTAATTATTGGTAATTATTACGAATTATTGGTAATTATTACTAATTGTTTGTAATTATTACTAATTATTGGTAATTATTACTAATTATTGGTAATTATTACTAATTATAGGTAATTATTACTAATTATTACTAATTATTGGTAATTAGTACTAATTATTGGTAATTATTACTAATTAGTACTAATTATTGGTAGTTATTACTAATTATTGGTAGTTATTACTAATTATTGGTAGTTATTACTAATTATTGGTAGTTATTACGAATTATTGGTACTTATTACTAATACTTGGTAATTATTACTAATTATTCCTAATTATTACGAATTATTGGTAATTAGTACTAATTATTTGTAATTATTACTAATTATTGGTAATTATTACTAATTATTGGTAATTATTACTAATTATTGGTAATTATTACTAATTATTGGTAATTATTACTAATTATTGGTAATTATTACGAATTATTGGTAATTATTACGAATTAATACTATTTATTACCAATTATTACTAATTATAACCAATTATTGATAATTATTGGTAAATAATACTAATTATTGTTAATTATTACTAATTATTGGTAATTATTGGTAATTATTGGTAATTATTGGTAATTATTGGTAATTATTACTAATTATTGGTAATTATTACTAATTATTGTTAATTAGTACTAATTATTGTTAATTATTACGAATTATTACGAATTATTACTAATTATTACGAATTATTACTAATTATTACGAATTATTACTAATTATTGGTAATTATTACTAATTATTGGTAATTATTACTAATTATTGTTAATTATTACGAATTATTACGAATTATTACTAATTATTACGAATTATTACTAAATATTACGAATTATTACTAAATATTATGAATTATTACTAATTATTGGTAATTATTACTAATTATTGGTAATTATTACTAATTATTGGTAATTATTACTAATTATTGGTAATTATTACTAATTATTTGTAATTATTACTAATTATTACTAATTATTTGTAATTATTACTAATTATTGGTAATTATTACTAATTAGTACTAATTAATGATAATTATTACTAATTATTGGTAGTTATTACTAATTATTGGTAGTTATTACTAATTATTGGTAGTTATTACTAATTAGTAGTAATTAAATGAATAATTACCAATAATTAAGAATAAGTACCAATAATTAGGAATAATTACCAATAATTACGAATAATAACATTATTAGTATATTTTATTATTAATATTAAAATAATATAATTTTATAATTTATATACAATTCTCCTTTCATCTCTGTGTTTTCTATCTCCACATACAAATAATACATGTGGAGACAGAAAACACACAGATGAAAAGAGAATTGTATATATATATAAAATTATATTATTTTAATATTAATAATATAATATACTAATAATTTAATAATGTTATTATTCCTAATTATTAATATTTATTACTAATTATTAATATTTATTCTTAATTATTAAAAATTATTACTAATTATTCCTAATTAGTATTAACTATGAACAATACTAATAATTTAAATTTATTAAGTAACAAAACAATGTAAACATAATTAAATTACAACTAATTAAGAATAATTAAAACTAATAATAAATTAAAAATAAATATTAAATTAAAATGAACATAAATACCTTGAAAATTGATCTGCTCTGATCGTTCTTCAAAACTTTAATATCGACTCCGAAAAAAAAATTAAACTTGAGAAAAACTGAACTTTAGAAATAAAACTTTGAGAGAAGAAGAAGATGGAATTTGAGAATGATTTGAAAAAAACGGATGGGGGTATTTATAGGTTAGAGTATTTGCGACGGGTCCATTTGCGACGGGATTCCCGTCGCAAATAATACTATTTGCGACGGTACCCGTCGCAAATACCTTAGCCATCATTTATTACGGTCAACGGTTAAATAGTTATTTGCGACGGGTCCCATCGCAAATAACCACCTGCCGACACAGTAGTTGCGACGGGGGAATATTCCCGTCGCAAATACCTTTTACCGCCGCCGGTTATTTGCGACGGGAATATTCCCCCATCGCAAATAGGTTTCCCGCGATTTGGCGCGCAAACCGCGCCAGTCCTTTTGCGACGGGGAAAGCTATCCCGTCGCAAAAGGCTACTTATTTGTGACGGGCAAATATTCTCGTCGCAAATAAGTTTTTAACAGGACGATTTGCGACGGGAATAAATCCCGTCGCAAATAACCCGTCGCAAATACCCCTTTTTCCCGTAGTGTTTATTTTAAATTGAGTTTAGGATTTAAAAGGTCCCACATTGATATAATTCGTGGATAAGGTGATAAGGGTTCGAAATCCACCCATCCAATAGGTTTTTGACAAGTGTAGGTCTTATATTTTACATTACATTTTCATTTTATTTAAATCGTTAAATAATGAGGTAATCACTGCATCATCATGGTGTCATAAATAATTTAATTTATTTAATGTCTAAAAATTATAAAAAAATACTATGATGTAGAAAATCTTTTTATATATATAATGAATATTTATAGTCAAATTTATGACTTGTATAACCCCATTTAAAAATTGTTTTAGTGAAACAACACATGTTTGTGTCATTTTTACTTTTACATTAAATAAAATGCATTAATGTCTTTATCATACCCAAGGGGATTCATGGGGACCCAAATATCGACCCATGGGTTTTCTTGGTCGGCTATGACACATCCAATAAGGGTATGACATGTGTCAAGTTCATTTCATATTATTAAAACATTATTCTTATCTTAAATTACACTAATTACCTCTAATCGCGATTAAAAACATAAAGGTTACTATTTAACAAAAAATTATTTTAATCCCAATGAACCACATTTTACTTCCTAATGAAAACCATGTATGTCAGATTTTTGAAATTCGAAACACAGTGGTGGTAAAATTTCATTTAAATGAAAAATCAGTTTTTTTTAGTACCACTTAGTGGTTCACTATTCATCAAAAATTGAAGTTTTTCAGAAAAATACTGAAACCTCACCCTAAGCTATATTTGATATTCCGAATTCAAAAATGATTTCTATTTTACAAAATTCAAAACATATAAGTTACATTAATTAATTTAATAATTAATTCCCGTTGTCTGAGCAAATAGCGTGTTTTTATGAAACAATAAGTATCAAAAGATTGACACTAGTTTAAGTCCAATTTCAAAGTGAAATTAATTCCAATGACCATTATTGGATTAAATGGTAAAAATATATTCTAATTGAACTTTAAAACCAATTCAAAATATAATCTAACAATATAATTAAATTAGATGAAAAGCAGTTTTGATGTAAAATGCAGTATTTTTCACTATTCATTAAAAAATGAACTTTATCGGAAAAATACCAAAAATTTACCCAAAGTAAATTCCAATCTCCCAATCGTAAAGAATAAGTTTATTTTGACAAGTAGAGATTATAAAATTGTCAAATTTCTTATTTAAAAAAAATGTTTTCCCATCAAAATGTAGTAAAACAATCTTTTAAAAATATTAGTGTATTCCATGATTAAGATTGGATTTATTTTCATTTTAAGCGTCTAAAACACTATCTAAATCATTAATAGACATAGATAAAAAATATCTATTATTCATTACTTACTTTGGATGTTACATTAGAATCCTTTAAATCTCTTTTTTATTAATTTTAAACATGCTACGTTGGGTTAAGTGGAAAAAATGACCAACCGGTTCATTGATCAAATAAAAAAAACAAAATATGGGACCTAATACAAGGTTCAGTAAACCTCATACCAAATGGGTCTTGCAAATATTTCCACTCTAGATAACCAATAATGATTTTAGGTTAGGCTTGAATATACTCATCAGAATTGGGGTTAAAAAATACATTATAACTAGATAATAATAAAAGGAGAATAGATTGCATTATACTTCATAAAAATTAAAACCAAGATGAAACTCAAACAATTTTATAGGGAGTTCTTGAATACCCTTAGAAAATATCTGCATGGATTCTTTAAATTGATACTGTGGTGAAGAAATAATATATTTTTTCTTCCAATTCAATTTTTTTCTTCAAAAAGTGGCCTTACAAAACATATCATAGATAATGTTCATTATTTTCATTAAATGTGATGGGAGTGAGAAATACCAAGAATTTATAGAACTTATTGGCCTGTGGACATCAAAAATGGAAGGAAGATATTATTATTTCCAATTCATTCGTCACTATGATAAATTGGGTAAAGTCGATTAAACATGGGGGGATAGTACATGCAATTTATATTCTTCATGCTCCTACACTACTTATTACTCTGGTTTCTTATTAGCTGGTTCTTGGAATGGAATTTCGTCAAACTACCTAGGGTCATATCTGATGGATTTACTATCTAATCAAGTGATCATATGTTTAGGAATGTTGTATTAATCCTTCCACTTCCAAGTCATCTTACCCTTGTTGAATAAATACCAAAAAAATAAATGACTTCATCCATATATTTATAAAAGAGAAAAATAACACATCCACTAGACTATATTTCTCATTCCCAGAAGAAGAATGGGAATTAGATCCAATATGAGCATCATTGAGTTTCCCATATTCTATTTCTATCCAATGTAGATCCATAGATTACATTCCACTTGTCTTATTCATTTTACACATTTTTTATAATTGATGGTCAAAATTAATAATTAGAGTAAGCATAGAATATTTATAAAAAATATTAATTTGATTATATAATTGGAGTTGATTGCAGTTCATTTGTGCCTCAGATCATAATTATGACAAGAGCTCTTCCTGATCATTCTCTATAGGTAAATCCCATGAAGATAAATATATGTCCGACATTTTGTTTCTAGCTACATCAATATTCACAACGACCCTTGAATCCTGTGATGAGTGAAGCCATATCCTATACCAGGTCATCACCACTAGGGAAAAAAGATGTAGAACTAAAATCTCTGTTTTGCTAAAAATATCTTAGAGAAAAATTAAAACACCCATTGATCATTTAATTTAATACATAACCCAGAATAATTAAATAATAAATTTTCTAATTAATCATTATATAGTTAATTAATAATAATTAAATATAAACTTAATAATATAAAATAATCTTAATCATAAATAATTATATCATTTAATTAAAATAAAATACATCAATTCATAAAAATAAAAAAAATACAGAGTGAAAGATAACATTCATTGAATGGAATAAAATATAACTACTTGTGTAAACATGTAATTTAAAATCAATTAGAGTTTTATTTTTCTGAGTTCATTTTCAATATTAAATTCATCATTTTTCGTTCAATACAACAAATGATAAAAATAAATGTGAAATTAAGCAAACATTCAAAAATGAGAGTGTGGGGTCATTAAAAATAAATATAATTACATAAAACAGGATGAGGAAAAGTTTAAATTGCCTCTTGGAGATTTGATATTGATATAATAAAAGGGAAATATTTTTCAAGAATAAGGGAGGAGAAAATAAAAGATAAATAGTAGATTAGGTTCAATTAAGGAATAGTAGTAAGTGGATGTTGTTGACATGTATAAATGATGATTCACTACTATATTTTATTTACCACATGTATTTTTACTATCTTTTTTTGATATTTTTGGTGTTGGAAATGGTTATTAATTATGGTTTACAATATATATTGTAATGAGTGAAATTATATATTCATTATTAAATAAAATGAGATAATTTTTTGTGAAAATTTTCTTTTGGTTTGATCATTGAATTTGGAATATTTTGATGAACAATTCTGTTCACGTTTATATTTGGAAATAATTAATATGATATAATTTTAGAATAGCATTGAATTATTTTGAAAAAAATTCATAACAAGTGTTAATTCATGATCTTTTAATTGATTTATTCATTTTAGAGTTTATTAAAACAAATACAAATTAATTTTTTTGTTGGATATGATTAAAAAAGTTAAGGAAGACAAACTAAAAACATGAGAGTTAATGAAACAGTAGTGTGGATATGTATGATTTAATCAGATATGGAAAAGAATACATAAGAGTTTATTCTGAATTTAATGAGGAACATAAGGGTTTCTTCAGAAGATTCAAATGCCACATAAGTGTCGCCAGAAGATTTAAATTTATGCATAAGATGTTTTCTAATATATATATATATATATATATATATATATATATATTGTGAACTCAAATCCATTTCACTCATATGTGAATAAATCCTGTGAACAGTATCTATAAATTAATAAAATCATGGAAAAAGATATCGAGTAAGATTACTCTATCATCTCATTATAGTTGTGTGAGTTGAACCTCCATAGGATTTTCATTCTAATGTGTGATTAACATCATATCTCTCAACCACATTCCTAAATGAGTTCACCTAGACAATGTGAAACATCAAAATAACTTCACAACCAAAAATTGAATTCTCACAAAATATTATATGGTTAATCTCGTTCACATTATAATTTTAATAGGAACTCTTTTCCCAAATCCTTCTATAGGACAATATGAATGTAATTCCCATGTGATCATGTTAAAATTAATTTTAAAATAGTATAATATTTAAATAAATTGAATGAATACATCCGAACAAACTAGAATGAACTAAGATGAATGAGATTAAATAAATACTCATATAATATTAATTACAATTCCACGTGAGATTAAAATATAATTTAACACATATTGAAACCTATTTCTTTATAACAAATAATATTAAGAGGAAAAAAAGGATGATAAATATAATAACAAACCTACATAAAGAGGAAATTTCTAAGTGGATTTTTAGTAAATGAATTGAGGTTAGAGAATCATCTAGTTCCTTATTATATTGATCTAAATACAGAATCATGTGTGAGGAGTGTTTTTTGTTAAGTTGTAAAGGTGAAATCACTTGAACAACTCTTAAAGTATACTAAAGAATATATGAGGCTAATGACACATGGACTGAATTTGTTGTTAATTAGTAAATTGGTTATTTTTTATTTTTCAATGTATAAGTTTAGATAGATTCCTCTTTATGACTCGTTCCATATTTGGGAATCATAGGTTTTCTCCATCATTTCCTAGTCTCTATCTATACATCTACAAATTATATTTTTTAATTCTAATTTAATTTTTTTTTCCAATTTTCACCCATTTTTATCAATTATTTTGATCTCTATGTTGATAGAGATATAATTTTTTTACTTTTTCTAAGGGAGTTAATAGTGAGTTATTTTTATATCTGGATTATAATTTCTCACATCATGTTATTTTTATTTTTAATGAATTCTGTGGTAGTAAAATTAATTTTATGAAACGTCACTCTTCTTTTTCATTATCTATTATTTTATTATAATCTATATTACTCAATTGTATTTCATCATATATATATTCAAATAGATTGTGGAGTTGTACTATTTGGTTTGTGTTTGATGAGGTGCTTTCTTAATATATTTTAATATGAGGAGTTTCTTTCACATTATATTTTTTAGTAAAGGGACACATATTTTTTAAATTAGAGAGATGACAGATAAAAGATGTTGATTATTTCATTAATAATAAGTAATAAGATCAAGAATATTTTTAGAATAACATGGATGAATTCTCACTGTAAACTCCCATGGACATCGGTTGTAAAATAATTTCATTCTCTTTTGCATCATTTCATTCCCATTATGAAGATCATCTTTCATATATATGTATAAACATGAATTTATGTACATATTACATATTCATTTCCAAATAACCCCTACTGTTATAGATTCAATATTCTATTTTAGAGTATGTTTTCATTCATTTATATAAATAAATAAGTGACAATAAAAAACTAGTGAGTGTTAGTGGCCTCCATGTGAGATATACCCTATTCCATGCCACTATTAATAATTACATATTCAAAAAATCCATATTTAAGTGGATTTCATGATAATTCTAGCTTTTTGGTCTGGATTAAAGTATAGATTGGGGTGGAAGGAAGAGTTACAATAATGATTGATGTTCATAAATATTGTATTGGATCACAGTGTCAAATTTCTTTTATATCATCTTCATTGTGTGAATGAAACAAAATTCCTAGTTATTCCTCATAAATAATAAAAAGTGGTGTGTGTGTTAATGATACTTCTAAAATGTTTGTGGATGGTGTTTCCATCCAAACCAAGTGGGAATGTTGATAATCTTAATGTAAATTATGGAGTTTTGGTTATGTTATTAAGGAAAATATTTATGATATGAATCAAATCATATTTAAAAATTATTTATAGAAATTTGATAAGTGTCATGATTTATATAAGTATTTTAGTGACGAAAAAACTTGACATTATTTTTTTTCAGAAAATGATCATGGTATATAAAATACATAGAAACTGTTCTAAAATGATACTATGGAATGTTTTTTAGATCCATGGATGATAACCATGGGGGATCAAAAAAATTGTTATTAATAAATTTTCATGGTTATAAAAACAGAATCATTACATCGAGTAAAAAATATAATACATATTGATTAACTCTCAATGCAATAGAGGAAAATATGTTTTTAGAGAGACTTGATTTGTTGTAAACACTTGGTAGATCATTTGAGAGGGAATTTTTTTAATCCGGGTTTTGAGACATAAAACATCAATGTAAAATAATAGGAAATAATAATGTCCATGTTTATGTGATTTTAAGGCTAATATACCATCATTATAGTCAATATAATTTGTATAAGGGAATAATATTATAATAAAATATCATTTAAAGCATAGTGTTTTATAAAGGTTTGCATAGTTTTTACTATGAGCCAAACAAGTGATACTATTTTAGAGAGTGTTTATTGGTTGTGGAAGGGATGTATAGTTCATAATTGTATGTTTTCTATGCTCAAAGAGAGAATAATATAAAAAGGTTCTTGAGGAATTTTCTTATAGATATAAAATATAATTTAATATTATTCTCTTAGATATAAATAATCCATGGTGGAAGAAGATTAAAATGAAGGAATATTTAGAGATCTTATCCCTTTTCTTGGTTGAATCCAATTTACTAAGAATGATATTTAGGATCTCTATGTCTAAAGAATACCAAATTGACATGAGGTATAAATATTTATTAGGGCAATATTTTTCTAAAACATCAATCTATATTTCATTTATTAATTACCTCACAACTAAATTATTTTGAGTATAGCTCATATTTTTATTATTTAGGTGAATAAATTTAATTAGTTAATTAATGGTATAATTTATAAGTATTAATTCGTTTATTAATTTTTAATGTATTTTTATGTAAATAGTATATTTTTATAAAAAAAATTAATTTTTTAATGTTGACATGGTATTTTAATCGTTTTCTTTATCAACACCCCACTCTGGACATTGTATACAATGCAAAGAATAGAAGAAGTCCTCCATTACATCTTAAATCATGCACTATATCTCCAACTCGGGCATCACTTATAGAAGCTTGTTACATACTTTAAAAGTATACGATGAAGACATGAACTTCATAGTGCCTCGCCACTCTAATCAATACCTCTCTAGAATTTCTAGAATAACGCCCCTAAACATTTATTTTTTAGGAACTCTTTACCATACATTAAAATGTTTCATATTTATTGCCAATAAGATAGATACGTAATCCAATTTTTAATAGATTCTTCCTCTATAGAAAACTTCCACAATTGAGCATGGAATTTTCATGGGCATCATCACCTAGCCAGAGACATACAACCTTGATCTAGTTGATCAATACCAATTCCATGGGTAGAAATGTTCCAAGATCATGTCTAACCCCTCCTCCTAGCTCTAATAGAACGTGCCCCATTCAACCACATTCCTCTTAGCTGACAAATAAATGATCTTTTAGAAACCTTCCTTTATAAAATAAAAAAAATACATTTATGGTGGTTTTACAATTTTTTGTTTCTAAGTTTAGTTTATTTAATACTATGGGTAGAGGTATAATCAAATTATTTCATGTTTTTTGTACCCTACAATAAGAGATAAAAAAATTTATTCTCATGCTATGTTAGTAAAGATCATTAAATGATTTCACACACTCACATTGAAAATGAAGAGTCTGAAATCATTTGAATCATTTCATATTTTGTCACAATAAAGTGCATTAATGACTTCACTCATTTCCCCAAAAGACAGAATAGAGATCATGAAATTGATCTAAGTATTTTTGTCTTTTTCAAGGTCCTCTTTTAGTGGTTTGGTTCATCCGATCTTGAAAATTTGGGGTATGTTTCTTTTTTTCTAGTTGGTCTAAAATATAATTGTTCATATTTCCTTTAAAATAGTCGAGTTATCAAATTATATAGTTTATTTATTTATTATATTATTTAATTTTTTGTATATTTTTTTAGTAATTAGTATATTTTTATAAAATTAATTTATATTAATTTGGAGGGTCATGAATGCTTCACTCGGTGGGGGATTATAAGAGAGATATGTGTGCTAACACCTATCATCCATCCCTCCTCTCACTCCATGGATCAGTAGGGGTGTTATTCTCTAATGTTTTAGTCCATCATGAAGCAATAATTCATGGGAATGTGGGATTCATCTATCAGATGTGGAATCAGGGTGTAATGATTAATATCAATGGGTGGTGTGACTTATGAATAGTGACATGGAATTATGAAGACTACTCATTACTGGTCTTTGGAACATGAATAGGTCTTAGAGCTGTAAGTCCTTTGAGAAATGTTGCATTGGGCCAATGGGAAACTCTAAATTTGAGGCATTAAAGGGTTACTTCTAATACCATTTAAAAAGAGATTTTTATTTCCTAATAAAAAGGCATATTTGTCCCTACTTATTAAAAATTATTATAATGTTTTAAAATTAAATAATATTAATTCAGAATATTAAATTAAATGTTTTATCTTAATAATTTGTATAATTTTTTAAGTATTAGTTTAATTATTGTCAATTATTAGTATAATGTTTTATATATTAGAATAATATTTCAAAATTATATTATATTATTTAGAAATATTACTTTTAATTTATAATTATTAGTATAATGTTTTAAAATTACATTTTAGGATTATTAGGAATACTATTTTCATTATTATATATTATTATAATGATTTAATGTTAAATTATATACTATTTTGAAAAATTACTTTTCATATTTAATTATTAGTATAATTTATTACATAATGGCATAATTGTTTATTTATTATTTAAAAATAATGATTAAAATATATTTTATTAATGTAATAATAGTTATATTAGATTTAAAATTTAGTTCTAAACTTCTTTAAATTTGCTTAATAATAAAAATAAGAAACAATATTATGTGATAGTTTCTTTAAATTTACTTAGAGAGAGAACTCTTGGTAGTGGGAAATCACTTTGGACATATTCCATAGAAATATATTAGTTTTTACCAAACTAAAACTGGTGTTATATATACTGTTACTCTTCCAAGATCACACTGAGTAATAACATTAGAGATTATTAATTTGAGGACACATAGATAAATAAAATGTTAAAAATATTTTAACATCATTTGATTTTTCATTGATCAAATATATTTAGTAACACTAATAATAAGTTTAATTATGGAAAAAAAGAATGTTTTCATTTATTTTTTGAAATAAAAAAAATGATACAAAACAATGATTTAGTTATGGTACATAACCATAGTAGATTGTAATTATCAGATATTATACAACCATAGAATCCGTTTAGAGAAAAATACATAGATGGTTAAAACTCATGATTAATCAGGTTATATAGTCCATCATATGCTAGCATCAAAAAATAATGATGGCTTGTTTAATATTTCCTATCTGATTATTTATGATAAGTACCATCAATAAATATTCTCATTAGTTAAGAATCAATATGCAGATCAAATAATAGAGTTGTATGTCACTATGTCCGAAGTCGAATATATTATTTATTTAGTGGAATTTGGTCAAACACAACCACATGAAAAAATGTAATATCATCATACATCAATATCAAATAGTGATATTGGATATTTTAGGGATAGTTCTATTGATGTTGTAGGATTCATGGTTGATAATTCCTCTGATGACGAAGATTCAGAACAACTAGAATATGGTGAGGATGCATAAAAAGAAAAATATGTTGAATAACATTCTAAGTCAACCATAGTGACATCATAATGACCTTAGAATATACCTCCATCATTTAAATAATGGTCAATAGAAGCTATGAAATGCTTACAAAAAAAATTATTGGTCAATCATTACAAATACAAAAAAATTCCCAGAGTTATTAGTGGAATGAAAAACATGTTATATTAAAGTGTTATATATAAAAGGAGAGAGTTTGATATCAATGAAGTGATAAAGAATAAAATCAAACAATATCACATTTTGTGATATTAAATTTATTTCATGGAAGAATCATTGAGGGTCCATTATATAATTCAGTGTGACATGTTCGATTTAGATTGTCAATTTCATTTTTTAGATATACTTAACAAAAAAAATACACTATTGGGAAATCATTAGATTTACTCATCACACATGTGTGAACTCAAGAATATGACAGGGCCACATTTCTATTGATTTTCGATTAATTTCTACTATTATTATTGAATAGATAAGATCATTACAAGATTTCATTCTTGTTCTTGTGGTGGATGTAATTTAAAAACATTTTGGTTTTGATATTTATTACTAGACAAAAAGGGTAACATAAAGAGTCCATTATGAATGTATATGTTAACTAGGATGACTCTAATCATGTTTCGAAAAAGATTATGGATCTATTGTGTCATAATAGTTATTTAGTCAATCAGTTATATACTTATTACTATTTTATCCAAAAAAACCAATTTGACCGTTCAAAGAAAAAGTTTAATAGAATTATTTGGACATTCATACCTTCTGTATCTACATTCAAACACTGTAGGATATTTATCCAAATCAATGGAACACTAATATAGGGAAATTATAATAGAACATTGTTTATTTATATCATATAGGATGGAAATCACAACCATATTCCATTGTAATTTTCAATTATTATGATGGAGAACTTATCATCTTGGAGTTGGTTTATGAATTTCCCTTGAAAGATTGTGGTGGAAGTTAAATAATTTTTTTATTATTTTTCATTATCATCAGCCAGTTAAAAAGTTATTAGAATCAAATGGTTTTACAGGGAAACTAAGGCATACTTACCATTGATACTGTATTATACATATTTCGAGAAACAAGAGGAATAAGTTCAAGGATTACTCTATAAAGAATGAAATAATCAAGCCTGATATGTATATATTTTTTGGATGAAAAAATAATTTTGATAAATAGAATCCTATTATATGTGTTTTTAGTAGTTCTTAATTGTTTTATCATAGGAACCTCAATAAAAAATGATGAAAGAGTTTTTTGATGGTATTCTCATATTTAATCATGATGTTTATAACTACTATATGATAATTCCAAATGAAAAATTGTCACTATAATTTGATGATGGGATTAGATATAAACACATGATGAACATCAACATAGAATGTGTTAATAGGGACTTCAAGATAATTAAAAGGAAATTTATAATAGGTAATTTGGAATGATAATGTATATATTAATTGGGAATGTTAAATTTCAAAACTAATTTTCAGTATAAATTTTTAAAATTAATCATAGGTTTAGTGTATGAAATATTGTACTACATAGTGTTGTATTTTTTATCGAGAGGAAATCATGACAAATAGGGTCTAAAAAAGTAATACAATATAGGAAAAACTTTTGAAGATATATTTATAGAATTATAGAGGAGGATAATATATTTCTTATCTAATAATTTGATAATGAATGATATATATTCTTGGATAGTGAGTTCGATGATTATTTGATTTGTATAAGTGGTTTTGTGTTTATGGTTTTACGGTAGTAGCATTAGTATGATGGTGGTAACTTCCAAACATTCAGGTATCCAAGAAATCATGTGACAGTAACAGATTATTATATGATATTATCATGGGATAAATTTTTAAATATTTTATATCAACTCTAGAGTATTAAGAAACACTATATTTCTTTATATATGTCTATTGGTGAATTTAAAAAAATCACCCAATTCATTGATTAGTGAAGATTCCGTTGAACATGAACAAGAAATGACTAAGAGGGAGGAAAAAATAAACCTGTATTTGAAAAGTGATTTACTAAACCTATAAAGGAATGCTTTCATAGAGGCCTGGTTTATATATCCAGGAAGGTTACACCAACACATGTTTTCCTAGACATTTATAACCCTAATCAAATAATCCAAAATATTATTTTTTTAATATTTTAATTAATATCAGCGTATTTTAAGTAATAAATTGATTTTTTTTACAAATAAAAACATCATATGAATTTATTAATGATTCTACCAGAATATTATTTTATTAATAACGTAATTTTTTACTTAAAATGTAATATTATATTAAAATTAAATGATTTCAACAAATAAATTCCTTATAATAAATTATGCATGTGTTATAAATTTTTATGGAGGATGCTCTCTTATCTGCATACTAGTATAATGTCTTATGTGATGTGCTAGAGTGGTAACCTTTTCCATATTTCACTATTCAAATATCACATCCTTTCCACCAAGATTCAACTTTGACAACAATTTTTCTATAGTTTTCTAGATTTTATAGAGTCATTATGAGTGACTTTAGGTCTATTAATCATCATTTGATTGATTTATTAGTTGATATATTGTTACTAGATACACCCACTTTCAATTTTTCTAAGGGGGAATGATAATTACTTTAGAGTATATAGCATGCATGCAGGATCTACCTATCCATATTTTAGTGGTTATGGATGTGACATTGGGAGAATGGTGTGATATCATACATCATTTATTTAGAATTGAGATTTTTGGTTGACTGTGTGTCTTTCAGTGGGTCTAATTGTACATGGGTTAGTAAGATGAGTACCTCTCATAGGATCATATTGTTGTTGATGAGTTGATTCGTTTTTTGAAACAAACATGGATATATTATGCAGCTACTCAGAGTCATGTTGTGTATTGACTACTCTATTACCTTAGTATAGATGATGTGCTTGTCAATCCTTAATGTTATAGATAGGAAAACGACATATAGTTGTGGAATTCATATATTTCCATATTTTTATAGATTCCCATTTGCACCATGTTGATTAGAGTAACACAAGATATGAGGATGTGTCATTTTACTCTAGATGTGGAAATGGGTGTTATTTCCATAAATAGATCTTATATTTATCTCACCACTTCTATTGTACCTTTTGAGGGATTTCCTAGAGGATACTTGTAGGCTTACATTATTAAAATGAAGTATTTTATTAATTTTCAAATATCATTTACAAACTAACATTATATTACTTTTTTACCATGTATAGTTATGTTTATAATTATGTACATACCCTAAGGCATATTGTTCTTAGTTTTTTAAATATTTTTGACTCTTTATAGCCTACTAATGAAAGTTAAACATTTATTTTTTATATAAAAATTAATGTGTTTATATGTTTAAAAAGATATTATAGTGATAAAATATTAACATTTTTGTTCTGATTTATGAATATTTTATTAGTTATCATTTTTTGATTCATGGATTCCATATACCAGATTTTTCTTGGAAATGATTACATGATACTGCATATCTATGTTTAGAGACTATGGATGAGTGATTCTAATCATCCAATTCCACATTGTTGAGTTAAATCATCCATAATGAGTAATGTAATAGTTTTGGTTCTTACAACAATTCCCTAGAACATAATGACATGTTGTTTTATTAAATATTTATACACTCATCTGTTGGTGAATGATCAATTTTATACACTATAATTCACATCTCAATGGGTTTTGGGACTTATGTTCACAATACTGTATCTTTTAGTACACATATCACATAACATGACACCAAAAATATAACCAGGGAGATTAAATGTATTGGTACTAATGAGTACTATTAAATACCTTATGTTCCTTGGAATATTCCTCAATGAGTTCATATATTTACCACCTTTTAATATATATTTTTATTTTATATTGTTATTCAGAATAATGGTATTCAATTTCATGTTAAATTACTTAGATAATCCTAAACCCCACTTTGATCCTCATGTGGATTAAATTTTTGATCAAGATATTTTTCATAGAGATCTAGTGTCTTCTAAATATCATTATTTTTCTATATATGATAGAATCTATGATGAGGATCTGCAGATATATACTGATCCATATTCACCCACTAATGTAGTTCAGTATGCTAATGAGCCTGTTTAGCATGCTGAGGTTGATGCATGACCATCACCACCAACAGAACAAGGATAAGGATGAGGACCTATATAGTGACTCATGAGAGAGGTTCATGCACTACATAGAAGAGATAATATACATCCAAAAAAGGATCCTTCAAATAAGATATGATGTCTTTCACTATGGAAATTTACCCATGCCTTTTATATACCGTTATCTTCTTAGACACATCTCTTGACCAAGGTTCACTGAACTCGAGAGTAGTGGGACACGACTATGACATCATAATTTTCATAGTAATTGGGAGACAATCCATTTGATGATGTGTTTTATGTGCCTATTCCATTTTAATCAACTTCAGGGGGACCTACTGAGAACCCATTCTTTTTTATATATGGATCAAAATTATAAAATCATAAGTCTTATACATGAAATTTTGGGGTGTCATATAGTCTTTAATATGATGAGGTAGTAGAAATAAATCATTATGAGGTTCTTATATCAATAAAGAAATAAATTGAAGAAAAATTTACACAGATGTATATTCCATAGTTAAGGAAGAGAATGCAAATGAATAGGAAGCTTCTCCTATTGATGGAACACTATAGAGACCTATAAATCAATCTAAATGTGGGCATGATATTGATATGCATATTTATGTAATATATGAGTTGTGTTGATGATATTTTCTATTATAAATAATTTATATAGACCATAATTAATTTCTTATGTAATTGAATATATTTTTAGATTCTAGATTTAAAAATAAATATTTAAAATCACATAAAATATACAATTTTAAATAGTTAATAAATATATATTATTCAATAATATTCATTTTTAAAATTATAGAAGTTAAATGATTACATCAATCCCTTATATTTATTTTACATAACAAAATTGTTGTACTACTTTTTTATAATATGACCATACATTTTTATATTATATTTTCAATTTATAAAATTATTTTATGTAATTTATTTTTCTATTATGATGATATTTATATGAAATTCTCAATTTTGATAGATAATTATTTTTTTAAATGGTTTTTTGTTGAGAAAATTCCTATCATAATGTACTATAACATATTTTTTACCATAATATTCTCAAAAACATGATATGGAAAATTGTTAAATTATAAAAAAAAACTCAATTTGAAACCACTAGAAAATAATAAAATACATTATTTATATTTGAAAAACAATTCCAATCATGATAATTAATAAAACATGTCTCTATTTAGTAAATTACCATCAATAATGGAAGTATTGAATGATAAATTATAATGAAAAAAATCATATAAATCCTATATCATTGATAATGATTACAAACTCTAAAGATTCACAAAATGAAACAACAACAATCCAATAAAAATAAGATGGGCACATTATTATCAAAACAGAAAATTGATTTCATTTCACGATCGATCGTAATAAAATACACAATGTGTTATAGATGAACATAAAAATTTAATGTGCTTTGATCCAAATTATACCTACCTACATGATATGATCACCGTGAATAATTCCACTATGAAAAATGAAAATAAAAATATTACTCTAATCAAACTGAAAAAAAATTTAATAGGATACTACTTGGTTTCCAATAATCTTATAACACTTATACAATATAATAGAAACAAATTAAAAAAACAGAAAAATAGTATCCCTATTTAAGAAACCTAAACTATACTATAAAATTTTTGGGATTTACAAATTCATTTCATATATTTTATTTTATATTTAGCTCTCTATAAATGAATACTTGAAAATAATATGACATTTCATTAATGAAAATTATATAGGTGACAAATGGAGACAGAGAATGCAATTGATTAATGCTATTATTATGGGATGCAAGAGCCTAAAATTCTATCATTCTCATACTTTGAGGCATGATATCATGAAATAATTTCATGCTCTTTGAACCCATATTGGTATTTATATTGATATGTGATCCAAAAAACATAAAACAAAATTTTTTCCTCTTTTGATGCTTCTTTATCAAGAAAACAAATGACCCTTCACAACCCTATAATACCACATCAAGACCATAATAATAAATCTTCACCAAAATATCTGCATTGTGTGAAGTACATAATTGGATATATCTTATTTAGAATCTAGTATTCAATGTTTTTTCATTCCTCAAATTAATTGGGTTATCCCACAATAAACCTATTCTATAATTCTTCTAATCCTATTTGGTAATCACACACATGAACCATGAGTAAATCCCTTAAACATTCTATCTCCTCAAATTCTATGCCTAATAGCCTCTTTGTATATAAAATTCCCAACTATATAAAAATTAATATAATTAGGGCCAAATATCCTTAAATATATAAGTAATTACATTAGATATTACATACACAACTCCATTTATTGAGGGGTCAGATGTATTACAAATTTTATATGTTTCATTTAATCTAATTTTGAGAGGATAGGATCCAAAAATTAAAAGGGTTGTGTGGGAATATTTGAAGTATTTTCGGTCACCAAGATATTAATTTCAATAATTAAAGTGTATCTTCTAATCAAATAGAATAAGGGGAGTTTCTTTGAACTATTCTCGGTTCTTTGGATAACAATTTAAAGTTTGTTTATTTTTATTATATAGTGTCTTTCTAATTCTATGTGGTAATTTGTTTTATTCTATATGCTACCTCTTATTTCATAGTGTTATTTAGTTATTTTTCCTCCCCTACTAACCTCTCACCCTAAATAGTTATGGATCACTAATAGATGGTTGATCTAGGGAGGGGGTATGTGTTACCTGAGTGAGAATAAATATTCAATTTTTTAGTTTTATATTAAATTGGGTAATAATAGTTTTAAGTTTGATATAACAGATATTCATAATATAATCTGTTAATTATTTCATAAATTTTCCTAATAATAAAACATTTTCATCAACCTTATTCATTTTTATTTGATATATAGTGTTATTATATGAATTGGGTATACAATGACACATGGGATTCCATTTGATGTTGGATTAATAAACCATTGGGATGTGTATCTTATTTACACATTATTCAATGAGAATGTGGTGTAGTAATTTTCATTGAGAGGATCTTAATCATGCTCTCCACTAACACTTTAAATGGTGGATGATGAACAGAGAATTGGACTTCAATATACTCCTTAAATAGTAAAAACTATAATTAATTAAGAATGGTAGTAACCCCTTACTTCTACACCTTGGATAGAAATTCTCAACCTAAAATTTCCCTTATTTTATTGTTTGTTTCATTTCATTTTAATTTATTTATTGTATTTATGTCATTAAATTAAAATACCATCACCACATTTATTTATTTTATTTTATTTTAATTAAAAATACCAAATTAATAAGAAGAACACTTTAATAAATAATCTCTAATTCAGTGACTTCCCTCAGAAAAATCCCATGGTTTTCCACTGTGTTGTTTCATCTAGATTAAAAATATAATTAAAGAGGACCCCATAACATGGACTACATAAATTTAGTATCTTCTTTTGGAGAAAGAGACACTTGATTATTTCCCATTAAATAATTTTATATCCCCCACTTTCATTCGTTGTTTTTTTCATTATTATCCTTATTATTTATTTTTTTCAACTATTGAAAGCATAACGAGTAATCTATTTTTTTAATGGAATAAAATATCCATTATTATTCGAAAATAGTGGATAAGATAACAGCTTCATTAAATTAATAATCTTCCAACCACACTTTCTTCATATATGTTCCAACATAGAATTTTAAATAATTTATATAAAATGAATTACCCTCAGCATATACACATGTATGGTTGTATGTATTATACTATAATATGGAACCCATCACTAAAAACATCAAATTCAATATTTTCACCATGGGAGGGTAGATCCCAACACCATGGAGATACTCTAGGCATTTTAAAAGTACCTTGATTGATAAAGGGGGTCAATGAATTGATATAGTAAATGAAATTGATGAATTCCATGATACATTCCTCAAATACATAAGAAGCACAACAATATGAGGATGTACAATTATATTCAATGGTAATTTACTATTTAGAAATCAAACATGTTAATTAATTATTTAAAAATAATTCGCACTCTTAAATTTCCACACAATGTCTCATGTCCCTGCAAAAAAGAGTACACACATGAAGATGAAAATATATAGAGATTTGATATTGCATTATATTTTTTTGTTAATTTAATTATTATTAAATTAAAAAAATTTCTAACCTTATTAATGTTTACTTTGAAGACATTCAAAAATCCTAGACCTATAATAATAGATCTAATTCTAAAATAAAAAATTCACACATAAGATTTGATTCCACTAAAGCACCCCAAACACACTCTCCCATATTCATTAATAAAATAAACAAATTACACACATGATTTTCCAAAATGTAAAATTACTTGATTATAGAATATATATATTTCATATCATCTTCACAATTTAAAAATTGCATCTCAAAAATCTACACACCATCCTAGAACCCAAATGATTGGTGTCGTTGTAGTATTTTTATATGATATTTTTCTTAAAAGTAATTATTTAAAATTTATAATAAGATTATCTTCAAATGATATCATTCTATAAATATCAGACCTAATATTATTATTCATTTCCATGGAAACATAAATATAATAAAATTGAGGACACTAATTATCATTAAGTGTAAACATAAGAGAAAAACCCTAAAGATTATAAGTGAGTATAATTCTAAGATGTAGTTATAAGAACATAACCAAGGTGCATGGACCAAATAGATAGAATAATACCAATAATAAATATATTATAAGTCATGACTAAGAGAATAATAATTTTGTAAAAACATACAAAATAGGACATATGAGTAAAAATGTGAGTTAATAATCTTAAAACATTTGAAAATAACATAATGACATGAATAAATTGGCACAGAGTAGAACTAATTTAATGTTTAAAGGTCAACCAAAAAATCATTCATTGCTTAATGGAACAGGAAAACCACCTATCTATAAAGTAATAGTATTGATACGAAAATAATTATTCCTTTTTAGGCTGGGCTTTACAACATATATATGTTTAATATGGGGATAACAATTAGTGGACCTTTTTAATATTTTGATACCCACCCAATTAATATTTTTACCATGGGATATCTATTGGTGTACAATTTTTGAATTGGGATAACTTCCCATATACCAAAATCATTTGGTATTGGGATCACAACTCATCTACCCTTTTCAACTCAAGAGAAATAAATCATTACCAATTAATTCAAGTAATATATCTATCCCAACCCATCACGTAATGACAAATGATACATATGTCTACCACATGATCATGAAAACTTTCTTAATTCCATCATATCTTAATTAACCCATGGAAAAAAACATGTTTCATGATAACTTCCATAATTCATATCATAGCCCATACAAAGAATGAAAGTTGATCGTATCATTATATAATATCTCGACTGAATTATAAGAAATAGTAATCAATTTTTTTTCATATATTAAAAACACTTTTATATGTTCAATATAATGTTTCTTTAAAAAATAAGAAGAAATTTCCTTTACTTTTGATAACCATTATTTAAAAAAAATATTACTAAAAAATTTGGAAAAACATTATTTTGAAAATAGTGAAAACTTAAATATAAATCTTCATATGTAAAACTAATGAAGATTATAGAAAATTCATTTTTTGGAAAATGATAAAAGGAATATTCCTATCAATATTTATTAAATATGGTCGATTTAGGCATTAAATGACCATATTAAAATTGTAAAAAACCCTCATTTTGTAAATGAAGTAAATTAAAATTAAAAGGGCCTAAAAATCATAGAATTAGAGATAAATATATATATATATATATAAATATAAAATATTTACTCAGAGGATAATGATTGGTGATTTAGAAAATAAATATGGTATCCTCTACTTATAGTCATAATTGCAATTAAATTATGAACCCAGTGAATTTTAAATGACAAAAATACCTGTAAGCCCCTTGAATAACCAAAGTGGATGGGAATAATTGGTCATGATATAGAATAATACATAAATTACATGTTGGTGGTTGAAATGACTCAAATAATAATGTTTAATGCTCATAATCCTCTAATAAAATAAATAATTCATAAAAAAAATTTAATCCAAAGAAGAATGTGTTATACTAATGAATGAGTAAGAGTATAGAGTTTTATTATAGTAATACAATGATTAAAAATTAATAATTATTATAATATATTATAACTATAGTTTATAATGTAATTTAAGACTACTGGATGTTAAAAGGTAAATGAAAATGAAAGGGGATTAACTTGTTACCTAATTTGATGAAATCACAACTTATCATGATATTGTTCTTCTTAATAGAGAACTTATGAATTATTAATTAGATTAAAGGATTAAGAATGTGGTATATAACTCTAATAGAATAAATATGGGTATATATTGAATTGGTATTCAATGGATAATATTGGTTACAAAGTAGTATATGTGATCTACTTTTATAAGTGAAAATGAGGGAAATTTCCTTTCAAAAATAATATAGGTTAAGGGTAAATATTGAATGACATGGGAGTTAAGTATGAATGGTCTGAAAAGTTTGGTAATAAACATAGTTATTAATCCCAAACCTAAAAAAGGACTTCTAAAATTAATAAATATCATTTTAATAAAAAAAATCTTAGTTAGGAAAATTTATCTCTTTTATTCCCTTTTACAATGTTTAATTTTGTCCCCATTGTTTTTCATTTTTTACTAATAATATAAGCCTCTAAATTAATTTTAATATGATGAATCCTTGTTTTTAATCCATATTACTAGTTAAATTTCACAATTTTATAAATTTAACATTTAGATGAAGAAATAAAATATATATATAAACTGATTTTATAGAGAAATGACTTTTTCAAAATTAACTGTTCTTAATATAATTTTATATCAATTACTAAAAAATGAGAATTAATATAAATTTTTATTAATTTAAACATTAAATTATCTTAATAATTTAAAATAGATCATATTAATTTACAAAAATAAAAATAAACAATACTCTAAAAATAGTTCATTGAAATAACACTTTTACATTTTTCATGGTAATTGAATTTTACATTTTAAAATTATTTTTATGTATAAATATGTTATTTATATTATTTTATAATATTAATACGATAATTAAAAATATAAAATCCATTTTATTGGTTTCATTTTTTAAATGTGATAAAATTTTAATTTAATATATTAATGTATGGTGAAATAAAAACAATTTTTAGAATAATGTATTTTTGGGAAAAGTGATTTTTAAGATATACATTACGATTTAATAAAACATTAGGGGATATTAAAATATTTGGTTGTATTTATAAACAAAAATTTTATTTATTTTATCACTCTATATTTTAGAACTTTAACTTTTAAATAAAATCATAATATATATATATTAAATAAAAAATATTGTCTAACCATTACTAATTAAATTAATATCCCTTGTAGTCCCTCAATTATATAAAGATGTTATTTATTTATTTTACTAACTATTCTTTGAAATTTGTCAGTACATGTTAATGATATAATTCATTAAAAATGATATGTTGAAATTTTCCGGACTGAAAAGTTACTAACTGGTGCCCAAGTCAGTTCGCCACATGACCTCAAGTATGCCTCCCCATATTCCAGAGGTTGTAGAATAACAGTGTGGTTCTTATTGATCATGTGGGGAGACTATACCCTCTCTATCAGTGTATGGAAAAACATACAACATATTAAATAAAGGAAAATATAAACAATTAAAAATCATTCCTTAATAGCCATTTAACCAAATAGGGTATAAACCACAACCAAACATTAAAAGTTTCATGTCATTCTAATAGTTCTAAAAGTGAAGGAATCCCAAAATAAATACAAATAGTTGTGTCCCCAAAATAGGTCCTGATCTAAATTTAGTATCCAAATATTTATACTTTTCTAGCACAACTCATGTCCTTAGCATATGGCCCTTTCCCTTTTCCTCAAATGTAATCATGAAATCCAGGCAGGTACCCAATGGTGGCATGAGCAGGATCTGAGTAAAAATTAGTATGCCACCACCAATGGTTTCTACATAATCTCCTTTCTAAATAGATAGTACATATATGTACAAAGTGAATGAAAAGTCAAAAAAAATCATGTGTCATTAATTAAAAAAATTCACTTTAACCATTTCCATCATCATTTCCATTTTTATCATTTATATCTTCATTATTAGATTTATTCTCATCAATGATCCATGGGTTGGGCATTTAAATTATTTACACAATGGTCTAATCTGGTCAATTAATATGCATAGATGATAAAATTAAGTTCCCTATCTCACTACGGATTAACATTTTATAAATAATAATAATACACTTACATTGGAGGATCATTCTAGGTTGTCTCATCCAATGCAACTATTAAGGGCCTAGGGAATCGGTCTCACTCATGAACCCATGAATTCTATAGTGGGGTTTAGAGCCTCGGTCCAACTCGACCCATGTCAGGTGCATTAGTCCTTTACCCACACCACTAATCCATCTGCACATGATTATTTATCCATTCAATATATATATCATATCACAAACCATTCACGATCAATATAAGTAATATGTACAATTCACTTCGCATTCAACATGTGAAGCATTATCAAGCCTTAACACATTAGAAAATTTACCATTCACTTAACATATCACATTTAATATGTTTCCCATATCCTATTTTTCATAATAAAAAATTAACAATCATTAACCCATTTACCATATTTATCATTTCATATCCCTTAACCCATTTGCGTGTTTCCATTACAATTTCATAATCCATTTGACAGATTCACATTAATCTATTTATCCCTTTCTCACCTGTTGCCAAAAAGAACTTTGAGCCCTTGATAAAAAATAGACACAGCCACCATTGGTGTCCCTATATGTATTAAATTACATGTCAAAATTTTTTCTATGGGAACTACTTCATCTCAAAACAATTCCAGGATTAATGTCTCAAAACGCTATGTTCGGTAATTCCGATACACACCATGGGTGGTCCTAAATCAGTTTAATTAAACTCAATGTTTCTAAAGGGAAATATGATGGATTAAATTCATCATTTACTGACCCATTTTACAAATACTATTAAATGAATCAAATTCACCACATGTAGGAAGAAAACACGCAACCATGAAGGGACAAATCCACATCAAAACTGTGGGATATCACTTTTGGACCACCAACCTCAAATCTGAAGATGAAAACACACTTGAACTAATCCTTAAATCGGTATTCAAGAACCCCTTTAATCCTAAACATATATCCACAAAAAAATTGGGGTTTTTAGTTCTTTAGATGAAGAATAACAAAAGCACAAATCCAAATCTGGAAAAGAGATGCATGAGAAGCATTAGCCTTACCCAGGGCTTCGATCTACCACCAAAAACACTCTAAATAGCCTAGAATAGAATGATACACACCCTGGAGAATATTTAAGAGAATTATTTCTTCAATAGGGTTGGGGGTGTTAAAATATGGTGAAATAGGGAGAGGAACATAAAATTATGTGCGGAAAATTTGGTAATTTATCACTTTTTAAAGGCGTGTATGGTTTAACCACACATTTCTTCAAACTTTGTGCAAACCATATGCCTACCTCTATCCACGAGGGGATAAGTCTCACGGTAACCTGGGTTGGGCCACAGTTTTTGACAAACCATTCACCAACCCTGTGAAATTCCACTGTGATTTGACTTTCCCCCTCACACGGTTCAATCTAACTGTGTGCCCCTCCTCCTGACCAGTACAGTTAGGGTGCATGGTTTACTCTTACCATGATCCAATCATTAATCATATATTGGATGGACATTTTACCTTTTCTTTATTTTTCTGAATCCTTTAATTACCCTCGAGCCTCCTCATACACCCAATTAACATTCCATTAACTAAAATTAATATATTTAAACAATAATTTAAAATACAACATACCTTCACAAAGTCTAGGATCTTAATCCTCCCCAAATTATATTAGATCATCCTTGTGTTGTACTTTCAATCACCATTGTGCTTCTAATGAAAGAAGATATGGCTACTAGGCCCACATATCTAACTCCCTCTCCCATTTTTCATCTTGAACATTACCATGATTCCACAAAACTATAACCAAGGGCCCAATCTTAACTCACAATACTTTATCACTATTGTAGACAATATGAAGTAGGTTCTTCTAAAAGGATGAATCTGACTCAAGATCAACATCCTCATCATCGATCACATCAGAGGAGTCGAGATGATAATAATTATGCTTTGAAACAAGAAAGAATTCATGCATATCATTAAACCATTTTGGATGATTCAATAAATATGCCACCAATCCAATCCTCGCTACAATCCCAAATGGTCCCACATACCTGGGTGCTAACATGACTTGTTTCCAAATTCACTGGTGAACCAACCAACGAGACACCCAAAAAACACATGATTACAAACCATAAACTAAAGAGGTCTATGACTCTAATTATCATACATCTTATTCTTACACAAAGCCATTTCTAGGGGTCATTTAATCAAATGAACATTATTCTATATATACTTCATCAGACATAGTCTCAAAAAATCTAATTATCCAACTTACATCAAACATAATCTAAATATAAATGGTCTACCTTAAAATGAATCATATTGTTCCTTCTTAATCAAATACTAAAAATTATGTTCTAAGGAAAACTCAACCAGACCTAGGTTATTTTCCAAAGCTCCACAAAAATCTTGGACACATGTCCTCAACATGTCCTCATGAACTTGAATAGTACCCTACAATTTCACATCCATCAATGGGAGCGTGACCGTACTCAAAAGTACTTGGGTACCTAGTTATCTATGTAATCCATTCCCAAATTGCGATGTGAATTGTGAACAGTGATCTAAAACTATAGTCCTGGGCACCCCATGCAACTGCACTATCTCTCAAACATATAACTCACACAACTGATCCATGGTGAATTTCTATTAAATTAGAAAGAAATCAGTTTTCATTAACAGCTGATCCACAACCACCAAGATCACATCATTTTTATGAATTATACACAGGAGACCCACCATGAAATTTTTCATTACGTCATCTCATTTCTATTCTAGAATGAGAAATGGGGGCAACAAACCAATCATCTGCTGAGTTTTATACTTCAACTACTGATGTGGAAGGCATAGTTCCATGACACCTACACCCTCTTTATTCAAACCTAGCTAGAAATATTGCCTACGAATATCATGATGCATTTTGGTCAAACCAAGATTGAAATCCTACATTGATGTATGAAAATCTCACTTTAACTCTTATAAAATACACATTGGCACTTTGAAACAAGGACTCAACTTCCATGGATGCAAGGATCGTCTTCCCATAGTCATCTTGCACCTCAAAATTCATCTCAATGAATAGTGACATCATCTTCCACATTGAACATGATTTCTAAACCGCCTAATCTTGAGCCTTTGGACTCAAAGAATTTGAAATATTGTTCTAATTTCCTAGGGTGTAAACTAGTTCAATGTAGAAGGAATCTATGTACTCGACCAATATCCACTGCCAAAGATTCAAATAACATTTTGAGAATACAAACTTACTAATTTTATGATCAGTATACACTGTAAATCATTCCCCCAATAAGTAATGCTGCCAAAATTTTACTACATGGACCACAATGACCAATTTTGAGATCATGAGTGGGGTAATTTATTTCATGAGGTCCCAACTATCATGACTGATATGCTATGACCTGGTCATCATACATTAACACTTCTCTGATCACAACACTAGATGCATCACAAAATAAGGTATACATTTTACATGGATCTCATAAGATTAGAATTTTTGTGGTGTTCAATAGCCTCTTTAATTCTTGAAAGGCATTACGACATGAATTAGGACACTAAGTCTTGACACCCTTCTTGGTCAGACCTGACATTGGTGCTACCAAATTTAAAATGTCTTTAAATATTCTTTAGTAATATTCTTCTAGTCCCAAAAAACTCTATAAATTAAAAACTTTATTATGCTACTCTTAGGATACAACTGGAAATATATTCTCCATGTCGATAGACACACCTTCCTCAAAGATGATGTGACCTAAGAAATGATCTATATCGATCAATAAATTACATTTGTATAGCTTCTGTAACAAATTGGTTCTTTATTTTAGCTATAGATCTAAATTTCAGCTATTTTTTAGAAAATGTGTGTTTTTGGGAAATTTATAAGTACACACCATGTACTTTGGAGTACACGCCGCATACACAGTTGTTGTGGGTACCCGTGTACTGGCCATGTGAAGGCTGAGTATAGGGATGAGTGATGTGAATCAGATACCACCAAAAGCGGTGGCCAGTTAAGGTATGTACATGACATGCAGATTAAATTAACATATCGTTTAATTTAATTTTTATTTGTTAAATTGGATCACGGTCACCTCTAATTCCCATAATTATATTATTTTAACTTTTTCCCACCACGGAGAGACTAAGAGCGATGATTATTCTCTAAGACTCTAATCCACCAGCTTTTCTCTGAATCAAACATCATCAATTGCATTGGAATCCCCTCGGTGAGTTTTTCCTTCTTCTAGAGCCTCTCCCCTTGATTTATCTTCTTTCATGAGATATTCTAGGATGATCATATTTTACATTTCTATAGAACTATGACGTTCTAGGTCAATTCAAGGGCTAAGGTTTAACTATATCGATCGTAGAACATCCTGGTAGGTGGTTTGTGCCTTTTCCTAGAAATATTTGGATTATATGTGCAAAAATTGGTGAATACCATTATTTGGGTATTGCATGTTTTGGTGATTTCACCATTTTTAATGACTGTTTTGTTTTTTCACCTGAGAAGGGGTTTTGATTATGATTTAGGTTTATTTCCTTTTCTATTGATTTTTCCAATTTTTGATTGATATTGGTTGTTTGGTCATTAACTTCCTGTTAAGCTATTTTTTCATGACTAGTTCTATTAGGATGGAGTTGATATTATATGACATGCTTGGGATATGAATTCTAGCAGCATATCCTTTTATTAGATGAGATTTATTTGGCTGCTGGATATCATTTCTGAATGATTGTATTACACAGGGCTGTGAGAACCTGGTGTAGTCAGAACATAGGGGGAATTACCATTGAGGGCTTCCCCCGAGTGTCTATTATTATTTTCATATTATGAGAACATAGGGTAGATTCATATTAATTGGTCCCTCAAAGTGTCTATAGTATACCATACAAGACCACAGGGGTAATGGACATTGAGTTCTTCCTCAGAGAGTCTATATTTATCATTAAATAACCATAGGGGGATTTGACGAGGAGCGCTTCCTCATAGAGTATTTCTCTTTGTGAAACCAAAGAGCTTTCAATGTGAGATATTTCCTAGAGGGTTACTTGTTAAGGATGGGTTCAATAGTTAATAAATGTAAATTAATGTAGTTTTCAACTGTAGGACTATTTACTTTTGAGTAAACCCTTGTTTATTACTTCATTTTTCATTTTTTTTCTTCAATATATATTTAATGATAGTTAGGAACATGTCTTTGTGTGTTTGCCTAATAGGTTTAATCTAACACCCTGTTTGGGTCATGGTTTTGGCCCCAAACATATTATATTGTTGCAGTTATAGATATGTTAAAGTTCCCCTCTACAACAGGTACTCGATGGTTGTGGAGTTGGACAGCATAGGACCAAGTCATGGCTTTCGATGCTGCTAGGGATTACTTGTTTTCCTTGTACATTGGTTTAGTGTTGTATTTACAGCATTGTGACATGTTTTTCTACTTTCCTAGAAATATGTGATATGAATAATTTATATATGTTCTCCATTTGTTTAGTTGTTTTTAGTGTTCTGATGTTTTTTTATTGTATGGTATTACTACTTCTTTTGTTTTGTATTATATGTATTCCATTGTGTTACTCTTCAAATGAGGGCATAGTTTCCCCACTATCTCTCCCAAGGCCCTCATTTCTAGTTTGCATCCTCATGCGTTCAATTAAATACACTTAAGACCATGTGACCAACTGGGTATGGTGCACCTTTGGGCCGCACCTAGAACCGGGACATTACAAAGTGGTATCAGAGGATGTTTGTTTCTTATTTAACTTACTGTTTGGAACATATAAATAGGGATAGGAAAGAATGGGTAGTTAGTAATAAGCTATCCCTAGGAGTAACTATCCACTGTGTAGGGAAAAGCCAACAATCCTTGATTATTTCAATTTTATGGTTTTTCAATTTTTTTAGTGGATTTGATTTCATTATTGGGTGATTCGCATGTTTTTTGATGTTATCATTGATATTATTGAGGTTCTTTTTCTATTTCAACCTGATGAGATGAGGGTATTCCATATCATGCATCATATTTTCACCTGCAAGAGATCACATGTCATGCATTCTTCTAATGGAATTTAGAGTGCATTCTTGATTTCATGTTGTTGTCATAGATGTTGTGCTAGGTTTGCATACTGTTGTGATAGATATCATGATAGAATACCTGCTATTTGATAGGTTATTTCTAATATGTAATGTTTCATTCATATTGGCACCAAAAATTGGTCCCTGAGGTGTTATGGGCCCTGATGGATCAGAACATGGTGGATCATTTGACTGATTGCACTATTATACTTTCTGATATACATGAATATGATGTCAAGCATTGATTTGTGAGGAGTATGGGCCCCAAGAATCCGAATTTGGCATTTTAATGTTTGTTTTAGTGTTTTTATGGGGTTACGGAGTAGTTTCAGAGGCTTACTTTCTGGAAAACCCCTATAATACACAGTGTATAAGGATGAATATAAGCCATGTATCCTTCCATTCTGGAAGGGAAAATTTTCTTAAGTACACATCGTGTACTATATGTACATGCCCTGTAGTCTTTAACCATGTTGCATGCTATGTGGGAATAGACATGGGGTTGAGAAATGTTTGGTGGCACACACCATGTACTTGGAGTACACATCGTGTTTTAAGGACCGTGTATCTAGCCGTTTGCCTAACGACATGGGTGGTTAAAACATAAGTGGTACACATCATGTCCAGGGAGAACATGTCATGTTGTAGAGACCATGTATCCAGCTGTGTGACTAATGGCACGGGTTGGTGAAATCCTTCTAGTACACACCATGTCTGGAATACACACGGCATGTAGTTTTGTTCTATGAGAATCGTGTGGCTTAGTTATGTTGAGTAACTCGGATAGGGGGAAAGATTCAAGTACATGTCGTGTCAAAAAAGAACATGTTGTGTGCATGGGGTGATACATGACCAGGGTTGGCTGAAGTGCACACCCATGTAAAGGATTAAGGGAACATGCTGTGTAGGGGTCATGCATGCCATGTATCCATATTTTGAAAAAAAAAATTGATTTTTTTCTTCCTCTTATTCTTTTCATGTACTTATACGTTTTAGTCCGTGATAATCTGGAACTATAGTGTGTTCTTGACCTTGTCGAGCCATGCCACTGAGACGTCCTCCAGTTGTACACCAGGTTCGGGGTGATGATCAGACACCAGAAATGGTATATCAGGGACTACCAATAGATCATGAAATCATGCTTATTTGGGTTTAACTGTTATACCGAACTCAAGTGTTGAGGCATAGTTCCTTGAAGGCTTCATGAGGATGATTGAGACTTTTTAGGGAGCACCACATCCTACCCCATCTATGGCAGAGTTGACTCGGGTTTTTCAGCAGTAGCATCCTCCCACTTTCTCAGGGGATGGAGGAACTCAGGATACAAAGTCATGGTTAGAAGAAATTTTGTTTAACTTTGAGCATCTAGATACGCCTCCGGAGTGGAGGGTGTATCTCACTATGTACATGATTCAAGATTCCTCCAATATATTGTAGGATGTGATATCACAGGTGGGATGCTAGTGGGTTATGGCTTGGGATGAGTTCCAAAATACCTTCTATGACTTCTTTTACCTAGATAATTTGAGGGTCGACTGAGCCTGAGAGTTCATGAGTTTGGAGCTGGGTACAATCTTAGTCATGGAGTATTCTTCTCACTTCACAGATATGTAGGGATTCACACCCATTCTGGGGTATGAATAGTTATTTCTGGCTAGGATGTTTGAGGATGGTCTCAAGGATGACATCTAATATTAGGTGAAAATCTTTAGGCTGAATTCCATAACCTCTATAGTCAACAAGGAGCTCATCACAGAGTGAAACCTGGCTGATTCTAAAGCTATGGGAAACGGTGGTTTGGTATCTGGAGTGGTTATTCCTCTTTCTGATATTAGGAAGCATCGTAGGGAGTCTAGGTGTAGAGATCTGAGTAAGTGTGATACTCCTTCAGGTAGACATATGGTATGCTACCAATGCAGGAAGAGTGTGAATATGAGGCCACATTGCTTGAGAGACCAAATTGAGTGCTGATATTGCGGCAAGATGGGTCATATTCAGAATTTCTATTAACTTTTCTCATGAGCGGCTGGTGGTAGATGTTCTTCAATGACTCTACATTTCGGAGCTTGACCACCAGTTTCTAATCAATCTAGGAACTATAGTTTGTCTTTCTAATCAGGCCGAGGTGGAGGTCATGGCCGCAATGGTCCGACATAGGGTTTTCGACTACTGTAGGGTGGATCAGCTCAAGGATCATAGAAAGATTCAAAGGGCCATGGTGTAAGTCCAACTTTTGTGTTGGAGTAGACCCTATAGGAGTAAGATCATGGACCCTCTATAATTAATGGAATGACTTTGGTTGCCTCAGTTTTAGCTTCATCTCTTTTCAACACAGGGGCTTCCCATAGATTCATAAATGTGCCTGTTATAGAGAGACTTGGGCTCTATATCTTTACATATAGTGATATCCTAATGCTGGATACAACATTGGGGACTAGAACAGCTAGTGTACATCAATGGAAGGAGTTCCCTCTTGATTTTTTGTGGGTGTCACTTCTTATGGGACCTTTATGTCTTATAGATGACGGGCTATGACATCATTCTCATAATGGACTGGTTAGTTCCCTTCCAGGCAGTTGTCGATTACTATCACCGTAGAGTGAGTTTCACATCACTATATGGCATATTGTTTCTATATAAGGGCGAATGGGATGTCCAGTAGAGAAACGATGGACCCTAAAATCATGGGTTAGGAGGAGTCACAGCCCAGAGTGCTAGATTGTATTCGGATGACTAAGGGACTTCACAGATGGAATTTCCTCCAGTGTTGGATCATTTCAAGTATGTGTTTCTAGATGACTTTCCATGTTTACCTTCAGGGCGAGAGGTATATTTATCAATTGATCTTGTTCCAGGAGCATCACTGGTGTCCATTCCACCTTATATTAAGGCTACACAAAAGTTACATTAGCTCAAGAAGCAGTCAGAGGAGCTACATGGAAATGTTTTCATCTATCCTAGTAATTTTTATTAGGGTTCTCCAGTCCTGTATGTGAAGATGGTGGACAGTACCCTTAGATATTGTTTGGACTATCGGAAGTTAAACTAGTAGATGATCAAGAACCGATATCCCTTACTGAGGATTGATGATCTCTTTGACTATCTTTAATGAGCTCTGGAGTTGTCAAATATTGAATTGGGATCCAGTTATCATCAATTGTCAGTTAGAACATTATAAATGCATGTTTCAACCATTCGGAGCTGGTATGGTCTATATGAGTATGTGGTTATGTCATTTGGTCTCACGAACGCTGTTGCAGTTTTTATGGAATTAATGAACCGAGTGTTCTATACATACATGGACTCCATTGTAGTGGTTTTCATGGATGATATCTTGGTGTACTCTCACACTCGACATAACCATGCTACCCATCTTGAGACCACCATTATTACACTAAAAGTTCCTCAGTTATATGTTAAGCTCTCAAAATGCCACTTTTGGATGGACCAGATTCACATCTTGGGTCATGTCATCTTAAAGACAGGAGTTTCTATAGACACAGAGAGTATCAATGCAGTTGTTTCTTTGGAGAATCCAAAGAACGTCTTTGAGGTATGAAGTATTTTGGTTCTGGATGGTTACTACAGACATTTTATGCAGGACTTTTCATGCATAGCAGTGCCACTGATGGGTCTAACTAAGAAGGGTGAAAAGTACTTGTGGACATATTTCTATGTTTCAACCCTGTTGGAGTGAAAAGAGAGATTTACTTCAACAATGATACTAGTTTTTTTAGAGTTTGGAAAGATTTAAATCATAAATTGTGACGCATCAGGTATCGAACTAGGAGCAGTGCTTATGCATGGGGAAGGATTCGTTGCATATGGGTTTTTGTAGTTAAGGACACATGCGAGAAAATACCTGACGCAAAATCTCAAGTTGGTTGCAGTTGTGTATTCTCTTTGCTTTTGGAGAAATTGGCTTTTGGGATAGAATTTTGTGGTGTACACTGACCACAATAGTCTCAAGTACATCTTTGCTAAGCATGATCTGAATTTGAGTCTACAATGGTGGGTTGAGTACCTTTAGTCCTTTGACATTGATCATTCCTACACACTTGGGGAGGGAAACATAGTGGCAGATGTGTTGAGTAGGATGACTCAGATATAGGTAGTTCATGAGTCCAACAATGAGTGTCAGCTTGTGGAACTGTTCACTGAGATGCATTAATAGGTTCTTGATAGATAGATGAAAATTTTTCTTTATTCTGTAGCTTTTACCTATACCCTACTTGATCAAGTGAGAATGAGGCAGCTATTAGATTCTGAAGGCCTAATTCTATAATACAGTGTTTTAGAAGAGGACCATATTCCTAGATGGACCATAGGGGATGATGTGATCTTGGGGTTTCATGGGCACGTGTGGGAGTCAGAAAACATACATGAGGAGCTTTTCAGGATTTTTATTCCTCGGTTTGGGATGTTCATCCTAGTGTCAGCAAGATGTTTTGAGATCTACACTGTCAGTATTGGTGGCCTAGTATGAATGGAGATGTTTCTGGTTCTGTGATGATGTGTTCCACCTATTAGTAGGTGAAGGCAGAGCATCAGCTACCAGCAGGGATTTGGTAGAAATTACTCATTCCTGAGTGGATGTGGAATAACGTTGTGATGGAATTTGTGACAGGTTTATGAAGGTCACCTCATGGGAATAAAGCAGATTGGGTTCTCATTGACAGACTCACAAAGGTTTCAAACTTCTTTCCAATCTAGGAGAATATTATTGTTGATGATCTTGGAAGGTTATAAATCTGAGAGATTGTACGTTTACATGGGTTTATGTACTCCATCATTTCAGACAGGGATGCATGTTTTAATTCTCAGATCTGGTTGGGACTGCAGATGGATTTGGGTACACAGGAACTTCTAAGTATATCTTACCATCCCCAGACTGATGTCCATTTTGAGCATACAATTCAGGTGCGGGAGGAAATGCTTCAAGGATGCATCCTATATTTTGGAGGTTCTCTAGAGAAGAACATACCTCTAGTAAATTTTACCTAAGATAGTAGTTTTTAGGTGAATATTCACATGGAACCTTATGAGGCTTTTTACAGTAGGTCATGCCGATCACCACTATGTTGGTTTCAAGTAAGATAGGTCGCTATGTTGGAATCTCATCTTGTCCAGGAGACAATAATGTAGGTGGAGTTGATTGGGAAGATGATGGATACTTCACAGTCACAACAAACCTTTTTTGTTGAAAGACGTAGACGACCTCTAGAGAATGAGTTCGGAGATAATATTTTCCTACAGGTCATATCGAGGTTAGGACACATTTGGATTAGAATATTGGAAAAGCTTTCAACGAGATACATTGGGCCGTTATAGGTTTTGGAGAGAGTCGGGTCAGTTTCCTATTAATGGTAGTTACCTCATAGGTACTGGGATATGCATGATGTCTTCCACTTTTTTCATCTATAGTGTTACTTCTCAGACTCATCTCATGTTTTTCAACCTAGGGAGGTTGATTTGGAGGTAGACTCATCATTCTAGAAGTATCATATCCGCATTTTTTATCGCAGCACGAGGGTTCTTCGGGGCTAGTTTTTTCTTCTTGTATGGGTCTTGGGGAAGCGCGAGCGAGTATAGAACAATACTTAATAGAGGGAGATCAATGTGTGATCGTAGTGGCCAGATCTATTTGAGGATTCTTCTTCTCAACCTCATTTTTAGGGAAATTTGGGGATAGATTTCTTTAAGGGGGATTTTTTTAAGAACAGAAATCTTTATTTTAGGTATAGATCATGATTTTAGGTGTTTTTGAGATAAATGTGTTTTTTTGAAAATTTATAAGTTCACACCATGTACTTAAGAGTTCATGTCGTGTACTCAGTTTCCACATGTACCCATGTACTAGTCATGTAACAGGTGAGTACATGGCCATGTGAGATGGCCTGGAGACTGCCTAAAGTAGGGGTTGGTTGAAGAATGTAAACAAAATGTACATTAAATGAAATCGCCATGTAGTTTTCATTTAATTTGTTACCGTGGTTGCATAAAATACCCAAAAGTTTCTTCTTCTAGCTCTGTCTCTTCTAGGAGTGACTAGAAGTGATGGTTCTTCTCCATTCCTATGATTTGTCTTCCGTTCTCTGAATCAAACACTATCGGTTGTGTTGGAATCCCCTTTTCCAGTTATTCCTTCTTCTAAATCCTATCCTCCTAATTTATCTTCTTTTATGAGATATTCAAGGTTGATCGTATTTGAAATGTATTTAGATCTATGATGTCATAGGTCAATTCCAAGGCTGAGGTTTAACTATATAAATCATATAACGTCGTGGTAGAAGGTTTGTGTCTTTCCATAGGTGTCTTTGGATCGAATGTGAAAAAAGTGTTTAATATCTAAGGTTAGGGTATTGAATGTTTTTGAGAATTAACTGTTTTTTATGCATTTTATGTTTTGTTTTCTTGAGAAATGGTTTTTATTTTGATTTAGGTTTATCACCATGTCATTGGATGTGTTTTCCTAATATTTGTTTGATATTGGTCGTTGGGTCTAGAACTGCATGTTAGGATATTTTGTTTCCATGCCTAGTACTGTAATGATAGAGTTGATATTATATTACATGCTTGTGATATGAATTGTAGATTCTTAGCCTTGTAATAGATGAAATTTCATTGGCAGCTAGATATCGTTTGTCCATGATTGTATTACACAGGGTTGTGAGAACCTGTTGTAGTTAAACCATAGGCGGAATTGACGTTGAGGGCTTCCCCAGAGTTTATTTTATTCATTTAACATTGTAAGAACATAGGGGGGATGGATGTTGAGTGCTCCCTCAGAGTGTATATAGTATACCATCATAGACCACATGGGTAATGGATGTTGAGTCCTTCCTTAGAGAGTCTTTATTTATCGTTAAAAGACCACCAGGGGAATTGACGGTGAGTACTTCTTTAGACAGTATTTCTCTTTCTGAAACTAGAGGGGTTAGATTGTGAGAACTTTCCTAGAGGGTTTATTGTGAATTACTAGTTTAATAGTTAATAAATGTAAATAAAAGTAGTTTTTAACGATAGGAATGTTTACTTTGGAGAACTTCCGTGTTTATTACGTCATTTTTCATTTTTTATGTTGTATATATTCACTCACAGTTAGGCAAAGATCATTGTGTGGTTGCATATTGGGATTAATCTCACACCCAATTTGTGTCACATTTTTGGGCCCAAACAGTTTATATTGTTGTAGGAATAGATAAGGGGAAGAACCCTAATACTATAATTACTTGATGGTTGTGGAGCTAGATATCATGCGACCAAGTTGAGGCTTGTGATGTGGTTGGAGTATACTTTTTTCCCTTGTACTTTTGTTTAGTACAGTATTTCCATCATTGTGACATGTTTTGATGTTTTCCTTGAAATATGTAATTTTCATCATTAATATATGTCCTCTAGATTTTTATTCATTTTCAGTTTTCCACTATTTTCTTATTGTAGGGTATTACTGCTTTTTTTGGTGTATATTATTGTTATTTTATTGTATTACTCTGGCATTGAGGGCATAGTTTCCCCACTATCATACCCAAGGCCCTCACTACTAGTTGGCAGCCTCTGGGGTTCGGAGAAATGTGCTTGAGTCCATTTGACCAACCGTGTACGGGGCACGTTTGGGCGGGACCCAGAATTAGGACGTTACAGCTTGGAATATAGCCAATGTTATCTTAGTGCACTCATGATGATTTCAAGATGTCTGGAATGATCCTCAGGAGTCTTTGATTACACAAATAAGTCATCAACAAAAAAACATGAACTAATCTTGATGAGGGTGGAACATTTAGTTTATTAGGGACATAAAAATGATGGTGCATTGGTCAATCCAAACAACTAACAACAGACTCATAAAATTCCTACAAGCTTGTAAAGGAAGTCTATGGTATATCAGAAGGTCTCACCCTCCTTTGATGATACCCCAATCTCAGAACAATCTTCAAAAAACAATACTTATTAGCTGATCAAAGAGTTAATAAATTCTAGAAATTGGGTATCAGTTCTCAACAGTCGTCTAATTCAGCTTTATATAGTCGACACACAACCGTAACGATCCATCGGATTTCTTGACGAACAACCCTATAGATCCAATGGGGGTGTACTATGAAAAATAAATCATTTATTCTCCAATTCCTCAAACTATGATTGATGTACCTAGAGTTCTTCCAGTTATATTCTATAAGTTGGAATGTAAACAAGTTCTAGTCCTAGAGGTAACACTATCGTGAACACTATATCTCTCCTGAGAGGTATCTCTGAGAAGTCATCAAGGAAAACATCCAAAAACTAATTCCCATTGGAGGAAATTCAATAATCTCTCATCCTCCATAATCAAGCATGAGACATGCCACTTGGCCTTTGAGTTCACCCATATGTTAAAAAAATGGCCTTGCACGGCCTACCCAAACATCTCATTCACTATAAAGGACATATGTGTCTCCCTCAAGAGATTTTAACGACACCCTGTGACAATAATATTCTTTTTTGGGATTTCTATAACACTATCCAATCCATACACAAAATCAAATCAAAACTTATTAACTTAAGACCAAACAAGTACCATAGGAAACAATACCCACCAACATTAATTGAACACCCCTTAAATTTCCAAATATTGTTATCCCCAACTTCTAACTGTGTATCCATCAACATAACCTCAGACATACGTTCCACCTATATGACCAAAAAAACTACAAAAGGATTATAAATAAAATAATTTGAATCAACTATATCGATAAAATCACTAACCAGCGTACAACAAACATGAATCATACCTAAAATTTCCGATTAACCAACCTCACAAACTCCAGGTGTAGACTGAACCTCATGAAGCTGACCTAACCATACATTGTAGGCTGTGGTTTAAGTTTCAGGTGCTACACTACCCTAGTGATATGGGAACTCTCCCCCTAGAGTACCATGCACACCACCTTGTCTGGTACATTTATAAGAGCTCCAACATCCTTCATGATATGGGGTAATCAACCCCTTTTCTATACTCTTTTGTGGTCTCAAACACCCATTTATTCCTAGATATCAAGGTTTCCTATAGAATTTATACACATGCCCCATTCTGTTGCAATCATGTCACTCAACTGGTGGTGGAGGCACTGACTGGGTACATGTCCTGACCTACCAAACTAAGAGTATAAAACATGATCACTACTTTGAAAGATTGGTTCCTTTTTCAAACTACCCTATCCACCACCTCCCTGGTGTATACTCTCAAAACAATTATTCATACCATCAAAGTATTCACCACTAGATCACCCAATAGGAACTGCATTCAAACCACCTAAAGCCTCCTTCTGGTTCCCTTCTAAAATAACGGCATGATCCACTACATCAAATACTCTCTTCAAATTGAAGATATTCAGGTGCAAATTGATCTCATATCGGAGATCACCCTTGAAAAATATGTCCATATTTTCCTCATCACCGACCAAAAACAGAAAGAAGCATTAAAAATCCTTCAAGTGGACATCATACTCCTTCACTAACAAAACTAAATGGGTCAACCTCATAAACATTGCATCCTTCTCCTACCTCACATTCTGCAGGTATAAATTGTCCAAAAAAATTTCCTCTAAATCCTTCTATTTCATACCATAATCCTTCTAGTTCTGGACCAAAACATCTCACCTGCACTTTTCCTGAACTTACAAAATATAATTCTACAACATAACTCTCTTCTCTGAAAGATTTTCTAAGTGACCAAGAATAATTTGTATGGACTCTTTCTAGAGTTCAACTTCATCAGCTCCACCCCCTCCCAAAGAAGTTTGAGTGTGTTGCAGTGGAAAGTCCCTTGTTAGCTCAAACATACTTAGCACAATACTCCATGGGTCCTATTCTATCATCCGTATAAAATGAGTGATGTTCTCATGGACCTTCCCTTCCCCCTATTAACTTAAACCACTAGAATCTATTTCCCCACTTCTAGAGGATAATTATAAGTAAATTCTTCTTATATCCCAACTGGTACATGTCCTCACGGTGGAATTTATATACATTTCCAAACATAACTCTTGGAAAACATACATAAGTATTTCACAATATACATTAATGAAATATTTTTGTTAGCCATACATAACCCATTTCACATACACTATCACAATGGACATTATCGCACAGAGAACACTACCCATTACCATCCCTACTCGGGTAATCAATAACGTGGGGTAAACCAACATATATAGTCTAATGTCTTCTATTAGACACTATTTTATAACAATTTCAACAATCAATATGACATTCCTCCCCCTAAGCCACATTTATTTTAACTCATTTACACCTTTCATGAAGCATAATTCTTCAAATATTTTTTTGATTTATTTTTATATAACCACATTCATCTTCTTTATTAGACACCATATTCTTCAAATTTCCAAGGAAGTAAAATTTATTCAACTCTTTATGCCCCGTAGATATCATGTGTGTTCCTGTCTTGATGCATTCCACATATATCACTACGTGCCTAAAATGAAGTGTGATTTCATGACCTCATTTCATTCCATCGATGAGAAAAATATAATAAAACAAACACATCCTATCATTAATGCGTCACCCAATGGTGAAATATTATTCAATTGTAACAACACATATAAAGAACTAAAATTCCCCCCCTTGGAACTTACCATTTTCCTCATACATAGGACAGTTACTCCCATGTATGAGCTCATTTCCAAGACCCGACATGTCCTAACCTCATGTATAAAATCCCAAAATATTATGGCACATAAAATAACAACTCTGATACATTATTTTAACATCCCCATCTTGGAATCCACTAACTGGTTCCACATGTTGGGTCACCACATGACCTTAACCCCACCTCTTGTACACCATAGATTTCCAACAAGAAGCGAGAGTCGAATGGATCACATAGCGATACTATAACCTCTCTATCAGAGTATTCCATAATAGACATCATACTAAATAATCAGGAAATATAAAATTAACTATAATAATTCATTACTAACAGTTTTTCCAAACAGGGAATAAACCACCACCAAATCGTAAGAGTTTCATGTCATGATAACAATGCCAAAAGTGTAGGAAACCCAAAATGAAGACAAAATTATGTATCCCCAAAATGACTACTGAATCCAATTCTGGATCCTCATCTATGTGCATCCCAATCCCAACTCAATTCCCTATAATAGGTCCCTTTCCCATATCATAATCTATAACCACGAAATCCGCTCGAGTACTCAATGGCAGCCCGAGCATGGGGGGAGTACAACTCAGTAGTCCACCAATAAAGATGCCTAAAAAATATATAGTCTAAAAAAATAGCACATAAAATTACAAAGTGAATGAAAAGAAATAAAATATAACATGAGTTTAATTAGTTAACAAAATTCACTATATCCATTTCCATCATCAATTCCATTTTCTTCATTTATACCATCTTTGTTACTAGATTCATTCTCAACACAAGATCCATGGGTTACATAATGTCTTAATTCAGAAAATTACTATGCATGAGGGAAAAATTCAATTTCCCTACCTCACTAGGGATGAAAAATTCATAAATAATCATAACCCACTTACATTGGACCCTTAGTTCAGGTAGTCTCATCAAATAAAACATTTAGGGTCCTAGAGCATCCATCTTACATCTGAGCCCATGCATTCATGCGTGGGGTTTAGAGCCTTAGTCCAACCTGACTCATGGGAGGAGCCTTAGTCCTTTATATCACACCACCAATCCATGTCAGCAGGATTATTTAACCATTTATCACATATATCATATCAAAAACTATTCACAATCAATACACATAACATTTAAAATTCACATCACATTCAACATGTCATGCATCATCAAGACTTACCTCATTAGCACATTTACCATTCACTTAACATATCCCCTGTAATCCATTTCCCTTTTTATAATTTATCCTAATTATAAATACCAAAAATTCCCATACATTATCCAATTTATGATATTGGTCATTTCATATGCCTTAAACCATTTACATTTTTCCATTTCTATTTCATAAGAAATTGGACACTTTCAAATTAACCATTTTAACCCTTTTCACCTCATAAAAACAACCATATATTCACTTGATAATAACAAGACTCAAAATCCATTGGTTCCCCGCTATGATTTAAAATATAGTTCAACACATTTACAATGGGATCTACTTCATCTCAAAATAATACTAGGCTTGACAACACAAAACCCCATGTTCGGGAGTTCCGACACACCACATGGGTGGTCCTAAATCAGTATAATCAACCTCAACACATTTGACGGGGATCAGGATGGGTTTAATTTATCATTTAACCACCCATTTTACCAAACATTACTAAATACATGAAATTCAGAACAAGAGGGAATCAAACACACGGCCATGCAAGCACAAATCAACATCAATACAATGGAATATAACTTGTAAACCACCAATTTAGAATCTAAATATAAATGCACTCTTTTCCTAAGACATAGATCCAGATTCAAGAACCCCTTGAATCTTAAAAATATAGACCCTAAAAATGTGGGTTTTAGGGCTTCGGAAGAAGAAGATTGAAACTATAAGCTGTAATCCTGAAAAAAGATGCAAGGGGGAGAATTAGACATACATTTAGTTTATATTTTCAGGAAATGTCACTCCAAATGGCATAAAATCAAAGGAGAACCACCCTTGGAATGATTTGGGAGCTAGAGTACTTCACTAGGGATGGGAAAGGAAGAAATAGGGAGAAAATTGGGTCAAGAGAATAAAATACAAAGATAGAAATTATGTAATTTGTCACTTTTTAAAGGGGTTCACGATTCAGTCACATGGTTTTCCAAACCGTGTGCAAACCCTATGCTTGCCTCTACCCAAGAGGGGTTGAGTAACATGGTTAATTAGGTAGGCCTTCATATCTTGAAGAATAATGAAAAAACAATGTGAAATGCCTATATCCAGGGTTTTATGGTTTTGTTTTTCCCCTCGCATAGTTCACTTAGACCCTGATCCCCCTCCTCCTGACCAGCATGGTTTGGGTGCATAGTTTACAGTAATAGTGTTCCAACCGATCAGCATGCACTAGATAGTTATTTTCAATTTTCATTCATGTCTTCAATACCTAAAATACACTCAATCATTCTCATACACACATTAAAAATTCCATTAAAAAACTAAATAGATTTAAACCAAAATATTAACATGTACTTACCTCCACAAATTATGGAATCTTATATAAGTTTAAAAAAACACATATTTTAAAAATTCAATTCCTTTAAAATAGAAAGTATTTTAAAAAATTAATCAAAATACATTAATTTAATTAAAATATAATTTAATTTATTTAAAATAAATTATCTATAATGAAAATATATATTTTTGATATCAAAATAGACTTCATATATATTAATTATATTCAATTAATATCAGACTAGTAACAAGTTTACTAGTATTTATACCGAAATGATATTTTACACTTTATAATGACAATAAAACATATATATTTACCATTAAAACCAATAAATTCGTTCTAATCTGACTTCACAAATCACTCTTCTCATTACCTTAATTTTCATTTTGGATTTTCCAAAAACATTATCACTTTATGATGCGATTTTATTGTTTTTTTAGTTCTAATTATGGTGATTCTCAAGAGAAATTTGATATAGCGGATTTATTAGTTTTAAATATATTATTGTTTTATTTTTAGTACCCATTATTAATTTATTTACTTTTAATATATGTAATCATCCATGGTATTTAATAATATATGGAAGATAATGCTGAGTTTCATGTACTTTGGTTTTAATATTCCATTATTAATGATTAAAGATTTATTAGTTTGAATTATGTCTTGTATGTCTTATTTCCTAATCAATTTTAATTATTTTTGTTGAATATAAAGACAAATTTTTAAAATTATACACATATTTTTTAAGGAATGCATTTTTTTCAAAAAACTAGGGTGTTACAATCTCCCCCATTAAAAAAATTATTATCTCATAATTTTTAATTATCTCACACTAATGAGAATAATTGAGGCTATCCATAAGATATAAAAGAAATAAGATATAATTTTGTAGTGAGATATCAACCTCACTATCTTAGATTATACTGGGAAACATACATTTACCCCTATAATAATAATATCCCAAATTTTATTTTATTCACAAAACATCCGAGCTAAATAACCAACATGATTGGGTATTAATATCCATATATTGAGACTAATTTCAATAGGGATTCCATAGTCATCATTGAAATGATAGATGATAATGGTTTATTGAAGATATGAAATTTGAATTCCTTATCCAATTAATTAATATGGAATATATATGGAGTGGTATAATTCATACCCAAATTCACAAAGACTTTGAAGAAAAAGAAGAGTTTTAAGATTTTATAAATACATGCTCTTATAAATGTCTATCATACACATTTTATATAATTTGTATATAATTGTTTCACTACAATGAGTTTTAATTTATATTTGAATAACTAATCTTTAGTTGGAATATTTCATTCTTATAGAAAACATCCAAGATATAAAGGAGTTGGTAGAAACCTTAATAGATAAGATATTTAGTGTTCATAAATTCATAGTATGTATACCTTTATCAATTTCATTCATGTTATAATAATTTAATTATAAAAAAATATTTAATCAATAACTATGAAATAATAATTAGAGTAAGAAATCCTAATTTAATGAAAATCAATCAGCATATATCTTCAATAAGTACATATTCATTTAAACCTATGGAATTTAAGTCCATCCTATATCACTTTTGGTAAATAATATGTTGGTTTATATTATACCCTCTTATTCATCGAAACCTACGCCCCAAAAATAAATAAACCCCACTCTAATACTAATTGAATTGTCCGAGAATGGCATTCCTTGATCAAGTGTTGAGATAAAAAATTTACACATATTTTTTATACCAATTGAATAACCCTATAACCACACTTCTGAGTATATAGAAAAAATATAAATATTAAACAAATTATTAAATAACAAATGAAGATCCCTATAATTAATCTCCTAGATCTTATGTTAAAATAAAATCATTACAGATATTATTTTTAACCAAGTGAGACAACCTGAGAATAACACATACATATATTACATTATATTCATAATTTAAAAATAATATCTCATAGATTAAAACATAATTTTAGAAAGTTATTGTTTTTGTCTTTATATATTAACTACATGGTCTTATTATTTCATTATAGTTATTAAATATTTCCCAAATGATTCTTCAAAAATGTAATCTTTTTATACGTTTCATACATAATAATCTTCATCAATTCTAAAGGAATGGATAAATTTGAGAATCGTGAGATCATATGCATGTTAATGGTAATCATAAGATTTAAAAAATTAATATTATATGTGAGAATAAGTCAATAATGTAAGAATGAGAATATAATAAAGGTCCATGGAACTAACATATGAAAATGATGCCAAATAAAAAATATATAATAAATCATGAGTCATGGAATAATTATTTTGGAATAACAAAATACATGAATCATAGGATTGAAAACATGAGTCAATAATAGTTATCCATGAAAAAATAACAAAATAACTTAAAAATGTGTCATTAAATATAACTAATACATTCTTCAAGGCTAAAAAAATACATCATCACATAATAGATAAAGGATAACCACCAGTCCATAACATATTTGGTTTGGGATAAAAAATCATGTACCTTTTTGTGCTTTGGTTAACCCCCCAAGTACCTTTTATACTCTTCAGATAACAACTTAGGTAGATTTTTTGGCAATGGATAACCACTCATGTAAATTTTTTGTCTTAGACTCACCACATGGGTACATTTTTGCACTTGGGATAACCACCCATATACCAAAAACTTTTCGTCTTGGGATCACCAACCTTATAACGTTTTGAGAACATGAGAAATAAATAATTATATAATGAATTGAAGGGATACATTAGAACCAAAACATCATATAATGATGATCAACATATATGTGTACCACATGATCTTGAAAACAATATTAATTCCATCATATCGTAATTAACCAATTGGAAATAAATGGATTTCATGAAAACATACATAAGATATTATTATAATCCATCTAGAAAAATAAGATGGATGGTATAATTAGGTCATATCCTCAGTAAATCATAATAAATATCATTGGATGTTTCCATATATGAAAAAACTTTAATCGGATCCTTATTAAATTTATTTGGAAAATTAAATGAAATATCATTTACATTTGATATCCATTCATTTAAATAAAAATATTTATAAAATAATTATCAATAAAAATTTCATTTGAAAACCATAAAATATGAGATAGGAAATTTTCTAAATAATAAAATGAATATAGTGTGAAAAATTATTTTGGTGGAAAATGAAAAATCTTAATTCCTTTTATACTTATTAAAATATAGTCAAATGCAGCAAAAAAATTATTGTACCAATAACATTAAAATAAGATCCATTTTGAAAATAAAGTCATGCCAACAGAAAAATACCTTAATAATTTATATATGAATATATATTACATTTATAAAAAAAATATAATTTATAAAGACATAGAATATAATTATTCATGACTAAAAATAACATATATGGATGGTTTCACATACAATCAACATTATGGTTCAATTTTAAACCAAAGGAAATTAAAATGGTTACAATACATGTAAAACCTAAAAAACTACAAGATATGGAAATAAATGGGTTGAAGAGGAAATAAAATTTAATTTTACCAGATTAATGTTCAATTATTCACAACCACAATTTGATAAAGATAATTGTAAACAAACCCTTATGGATTTGGATATTTATGAGTCAAAAAATACTATAAATAAAAAACCTATGATGAAATTATAAATATATTTAAATTAATAATAATTATGATGGAACATATGAATGGGTAGTATGTACACCACACAAAACAATATAACGATCTAATGTGGGATATTTCACAATGAAAAAAAAATTCTGATGAAAATCCCTAAAATTTACTCCCAACCTCAACAAATACACTATAATATCATACATAATTTAAATGATTATGTACATAAATTATATAAAAAACTTATACATATATACAACCTTTTATAATCTTCAATTATTAATATTAATTGCACATATATTATTTAATTAATGTATATTTTTATCAACATATGTTAGTGATTTTGATTGTTTTTATATGTCTCAAAATAGAGATGTCGATCCTCACTATTTGATTCCAAGTTCAAAATTCCAATATTAGTCAATGTAATGGAATATAATTTTTGTAATTTGTTATGAATTTCCATGTACATTCCCTAGTTTTTTAGAGTTTGTTTCTCCAATATTTAATCCATAACACACTTGTCCCGTTAATTTTAAGTAACATAAATAGTATATTTATAATTGGTTAAATGTTAATATTTATATTCTATAGACAGAAAAATGTATTTATTAATATAATTTGTTACGAGAATTAATGTGTTGATATTTGTACTTGTTGAAGATAGTGATGTTATAGGAAAAATAGAAATTTATAATAATGAATATTCGAAAATAAAAACAACCTTTAAAGAATAAGTTAGTGAGTAAAGTAGTTTTTTCAGTGGATGATGTGGAAAATTATAAATCCATTAATTATGGTGATTAATCAAATATAATGGAAAAGGATCTAAGGATTTTAGAACCAACACCAAAGGCTGATTGGGATACCTATAAATTTTTGGAGATAATTCTAATTCATGGACACCTTAGAGATAATTTCATAAAACATGTTAACTCCAACAAACATATAACTTAGATATAATTCTTTATATATAATGTAGAATATTATAAATTTTTACTAGAAAAATGATAATATATTATGATATTTTAGAAAAATATTCATGTAAATAACTCTATGAGGCATGATAGAATAGCTTATTTTTTCAACTATAGAAAGAAAAAATTACATTGCAGAATATGTTAAATCCCATGGGCCTTATAGAAGAGAAAAAATGTAGTTTTCTAAGTAGCACTATATCTAAATTCTAGAAATTGGTTCTAATCTTTCCTTAACTTATGAATATTTAATGTTCTTCACTTTCGTAACATCTATTTTCAATGAAAAAATGTGGTGCTAATATGAATTGGAAATGAAATACATGGCATATAAATAATTATATGGAGTTATTGTCATAAATATTTATCTCATACATTTCAAATATGTTTCCTTAATTTATGTGAATTATTTTGTTTACTAAGTGATAATTTATTTTTTTTGGTTATAACTATTGATTGTAGGGACTTTCTACATGATTCTCTATAAGTGTTTGGGGGGTATTTGGGTCTATATTCAATATTTTTAGGTCCTTGTTTGTTTTATATATCTATGAAATCATAGAAGGCACTTTTTGACTGGAAAGTGGTAATCATGGTCCCTCTTACTCTGATTGATATTACAGTTTCTAAAAATTTCTCAAACCCTTATGATGGTTTATAAATTGGGACTAAATTTCACTCAAAATGAGAAAATAATATTTCATTTTGATAATAACTGAGTTTTTTGGGTTCTTATACCATCTTAATCAAGGTATTTTCCTTTACTATTATTTTAGGGATAAAAACAATTTATTTTCAGATATTTATGGGTATTTTAGGGTTTTTATTTTTCCTTGTTCTTTTATATTTTTTATATCAATGGAGCCCCCAAGGTGATCCAATTTTAATGTGTTTTATATACTTTTGTTGGTGAATATTTGTATTATTTCTAGTTTGGTTTCTACTCTGACTCATGTTTGGGTCCTACTTAAACACAAAGTGGTTTATCAAAAATAATGATAATCAATGGATTGTATTCGTAACATCATTTTACAATAAAATTAATGAGGTTAATTTAACATCATTATAGTTTAAAATGGGATTTAATAAGTATGTTTAAGATAAAGTAAATAAAACAATAGGAAGAATAATGTTTTACCAACTTTTATGAAATTATTCCTTATCATGTTGAATTCCTTTGAAATGGAAAACTTAAGACTCCTTCCTCGAATCAGAGGCTTAAAAATGTGAGAGATAACTCTAGTAGATAAACAATGAGTAGGTATTAAAGAGGTATTAGAAGGATAATAGTGGTTTGTATGGGATACAATAGATAACATTTTAATGGTTAAAATGAGGGAAATTTCCTGGGGAAATTAAGTTTGATGAAAGTTAAAGATATAATCAAAAGAGAGTTAGGTATGTTAGTTGAAGAAATGTTGGTGATACATTTAGGCATGAATCCCAAACCTAACAAAATAATTCTGGATTTCATAATTATAATACTAATTAAATAAGTTATATCCATTATAATTTACCTCTATTTACATCTTTTAAACTTATTTGTTTTTTTAACATGGTAATTGTTTTACTAAAAATATAAGATGTCCCCTATGACTCAATTTTGGTCTGATAAATATAATTTTGACTATATTTAATAAAATTCAATTTATAAATATTATAAATTTTCTATTTAAATGAAAATATAAAATATATTGAAAAACTCTTTTAGAAGAAAAATGACTTTTTAAATATTAAGTGTTCTTACACTAATTTAATAACAGTTACTAATTAAATATGTGTTAATATTTTTTTTTATAAATTGAAACATTACATCACATTAATAATTTAAAAATAATAAATATTATTTATTAAAATAAAATTACACAATAATTTTAAAGTAGTTATTTGAAATAACCTTTTTACTCTTACTATATTAATTAACTTTTTCCTTGCTAACTTATTTATATATGTTTTTTTGTAATTGACCATAATACATAATTTGTAAATTTTTATTTGAAATATGAAATACATTTTATTGGATTAAAATTCTAAAATAGATAGATATTTATTTTAATATAATATGTATGACGCAATAAAAACAATTTTTAGAAAAATCTATCTTTATGCATAACTTTAAATTTTTTTCCCTTACCAAGTAAAAGTAATTTAATATGTGTTAAATTATCTTGTTCTTTATATTGAAAAAACAGTTAAATAATTTCTAAACTCATGATATGAGAAATTTAATTTTTAAATAAATATATATAATATATAATAAGAACAAAGTTTTAAATTGAAACATTTTTTATACATGATTAATTAAATAAGAATTATTTACTGATCATAAATTATATCATAGATATTATTTATTTATTTCAATAATAATTCCTTGAATTTTATCAATGAATTTGATTGATATAATTCATTAAAATTGATACACTTAATAAAACAAAATTTTTATAAAAACAATTTATTTAAAATCAAATGTGTTTTTACAAATGAATGAGAATCCGTTGATTCTATAAATGAAAACATTTTCATTTATTTAAATAATTAATATATAGTAAAAATTTATGCTTTTAATATCTAAATAAACATTATTTATATTAACTATATAATGGTAATTCCAAACATGTAACATGTCAAATAGTATTTATACCCAGTTACTTTATACTTCATTATAATTGATATATATTAGGTATATTTAAACCAAAACATCCTGTAAAGTCATCATATTCTTACATTACAAAGTTCACTTACCATTCCCTTACTTTTAATTTTCAATTTTACACTAATATTTCTCCTTTCATGATATCTTTTTTTCATTATAGGTCTAGTTCTAATAACAGTGATTCTTAAGATTAAAGACGACACAGTAGATTTCTTAGATATAAAGATGTTATTATTTTCTCTTTGATTCCCCTTTTAATTTATCCACTTTTATAAGATATAATAATACATGGTATGTAATAATACATTGTAGGTAATACTTAATTTAATGTAATTTTATTATAATGTTCCACTATAAATGAGTAAATCGTTGTTTGTTTCATTCACATCTCAAGTGATTTAGTTACTAATCAATTTTAATTCATTTGAAATAATATAAAAAATACATTTTAGGATTACATACATATAGTTTAACAAATTAAAGTATTTCCTAAAACCATAGGGATTGAAAACATAGAACTATTATTGGGTCTAAAGTATGATAGAGAATAATAGATACCCACCCTTGAGGTGGTAGAATTTTTTGAATAAGAAATCAAATTAATCACCCATCAATAATATGATATCATGAATAAACCATTTAAAGGAGTTAAACATTCCCTTTTATCATATAAATTTTATTTTTTTTAATTATTATAAATTTACTAACGCTCTTTTGGATTTTTATGTACATATAATAGAGCTACTTATAGCCTTCAGGGTGAAGACGAAGAAGAGGCATCCATCAAAGAAAGGATAGATTTCGAATTAGAAGAATGGGAACTTATGCAGAAGATAATACTTTCTCAATAATGGTGAGAGTGTCAAATGGATGAATATAAAATATCTTTTATGGATAACCCTTTCTTCTGTTTCATTCCCCTATTAAATATCCATTATTCATTTAGGGGATGGGGTGTTATACATTATTTTTCAAGTACTTCAAACATAGTGTCCACTTATAGATACGAGGAATAGGTACATGTGGTGGTTCTTATAAAGAAAACCACACCAACCATTATGCAATGGATGATCACAAGTACTTCCATGTTATTAAAAGTATAAATACATAATTAGGAGAGAGGCAACCCCATGTTAGTAATTTTATTAATTTTTTGTTTTTTGTAGTTATATTTTTATCATATTTTTTATTTTATCTAAAAAACAAATGAAAAATTGTTTAATCACCTTAAGTATTACCAATGTATGCAATTTAAAGTAGGAATCATATATTTACAAGGGCTTCTATAGTTGAATTACATCAATATGTTTGTCTCTTTATTGTTCACTTATCAATTTGTTATTTCACTATCATCTATGTATATCCATCATTCTAAATCTAATTTACAATATAGTTTTATTGGAGAGTGGTGTTGGAGTTTAGTATTTTCATATCATTTATTTTTTCTAGTGTGTTTGTTTTTAGAAAATAAATAAATCACTTTTAATGTATATTTTGTTGTTCTAAAAGTTGTTTTATGTGTATTTATTTATTTTTTTCAATCATTCTTTGAGATGAATTTTTTACACAACTCAATTTTTGAACTATGATTCATTAGTAAAGATATTCATATTATTATTGAAGATCAAAAGGGAAAATGGAAATTTATATACATTTATTTCATTTTTATTTTATTTTTAATAATTTTCATGTATTTTAATAATAAATTTAAATTCAATCCCACTATTTACTAATTCAAATAAAAAACCATTTATTGAAATTTATTCTAATAAAATTTAAATTCAAATTTACAATAATATCATTTTCTTGAAAGAATAATGGAATAATGTTTTGATGAAGAACTGGAATTAATTATTTTTCAACTTTTTGTAGGTAATGAAATTTATTAAATATGATTTTTTCATTAATTTTCCATAACCTAAATTATCCCTGAGACCCACATAATACCTCAGTCCTTGTTAAGTCCTTATATATTCATGAATTTATATTTGCTTAAATATTTTTAAAAATATTTTTTACACTTACGAACATTCATCCAAAATATATCCTCGTGGTTATTTCATGTTTGAGTATTGGGGAAACTGTTTTATTCATTTTATTTATGTGTCACTATATGTGTGGGAATGTGAGATATGTTCGACAATTTTTAGTTCATTTTTAAAAAATGGGCATGAATCTTCTTTATTAATTGTATCCCATCAATATGATTTTCTTTTCAAAAAAATTATATATATTTAAAAATAAAAAATTATGTGATCCCCAAAAAAATTAGAGAATTGTGATGGGATCATACATTATGTTTCATGTTAAGACTAATAAATCAACTACAAAAGAGAAGGGGATATATGAAACATTCGTTTGAGGAGAATATAGAGAGGAATTAATCATTGTTTTTCATGAATTGCCATGCATTAAATTTTAGGATTCAATCATCCTCATTTCAACCACTATTTCTAAAATAAACTAGCCACTAACCATAAGCCACTAAAAACCCTTTAAAAAAATTATGATTTATTTAATTTCAATTATATCATCATGTGGAGAACATGGAATTATTAAAATCTTAGTTTGCAACATGAATTTTCTAAGATAGAGAAAAACTCCATATAACAATTAACTTCAGTGAAGAAAGACAGTAGATTCCATTTGAGTTTGGTCATTAAATCATTTTTAATGGATATATAAGTTTGAATATCATGTATATTGGATGAATTAAGCCATTTATAATACATACATATATCTAATATGTTTTATTTTTATTAGAAATAAACAAAAATGTCTCCCTCACATTTGAATTGGATATTTAGAACCAGTATGGTTATATCATTTCATTTAGTTCATTATATTATTTTCTAAATAAATATTCTTGAAATTATACTAATATATTATGATAATTCACCTTTATTGGAGATGAACTTTCTAAAACATGAAATGAGTTTTTATTCACTACATTTATGTCAATTACATAGTGAAATTTTATTTTTTTAATTTAAGATAAGTTATTTGTTGTCTACCCTGAGAACAAAATTTTTGTAATCTAATTTATTGAACTAAATTTGGGTGGAAATAATATTACCACTAAAATTGAAATTAAATTTTATATAATGTATCTTAAATTATTTTAAAATATTTTTAGTTTTGAAGTTGTAATTTTTTTATTAAGAACATGAATTGGACATTTTGGTTGAGATTATTATAATGTTCTGAGATTGAATATAATAAATTATTAAAAATAACATGTTTAATACGGTCGAAATAATTTATTTTTTTAAAGATTCATTTGGGCCAATATTTTGATTGAAATGACTTAAATTTATTTATGATTTGTTGAGCATGTTTTCTGTAATTTTTGATTCTTTGGATATTGTATTGTAACATTAAAATAGTTCATCATTTTTAATTTCACTCCCTAATGCCTTTATGTTAAATTTTGAAATTTTTTATTTGGAATTCTATTTCTCATGCATTATATTTAATTAATTTCCCAGAGTTTCATACTATTGAACATTGAAACTATATACAGACTCAAATTTTATTGAAATTTATTTTAAAGGTGTACATACTCCCTAAATATAAAAACAATTATGAAACATTTTATTTGTTTAGAATGCATGAATTTTTGGATTGATATAATTTCCACGTGTTTGTAATTCCATTAATTATATTTTTTATAGGGAAAACTGATAATCATGGGTGAATGAAAACATCTATATATACATATATTTTAACATTCCATTTATAGTGGCCTCAAGGTTTAATTAATATTTACATGAAACATATTTTTATTATTTATAATAATTAATATAATTAATTTTTTGATGTCTTATATTTTGAATTTTAATTCATTAATTCTTTTGGTTTGATTTTTTGGTCACTCAAATTTTTTTTGGAAATGTTTGAAATTAATTTTTGAAATGATGATGTTTTATTTTAATCATTTTCAGTATAGGTAGCCACATAATTTCTCTATACTCATAGAAAATCACTTAATCTGAAATCCATTATTGAAATAGTCGTGCACTAGATCTCTAACTCTATCCCCACATAAGGTAGCCCATTCAGTAGTTCTCAAGTCGGGGTTAAAGACTTGAACATAATAACAGCAACCAATATTTTCTCACCACATCGATTCAACCATCTTTATCCTTTCTAGAATCAAACATCTCAAAATTAGTTTAAAAACCCATGAAGTTCCCCAACACCATCCAACAATATATCTTCACTCGACACTAAAAACCCAAAACCAATCCTAAATTTTTATCAACCATTTTTAGAATGAAATGTCAACAATTGGGGATGAAAGTGACATTAACTTCATTAATTATACATGGATCCAAATGATTTCACTAGTAAGTAAAAACCCTTGAAAGTGTATCTCCATTTTTATATCATGTGTAATGTAACAACCAAGATTTCTTTTTGATTTTCCTTTGAAATAAAACCTGTAGTAACAAATATCATTCCTTACACACATCACCGAGTCAATATGAACCACAATATAGTAAACCATTATAACAAAGCCATTAAATTATTTGGTATGAATCTTAATAAAACTTTTATGAAAAATATGTCAAATATTTTTAAATAATGAAATTTTACTTATTAATTCATAATAAATAAGTACAAGATTTTCAGTAAAGTCATTTTATGCTTCACAAATATGTTTTCTTAAAAAATGTGTTATATTATTTTCCTTGTAAACATAATAATTAATTTTTAAAAAATTTTGAAATTTTATTTGAGGAAATATATATCATTTCTAAAAATCATAATGTTAATATTATCTTAGCAATTTTTTTATAAATTTTCTAAAAATAATTTTTTTCAGTGAATAGTGAAAAACTATATTTTTATAAAAAAGTGTCCTTTATCATTATATAATGGTCCCATTATGTTTCAAATTTGATATTAATGTCACATAAGTACCCTTTAATTTTAAATATTTCAATTAATTACATAATAATACTAATCATTATTTATTTTGATATAATTTCATTTTTTTGGTTTCAAAATACATTAATCTAAAAACTATTATTATGTGCGTAAGGTGTTTTTACAATAATAGATTAAATTTATTTCTAATAATATATAACAAAACGAATCTAAAAATTACATATTCTAGTTTTTTGAAAACTAAAAATCACATTATTTTCTAAAATATCTTCTGGTTTTAGTGTTTTAGATAGTAAGAATAAACACTTATATAGTAAACACATATATTACAATTGGAAACCTGTACTGAATATCAATTTTTTCAAAAAAAAAATAATCATTTTTTAAAATATTTCATGGTTTATTTTTATTATAGAATATTCATTACATTCAAGTTCACTTCCTTACATCTCGTACCCATATTTTTACCCAGTGAAAAAGAAATTAAAGTATGGGATGGGAAAAAATCCGGAAGATACATAAAAAGGAAATAAAGAAATTGTTAAACCATGAATACATATAAACACATGAAAACATTTTTACAATGTTATAATTTTCACCCCCAAAACATAAGCTATATAATATACCTCATGAAATCATAAATTTACTATAAAACTCAATAATAAACATAAATCATAAAAGTATCATTTTTCAACAATTCCATATCGCTCTTACAATTTCTATAGCTATCATAGATACATAGGGAATAACCTTCATAGTGACATATGGAATTCCCACAATAGTATAATCCCACAATATCTTAGTCGAATCCCAATAGGATAACTCTATCTCATTAGCCAATTCATTTGAGCAGTATAATGGGCTCACCCACCCCCGATTTATCAAAAAACCACTCTTACTCATAAAAAATTCCCCATAACCCTAACATAATCCAAACTCTTAAATCATGCATAAAACAGAAATAACATTACTATTTTAAATCACTTATCATTTTTGCAAAGCTACGCACTAAAAAATGAAATCACATTATTTGAAGATAAATTTCTTAACTATTAAAGGAAACATCAAAACCGAAAAGTTACATGAAAGTTCTAAATTTCATTAATGTTTTATTTGTTAAAAACATTCCATTTTTCTTTTGTAAAAATAGTTGAAAGAGTAACTTTAAATGTGGGTTTTAAAATAACATTCCTTATATAAAACCATTAATGAACACTTTTTGAAAACATTTCAAATAAAATAGAAAATTATAATTTTAAAACATTCATTTCCAAATAAATACATTCCTAAAAACAATTTTGAAAACATGTACATCAAATATAATGATTTAGAAGAATAAATCATTCAGACATATAAAACCAGGATTTTAGTTACAAAGCCCTCAAAAATTACATATTATATAAGTGAGAATTAAAAAAATTAACCACTTATATGAATTCACTAAAAATATACAAAAATTAAGTGTAAATACTGTAGAAAATATTTAAAGTTCAGTTCCCACATAAGCTTATAACAACATAATCAAGAAGTAAAAGTTTCATCCAAAAATGAAAATTGTGTTAAGAATTCACTTACCACTTTCTAATCAGTAGAATAATATTATAAATGAAATATTGACATTTCAAAAACATTAAATATCATGTTAATAAAAAAATAAGGATATGAAATTTCATTGGATATTTATATAAACCACATAATATAATATAGATGAATGTCATCAAAAAATGTCTCAATAGAAGAAATTGAGAAAATCACTGTTACCTTGAGTCTGACTGGTCACGTACAATCATTATCTTACAAAATAATAATAATCGGATAGTTATTCACATTCTTCATAACCTTTTTATTTTTAATTATTCTATTTATATCACTTATTTTCATTTAATAAAAATTACTTATTAATTTATGTTAATGTGGGATGTTTTGAAGTTATTCGGTACTTGAGTCCACAAATTAATTTGGGATGATGCCTATAGTCAAAGTGGTCATTAGTAAAGTATATAGAGAATTATATTAATGAAATAGTAATTCATTTTATAAATATATTATTCATTCAAATCAAACTATTCTATATGGTTATGAAAACTGAACTACGTTATAATCATGGAAATAGAAGGATGGACATACACATGAGTAATGTTCCCAATTTTCAATGTTCATTATAGAAAAAAGGAAATTATTATTTTATCCTTAAATAATGAACATAATATAATTAATATTGTATTTTTTATTTAAATATATATATATTCATCATCCATGTGATTTGGTGATTAAAAATGAATCACATCGCTTCCTATATGTGATAGTTCACACGTACGTTTGAATGATTAATTTTTTTCTATTTGATAGAAAAATGATGGATATAGATGATGATATTATCATGATAAAATCCCAGTATATTAAGGATATTTATTTTTTTTATTTCACCCTGGTTGAAGGATATTTGAAGGAAGTTTAAGAAGAAATAAAAAAGAAACACATAATTTAAAGAAATACCATTTCATCGAACAATCTTCTTTGATGAACACGTTAAAACTTCTATGATGAGTATTATGCCTAAACTAATAGCATAATAAAGAAGAGAGGAATTATAGTAATGTAATTTTTAAAATCATTTTCTGAAAAAATAGGTTTTTTAATATGAAGAAAAGTGAAGAATAGGTTTCCTTTTATAGGAGTGGAGAGTGGCACGTTTTGAAATCCAAAAAATATTAATATATAATAAAGCATTTATAGATACAAAGACTTCCAAATGGTCTATAATTGAATTTGGGAGGATATTTTCAACCATATATTATAACATTTTTGATTGTTTAACATTTTTGTGATTTTTAAATAATCTAATAATATATTAATTCAATAAAAATACATTATTTTCAAATTTGATACTATTTAATTAATTTGACTTAAAATACATCAAGAAGAAGTGGGAATTTAAATACAATGATTTCAAACATATATAATATAACTAATAAATCTATAAAAATCTTCATAAATGTTAAATCATCCAAAATATATCGTAATTAATATTTTTAATATCAAAAATTTTATTTTTTTATTAATTAAATAAATATTATTTTAGTATTAAGAAGAATTTATGAAAATTATATAATTTATAAAAAATTAAAATAAAATTATATAATTAGAAAAACTCATTATTATAAAAATATACATTTATATGCATTCATTTAATGATTTGTTTCATATTTGGACAGATATAGTATATAAAATACATAGAGAGTGATATTTTATATCAACCTTTGATTTAAAAAATATATAAGTTATTATCATAGAAAAATTTCCATTAAACAACTACAATTAGATCCTAATGTGAGAAGGGTAAAATAATATTCATCAAACAATTTTTCGATTAGTTTAGGTCACATTCATACCCTTATCTTTTGATTTTAACTCATATTTAAACACTTTAACTCTTATCGTGACAATATGTGGTTTCACACTTTGAAGGTTAATATATTTTCTATACAAGGAAAAACAAACCATAAATGAGTCATTGATGATATTTTAGGCCATATCCAAATTATTTTGATTAATTTTATGATTTATATTTTCATATCATTCAATAGAATATTTTTTTAATGTCATTAATGTCAATTTTTGCACAATTTATTATTATTTTTTATACAAAGATTAGGACAACGAGATAAATTTGAACTAATACTTATAAAATATAACTAAAATATCAATTAAATCAATAAAATTTAATTATTAAATTTAATTATCAAATTATCATTATTATAATATCATTAATTTCATATTTTCTTTAATTAAATAATTACTGCACAATCATTATGTTTGTCTTAAATTTCATTATGTCTTCCCTAAAAATTAAAAATAAACACATATGAGGAATATAATCATTTTTTCATTCAAATTTAGATTTTTAGCCTACAATATGTCATTTATAACTCTATATTAAAAATATATCACTTATTAAAAATAACAGTCTTCTAATATTGACTTCTCATAGAAATAAATTACTTTAAATGGATTAAAGTCATCTCAGTGGCTCTAATATCTCAAAAAATAGGCACAAGCATGATTTTGGAAGAAAACAACTTCTCCAATAAATTTTTTATAAGTTTTAGGATAATTTGATAATATTTATAATATTATTTTTACCCTTAATTATATGATTTACCCTTAAAGGTGTTAATAAAAACTTCTGAACATACTATTCATATTTTTTCCACAAATAAATGTAACAAATTTACTAACATTATATAATACTATTCCAAATATGGAATCCATTTTTCACAATATAAAACACAGAAGTGGTAATAATTAATCTAAAATTTATCACGATGATAGAAGTGGAAAACTAGTTTTTAAAGTGAAAGTATTCCAATGATTGAAATATTTTTATATCGAAATTCATGGTGAAATTGATTACATTGACTTAAATTGGATTAAATGATAAAAAAATATATAATTATACTTTAAAATAATTTATAAATATAATTGAAAACTATAAATAAATTTAATGGAAAATCAATTTTGAATTAAAATCCAGTATTTTTCACTATTAATCAAGACTTAAAATTTATCATAAATATAAAAAAATTATTCCAATGTAAATTTTGATAATCCTATTTAAAAACAAGTATAAAATTCTATAATTTAAAACAAGTGTTCCATCAAATGGGGGTAAAACTGCATTTTAAAAAAATACTTCTCCTATGTGTAAAACTAGATTTGTTTCTTATATCATGTCTAGAAAACATATAAGATTAATGTGAGAAAATATATTTTATATTATATATATCATTAATATAATCAAATAAGAGTGAATTTTTTATTTACTCGTATAATACACATTTGTGCACATTTAAATAGTTTATGAGAAAAAAAATTTCCTTTTATTTTTAAAATGGTTTTACATTCAGTTATAATTAATTTTTTACTATATAATTAATTATATATAAATATTTAAACCATATCTTCACAGTTTAGTTAATACAGTTCATACACACCATTCTAATGGATATTCAATAGTGATAGCATTTAAATAATAATATTTAGGTATTCTTTAAGATTGATGTGGCATATCAAGTACACTATTGAATAGAGTATTTCTTTTTTTTAACTTGGGGTTTAACATTCCCCCCCCCCCTTGTAAATTTCATCCTCATAATATTTAATTAAGTCTGAGTAACCAGGGTTTGAATTTTCAAAATACCTTTACTGAAATCCCACATCAGAAAAATGATAAATTAAAATTTCACATTAAAATAAATAAAGTGAACTATGATGGTCACCTATGAAAACAAAGACAAGGGTTCTAGGTAGGAAAACCTAAACATGAAGGAGAAAACTAACAATAAATTTCTGATGGATAGTAGTAGATTGTCGAATGATGAGAAAGTTAACAATCACAAAACCATAAATTTGTGATGGTTTAAAATTTCACAGATATCATTTTAATAAAATTAAATGGATAATGTATTCTTAAGACCCTTTTCATACAATTGAGGAATTATTTTACTAGATGGACTAAGAACATACAGAAACATGTTTAATTTAAATGTATAGTTTCCTAATTTAATTATCTTACTCTACAAACTCATTTTAATATACAAATAATGAATATTCAAGAAAAATATTCACACCTGAAGTACTAGAATAAGATTCTATAGAATCTCAAAGTCCAAAAAATATTACCTATATATTTATATTTTCTTGAATCCTAAAAAAACCAAAATGGTTAGGTTAATATAAAACAATTCTCTAGAAATAATAAACCATTATTTAACAAAAAACTAATTTTAATCTCCAAAATTTAATAGTAATACCCAAAGATCAAAATAGACAATTAATCAAATTAATATCCATAAAATTACTCAAAAATTCAATGACTATGATTAAATCCCAAAAATAATAAGTATTTGATAACATAGTATTCCAACATAAATTTCAACATTTATATCCAAATAAAATAAATCACTCTTAATGTATAATTCAAAAAATGTAATTTCCAAAATAATATAATCTCCATGGAAAATTAGTTATTTCTATAAATTATCTGAATCATCCTAAGTCCACAAAAATATCATCTATTCTTAAAAATACCATTAAAACATTAATTATGAGAAAAAACCCCATAGTATTTTTTTTACCTTGAACACGAACATATTTTGATATAATATTAATCACTTAATAACAAAATTATTTTTATATCCCACTGTTAAATATTTGATAAAACATATGTTCCAAAAATGAATGTATTCTTAATCTGTTAAATCATTTATCTAAAAAAATACATACCAACTGGTAGTAACGACCCATATATTTATAGATTAATAAATTTTAATTTCTATTAATATTTATGAATAATAATTTATTTTTATGTTAAATGGGATGATATGTTTGATAGCGTACTCATCATGAAACAATAGTTTTCTTTTAAAACGTATGTTTCATACACTTTGAGTTATACCAAAAAATAATATAATAATTTATTATTTTAAATGTTAGTTAACTCATATCCATTGTATTAGATTGAATGAATATAACTAACTAAAATATTATTTCACAAGTTTTATAAATGGTTTTACATTTATCTAATAAAATTTATTAGCTTAAAATGAAAATGAATCTAATTTTTAAGCGTAAATACTCTAAAATGTTTAAAAGGTAGTTTTACCGCTTTTTGATGGAGAACCCTTTTTAAATACAGTTTTTTTCACTTTTATATGTTTCATTTTAAAAAATAAACTTCTTATTTATATGAAATACATCAAATTTTACTTTGAAAAAGTTTTTGATATTTTTCTGATAAAGTTCATTTTATTAATGAATAGTGAAAAATATTGCATTTTACGTTAAAAATGTCTTTTAATCTGATTTATTTATATGGATAAATTATCATTTTAAATGGTTTTAATGTGTAATTGTATTATATTTTTACCATATAATCCAATGTTTGTCATTGTATTTAATTTTACTTTGAAATTTGACATGAACACATGTTGATATTTTTAAAGTTTTTACTTCGTAAAAACATGCTTTCTATCTTTGATAATGAAAATTAAATTTAAATTAATTAATATAACATATATCTTTTGAATTTGGTAAAATTGAAATCATTTTTGAATTTTATATATCAAATTTATTTTTGGGTGAATTTTTGGTATTTTTCAGAAAACGTTCAATTTTTTATGAATACTGAAAACACTGTGTAGTTGTTAAAAACCTACTTTTTCATTTCAATGAAATTTTACCTCTTTTTTGAAATTAATGTGAAAAATCCGACATACATGGTTCCCATACATAAGTTAAATGTGGTTCAATATGAAGGAAATAATTTTTCGTGAATAGTAACATTTGATTCTTATTCACCGAGGTTAAAGGTAAATAGGGTAATTCAGGGTGAAAATAATATTATAATATTACAAAATTACCATAAAACTAGTCTTAACATTATTGGATGAGTCATGTTCAACCAATACAATCCTGGGGAAGAATTTTTGGACTTTGAAATCCATTTGGGTAAGATAATGACATTAATATCTTTTTATTTAAAGTAAAAAGTAAAATATCATAAACATGTTTTGTTTTGCCAAAACAATTTTAATGTGGGGTTATATAATTGATTTTATAGACTATAAATATTAATTAGAAAGAAAAAAATATTTCCAATATCATGGTATTTTATTTATAATTTTTATACATCATATAAATAAATTTATTTATGACACAATAATGAGGTAATGATTACCTCATTAGTGAATGTTTTCAGTAAATGAGATTATAAATATTAAAATAAATTTATATTGGAATATTCTATGTCATCCAATAATTTTCTATATTATGATGACTTTTTATCCTTTAATTAATTATGTTTTTTCGAAGTTTTCGTGTTGGTTTGGATTTTTAAAAAAGTAATGATATGAATAGTTTAAAAATTGACATAAATGAGTTATTAAATCAATTAATATTTTACTAAATGATAAAATAGTCCTAAAAATCTAATATTTGTCCAAATGACGTATATGTTGTTCGTAATTTCATTAATGATCCATTTTTGGTATCTTTTAATTCCATAAGAAATATATTAACCATATCTTATGAATATATAAGAAGACATGGAAAAAGTTAAATAAGTTAACAAAGGGTTAAATAAAAATGATAAAGATTAAAAAATATCCAAAACCTATCCAGTTATTACTGGATAATTTTATTTCTACTTATATTAATCTTATCTAAGAATAAAATTAGTTTTTTACATTTTGAAACAGAAAATAATTTTATAATAAAATAATACTTTCAAACATTCCTAAAGAGCCCGTCCTCCCTCTTATAAAAGGCCATCACCTGTAACCCCTTACTCACTCCTCTCAATCACTATGGCTCATCTAACTTCTACCCAAATAATCTATCAACATCCCTCAATTTCTCTTAGTGTCCTTACCTTAGGCAGAAGTAACTTCAAGAAATCCTTTTGGTTCAAACCAAAGGGAGTTACCCAATATAAAGGTAATGTCTTCCATCAAGTTCCCTTCTTTTATTTTATTGATTCACACCCAATGCTCTTCTTATTATTTTTTTACATAAAAACACTAGTATCATCCATATATTAGGTTTTCTTATGATAATTATTTTAACAACACTTACACACACCTCCGTCTAATTGGTAAAGAGCATACTATTTTTGTGGACGTCGAACTACTACCTTAGGAAACGATGATTGTTCAACCTTCTCCTACAACCTCTTATGGTGGCCATTAAGATGGAAATGTATTTATATGTGATATATATATTTTGTTTATATTATATCTATTCTTCTATATTTTTCATTTATATCATACCTTTATTGTATCCATAATGGGTAAATGTGATAATTTAATTTGAGGAAGTGCGGACTAACACCCCCTAAAAGTGATATGAATCATTTATTCCATATGGGGAATGTATAAAAGGAATAGTTAATAAAATAATATATTATATTATAATGGATTTATAATATACCTACGTAACAATTTGTTTTCATTCCATTAAATATAAAATAAAAATGAAAGTAGCATACATGCGTACATACGGCTTACCGTCTTCATGAACGGTGGATTTCATTTCTTATCTCCAAATGTTATGTACTATTATAAATACATATAGATATACTGGATATATATGATATAAATTATATCTAAAACATGAATATAATTCTGTAGTTAATGGAATTTTGACAACAAGGACGATTTGTAATTATAAGAAGTTCATTTTTGAATCATGTACCGAATATCAACAAAATGGCCGTTATTAACTTAAATGATTATATATTGTCAATAACACGGTAATAAGTGATAAAAAAGTAAAAATAAACTTTAAAACGGTTTTCAATCAAGTATAAATTATCTTTAGTTTATTATTTAGGAAATTAAATAACAAACATGTCAAGTCCGACACGAGGTAAAGATTTTTCATCTCACTTTTTATTCCCATGATATTCAAGCTATATTTGCCACCATTTCCTTTTTTTGGTGTATGTACTGACAATTATTGTACTAATTGTATAATATACTTTAATTAGTCGTTATTTACATCTTCATTGTATGATCCTTCATTTATGTGGTGTATGATTCGTAAGTTATCGAATCGGTAAAGGAACCTTTCACCCTCCTCTTCTAGTCAAAGACTTCTTTTATGTTATGTATTTTAAATTTCTATTTTCATATATTGGGATATATTCTTATATATCCTTATTCCAGTAAATTTTATTTCCATGTGATGATAGACCCTTTTCTATCTCATCAACTCATTTTATTAATTTTTAAGTGACGTCGTTAGGCTATCAATTTTTTGTAATGGAACTTCTTCACCCAATTTCAAATCTTTGTTTTAAACTTCTTCTTCTTGATTATGTTGTACTATGAATAGTTTTGAATGACCTCTGATTATTTTAAACTTAATATACAATTATATTCAATGTATTATTATTTGTCACACATAATTATGTCATTGATTTTTCCTTAATCTTACGACATGATCTTTGCAACTGACTTTGCCTCAGTTTATATTCCATTCAGACTTATTTGTTGTTATACACAAATTCACTTTTATATGGTGTATATACTTACCTTTGACATATTATATCATTAATGTACTTATTCTCATGATATTATAATCATTGATTAATGTTATTCCTCAATTATTTGTATCCAAGCCTCTCTCATTTGGTTAGGAACTCTTTAACAAAAATATCATGTTAAATGTTTTTTAGATTTATTCTTCTAAATCGTTCTCATTAATGTCCATGTTTTAAAAATGTTACTAAGTATTTATTTATATGTAATTGAATGTTTTAAAATTAAAATTTCTTCCAAAAGCTTCAAATTGGTATGGGACACATTGATTCAAAAATATCATTATTAAATGTTTTAAATGGTTTTGAAAATGTTTTGAGAAAGCAATTGATTATGTCAATATCTAAAAATGATATATTGTGATTTCAGTTTAAAAATTTTATCATTCATTTAGGCTTGATTCATATGTTATGAATATGTTATGGTTCATGGGAATTTTTTACGTATATGGGTGGTTCCGTGATAAACCTAGTGCGGGTGAGCCTGAGATAGCTCTCAAATGCATTGGGTAACGTGACGAAGGTAAATGTTAATATTTCTCCTAATATATTTAGGGAATATACTATGATGGGTATTCTAATTATAACTCCCTATGTAGTTATGAAAGATACAATGTAAGTTTTGTATGGATACCATAAGTTACCTTAATTATTTATGATTTCAATTTGTTATTCATAAATCTTATGATTGCATGAGGTATGTTAAAGAAATTATGTTTTGTATGTATTGATGGACTAATGATTTCTTTCCTTATTTTATTACACTTACGGATCTTTTTATGCTCATCCCATGTTTTTTAAATTTTTTCACAGGGTATAATGCTGGTTAAGTGAAAGGAAGAATTCAAGAAGATTTATATCCAGAAAAGAATTACTGTTTTATTATAAGCATTTTTATTTTATGAAAAAATGGATACGGAGTAAAAGTGTATACTTTGTAATATTTGAGATTTAATGTAATAGTTATGGACTAATTCTTTATAACTATGAACCTGAAAATATCCTAAGTGTTAATTCTTGATTTAACATAAGTTTAAGTAATGTTCTAAGGTTGGGGCCTTATAGTTTGTATCGAAGGTCCATTTAGATAACTTTAGAGGATAGGGTGTTATTTAAGAATAAGGGTCATAACCATAATTTTTATCTTGTTATAAAGAGTCATAGTTATTTTAGAGGTGATAAATGGTTATTACATTTTGGGATGCAAAATCAAAGGTATTAGATAACCATTGAGGATAAAATATGTTTTGGTTGTTTTTTAAGAACTTATATCACTTTTGTGAATGTTATAAAATTATATAATTTTTTAGAAATGAAAATATGCAGACCTTATGACAACATGTCATTTCATACAATGCCCTGGGAATCAAACCCATAACCAATGTGTGATTTGGATTTATCACCTACCATTGGACTACGTGAAGTCCTTGGTTAGTATGACTTATTTTTTTTAGTTAAATGATGTTATTTATCAATAATAAGTTTGTTTGGGATATTATTTTTTATCAAATGGATATCCTCAGTATTGGAAAATGATTTTGTGATTAAGTGATAAATCTCATTTTGGAATATTTATTCTCTTTTGGGAACAATATATACTTAAGGAAAATATAATACAATGGGATTTCATTTGTGGAGTAATGGTTGAAACTTTATTTTGTAAGAATCTAGGTTTTAATTTCAGATTAATGGTGATTTGGGTTATTTATGGAAATGATTGACCTATCATAGATAATATGTGATTAGGTTAATTAATTTTAAATATTGTACTTTTAAAGTAGCATGTGTTATTTGGAGATAAAAGTTAAGATTTACTATAGAAGTCGATGTGATTAAATTCTTCCATGTTTTGGGTTTCAATCTTAGTTTAGATTATATTGAAGTATTTTACAGACAATTGTTTATAGAATGGTATTTTTTGACTTTTTGAACTGTTTGTTGAATTTAAGAGATTAAGAGTAGTATTTATTTATCCTTTTGTGGATTATCTGATCTCATACTAACCAATTTGGTTTTGTTTAATTTCTACAGACAGGGGAAATATATAGTTTGCCTTTAATGGAATATGTGATTCTCTATATGTATATTATATCACTTCAGGTGTTACCAAGTCATATAGAATACTCATGATTTGGGGAGAAGATGAGTTTTTTGTAGAAACATATTAAAAGATGAAACTCTACATGAAAATTAAGTATACTTCTTAACATGCTTAGTCAGTTTCATAAATAAATTCTTCAACATTATATAATTGAACTTATAACAAAAACATTTTTCATTTACTTTTCCTATATGGAATGTAATGATCGTTTAACCCATCACATGTTACTAGTTTTCTTGTTGTTAACATTCTCCTAATCATGTTTTCTTTCACACTCCATCAGAACTTGACACATAGTTTATACCCTATATCCCTGTTTTTATACATCGAATCCATGTTTGGGTTATCTTGAGTAACCTTTGTACTTATCTTTCATTATTTAAAAGTGATGGTTTAATTGACACTTTTTCTGATGTGTGAATTTCAATGAAGTTTCAAGGCCCAATTTTAAAATTACGAGGGCACAATTTCAAAAAGGGGGAATGGTGTAACGACCCATGTATTTATAGAATAATACTTTTTCATTTCTATTAATATTTATAAATAAGAAATTATTTTTACATTCAAGGGGATGATATGTCTGATAGTGTACTCAACATGAAACAATGGGTTTCATTGAAATCTTACGTTGCACACAACATTGAGTTATACCGATAAATAATAAAATATTATTATTATTTTAAATGGTAGTTAACGTCTACCCATTTTATTAGAGGGAATGACCATAAATAAAAATAATATGATTACATGTCTTTGTTAAATGTTTTTACATTTATCTAATAGAATTTATATGCTTAAAATGAGAATGAATCCAATTTTTTAAGCATAAATACTCTAATATTTTTAATAGGTAGTTTTACTGCCTTTCGATGGTGAAGCCTTTTTAGATCTATATTTTGTCACTTTTATATGTTTTATTTTTTAAAAATTAAACTTCCTCTTTAGAAGCTAGACATCAAAATTTACTTTTGGTAATATTTTTGTATTTTTCTTATAACGTTCAATTTTTTAATGAATAGTAAAAAATACTGCATTTTAAGTCAAAACGGTCTTTTCAACTGATGTATTTATATTGTTATATTATCTTTTTAAATGGATTTAAATTTTAATTGGATTATATTTTTACCATTTAATAAAATGTTCTTCACTGGGAGTAATCTTACTTTGAAATTGGACATAAACACATGTCAATCTTTTTGTAGATTTTACTTCTTAAAAACATGCTTTCTAGTTTTGACAATGTAAATTAATTTTAAAATAATTAATGAAACCTATATGTTTTTAATTTGGTAAAATAGACATCATTTTTGAATTCGAAATATCAAAATTATATTTGGGTGAATTTTTTGTGTATTTCTGAAAATGTTCAATTTTTTATGAATAGTGAAAACAATAAATAGTAGTTAAAAAACCGACTATTTCATTTAAATGAAATTTTAGCACTTCTATAAATTGAATTTAAAAAATCCTACATACATGTTTGTCATCAGTAAGTAAAATGTTCTTCACTAGGATAAAATAATATTTTGGTGAATATTAACTTTTGATTTTTATTTATCATGGTTAAAGGTAAATAGGGTAATTAAAGGTAAAAATAATATTATTATAATATAAATTTACTATAGCACTTTTTATAACCTTATTGGATTAGTAATGTCCGACCACTTTAATCCTTGGGTATAACTTTTGTCCTTTTAAATATATTTAGGTAAGATAATGACATTAATAACTTTTTATTTAAAGTATAAATAAAAATATCATAAAGAAGTATTGCTTTTCCAAAAAAAATTAATGTGGGGTTATATAATTGATATCTTCGACTATATAGATTCATTACAAGGATAACGATATTTCAAAAATTATGGTATATTTTTATAATATTTATACATCATATAAATAAATTTGTTTATAACACAATGATGATGTAAGGATTGCCTCATTAATGAATATTTTAAATAAATGGGGTTATAAATATTAAAATAAATTTATTTTGAAACTTTTTATGACATCCAAGAATTTCATAGATGATTATGACTTGTTATCTTTTAATTAATGAAGTTTTTTTTTCAAAGAATCATGTTTTTTTATTTTTTAAAAAGTCATGATATGAATAGTATGAAAATTGACATAATGAGTTCTTAAATCAATTAATATTTTATTAAATGATAAAATTGTCCAAAAAATCTAAGATTCGGAAAAATGAAATATATTGTGTTAAAAATGTCATTAAGGCTCCATTTTGGGTAGCTTATAATTTTACTGAAAATATATTAACCATATAGTATGAATATACAAGAAGACATGGTAAATATTAAATAAGTTAAAATGGTGTCACAAAAAATGATAAGTATTAAAAAATATCTAAAACCAGTCCAATTCTTATTGGATGGTTTAATTTATACTTATATTCATATTATCTTCTAATTTAAGGAGTTTTGGACCTTTTGAAACCGAAAATAAGTTTATAATAAAATAATACTTTCAAACATTCCTAAAGAGCCCCTCCTCCCTCTTATAAAAGGTCATCACATCTAACCCATTACACACACCTCTCAAGCCCATTGTCTCATATAAACTCTATCTAAATAAGTTCCAAATATCCCTATATTTTTCTCATACTCCTTAACTTAGGTAGAGGTCACTTCAAGAAAGCCTTTGGGTTCAAACCAAAGGGAGTTACCCGATTTAAAGATGGTGTCTTCCCTCAAGTTCACTACTTTTATTTTACTTCCTCACTCCCTAGGATCTTCATATTATTTGTTTACACAACAAAAATAGTATCATAAATATATTAGGTTCTTTTTATGAGAATTATTTAAACTAAACATACACAAGTTTCTGCCTAATGGGTAAAGAACATACTATTTTTGTGGATTGTGAACTACTGCCTCGCGAAATAATGATTGTTCAATCTTATCCTACCACCTCTTATTGTAGCCATTAAGATGGAACTGTATTTATATTTGATATATATATTATATTTATATATTATATATTTTTTTATATTTTAAATTTATATCATACATTTATGGTTTCCATAATGGGTAAATGTTATAATTTCATTTGAGAAAGTGCAGATTACCACCCCCTCAAAGTGATATGACTTGTTCGTTCCATACGTGGAATATATAAAAGATGAAGTTAATGAATGTATATATTATATTATACTGGATTTATAATATAACTATTTATAATTATCTTTTCAATCCATTAAATATTAAATAGAAATGAAAGAAGTATTCATGCATATGTAGGCCATACCATCTCAATGAACAGTGCATTTTATTTCTTATATCCAAATGTTTTTTACTATTATTAATACATATATATATAGGATATATATGAGATATATGATATATAAATCATGAATATAATTCTTTATATATTGTAATTTTGACAACATGTACAATTTGTAATTATAAAAATTTCATTTTTTGGTCAAGTACCAAATATGGAAAAAACGACCGTTATTAACATAAATGATTATATAAGGTATATAAATTGGTAATAAGTTATATAAAAGAAATAATAAACTTGAAAAGGGTTTTTAAGAAATTATAAATTAACTTTAGTTTATTATTCAGGGAATTAAATAAAAAACGAGTCAAGTCGGACACGAGGTAAGGCATTTTTATCTCACTTTTTATTCTCGTGAGATTCATACTATATTTGCCTCCATTTATTTTGTATGGTGTAGTAATGTACCATTAATGTTTAATTGTGGAATATAATTTCATTTTTGGGTATTTAAATCTTCATTGTGTGATCCTTATTTCATGTGGTGTATGTTTTGTAAGTTACCGAATTGATGAAGGAACCTTTCACCCTCATCTTCTAGTCAAAGAATTCATTTATGTTATGTTTTTTAAATTTCCATTATCTTATTTTTGGGATATTTTATTCTATGTACTTATTTCTTTAAATTATATGTACATGTGATGAGAGACCCTTTTCTCTCTCTTCAACTCATTTTCTGAACATTAATGTAAAGGCGTTATGCTGCCGAATTTTTGCAAAGGAACTTCATAACCCAATTTTAACTCTTTGGGAAAAACATTTACTTCTTGATTATATTTTTATATGAATTTTTGTAAATTAACTCTCATTTTTTACAATTAATACCCACTTATATTGGGTATATTCTTATTTTTCACACAAAATTATGTCATTGAATTTTCCTTAATCTAATGATATGATAATTTCCAGGGACTTGGTCTCAATTTACATTCCATTGAGAATTATTTTTTGGTATACACAAATTCAATTTTATATGGTTTATATACTGACCTTTGAAAAATTATATCATTAATATCCTTATTCTCATGATATTATATGCTTTTATTAATTTTATTCCTCAATTATTTGTATTCAAGTATCTCCCATTTGGTTAGAAACTCTTTAACTAAAATATATATTTAAATGTTTTAAAGATTTATTCTTCTAAATCATTCTCATTATTGTCCATGTTTTAAAAATGGTTTTATGTATTTATTTATATGGACATGAATGTTTTGAAAGTAAAATTTCATTCAAAATATTTAATGTGGTATGGGACACTTTGATTCAAAAATCACTTTTTAAAATGGTTTAAATGGTTTTGAAAACGGTTTGATAAAGCAATTGATTATGTCAATATATTGAAATGATATATTTTGACTAAAATGTTGAAATTTTATCTTTTTTGGCTTTTTTTATGTTTTATCAATAAGTTATAGTTCTTAGGTATTCTTTATGTATATGGGTGGTTCCATTATAAATTTACGGGGGGTGGGCCTGAGATAGCTCTCCAATGCATTGGGTAACGTGATGGAGGTAAACGTTAATTTTTCACCTAAGATATTTAGAGAATATACTATGATGGGTATTCCAAGGGTAACTCCCTATGTAGATGTGAAATCTAAAATCAATGTTTGATATGGATTCCACATGCTACCTTTATGATTTATGATATCTATTTGCTATTCATTGATCTTATGATTTCATCACATATTTAAAAGAGCTTCTGTTTTGTATATATTGCTGAAGTAATGATTTATTTATTTATTTTATAACCCTTAATGAGATTTTAATGATCATATCAAGATTTTGAAATTTTTTTCATATGGAATAAGAAAATGTATGGGATAGGAATAATTCAAGAAAATTTATTACAAGAAAATAATTATTGTTTTCTTTTAAGAATTTTTATTTTATGAAAAAAATGTATACTATGTAGAATTGTGTAGATTACCAAGCTTGGAGTACATATACATTAAATTAATTTTGCGGAATAATTAATTCATAACAAGAACCAACACTCAAGGACCATAATAGTTTAGTGTCTTTGGAAACTCGGAACATAATCTTCTAATCATGGTGAAAGATCTTCAACATCTCCCAGAAAGATCTTCCCCTTTTTTTTTCTTACCTAAAACCTTTATTTAAATCCTGGGTACAATAAAACAAATAAAGGATGAGCTCAAATGCTCAGTAAGGGTAAGAATGGAGAAAATAATACAAATAATATTCATTTGAACATAAAAAAAACATAAACCTAATGTTTAAACATCAAAATATTGAGAAATAAATCTTGGTAGTACATAAGGAATAGATAATAAAGGAACATTAATCATGATAAAATAGCATGTTAATAAAAAATGTAACTGTGGCAAACCATTAATCACATGATATGATTTCCATAGTAGCCAAGGCATTGCTGCCAAGACCATCTTAGTGGAAAAAGTCCTTTACTAAATCGAGTTCACTCCTCATTCCAGTCCTGTATCACTGAACCGGATTAACTTGTCGTTCTAGCCATGTCTATATAATGAGATATAATTCTTTACCCAATGAATTGGATGGAGATATAGGTCACACTCATCTCATAGTGAAACCATTCTTATGTGTGCCACAAAATCATAAATCATATATCATAGCATAACCCATGTAATAAAAATGGGATTCATAAACATCATGCCATCATAACATAAACCATGTAAGATAAAAAGGCATCTTAAAAATAATTCCATCATACCATAATCAAATCAATGTAAAAATTGGGATAGAAATAGAACCCTATATTATCCTAGATGGAAAATAATTTTGATAAAACAGTTGAACTCCATTCTTGAGGAAAATATCCTTTTTACTTGAAAAACATTTTTCCATTCTTAAAATGTCATAAAATTTTAAACTATCATAAGTAAATTAAAAATAAATTTAATAACTTGTAAAGGAATATCAATGGAAATAATTTTCTATGAAATCATAAAAATCCATTCATGTCGTATAAGTTAAAAAAACATTATTCTTGTACTTTGGCCAGAAAAGTCAAAAAATATCTCGTACTGAAAATGATAATAGATTCCATTCAGGTATTTTAATAAGAATTCACCAATACATAAAATTGGATTTAAAAAAATTTAGGAGGATATAAATCATATTACATATTTAGGAAACATGGATGTGGATGATAAATATGCCCTAGTAAATTCTGAAGTACAAACAATCTCTAATAAAAATGAGATTGTGAGATTTTCCCTTACCTTAGGTCTGATATGCATCATATGTATCAGAACCTCGTGTATAATGATTTAAATAATGTCATTTACTTATTACAGAATCATATTCATTGTTATGATATCATATATGGTCATATTCTTATCTTCTTATTAGAAATATTTCATTGTTACTTGTTATTCGGGTGTTCATCACTTTATGTTCTTATGCATGTTTTGTCGAATAAATTCTTATTCCTCTTTTTAGGTGATAGATACCTCGTTTAAATAATGTTATTTTTGTAATATATATCATATTTATTCATTAAATTCATTTATATTATCATTATTCAATGACGATCATGTAGAACGAGTCGCATCACAACGTGGAGACGGTAGCCCGTACGTACGCACGAGCGATGATATCATTCCCATGATTGTGGAATTGTATTGAAGTGTATAATTTTTCAGAATCAATATTACTTTACAATAATCATATATAGTTATTTCTTCCATCATATAGCCATCCAAGTATGTTAGTGATGAAAAATATATTACACCACGGCATGGAGAGGGTAGGTCGTACACACGCACGCATGGTGATTTCGTTTTTTTCATAGGATGGATAGAAGATAAAACATGGTTGTTACATATTCATAATAAAATATCAGTATACAATTTATACTAGAGTTATTACATAATAATGAAACAACTCATATAGAGGAAGTAGAATAAGAAATAAGTTTGAAAGAATCGGTAAAGGATACTACCTCTTCTTCGACGCGCCTCTTCTTAACCCCCTCTTAGGGCTCTAAAGATGGTATTTGAAGAATACCAGGACTTCTAGTATGTTTCTAGGGAAGTGTAGAAGAGAAATTTTCAGGTTTTTTTCAAGCCTAAAGTCTAAAAATGTTGTGAAGATGTGAGGGAGGAGGTTACCTTGTATAATGGAGGAGAGGGGCACCTTTGGAAACATAAGAAATATTAATTTATAATAAAATGAAACCCCACTTAAAAACCTGAAAAAACTGACTCAATTCTAAGATGAGATGATATATGGTTTTAATATCATCATCCAATAAAATTTAGACATGTTGGGAATTTATTTTAAACCTTATCAACTTGATTTATCCTTATTTAATCTATTTAATATTATTTTTAATAAAAATACCAATTTTAAATTGTTATAAATATATACTTAAATGTTGTACATTTCAAATAATTGGATACATTATATCCTTTTCGAACATATAATTTTCAATTTGTAGTTTTTTAAAATTTTTGGGATTTTTAAATAATTTAATAATAGGTTATTTTTATAAAGTAGAAATAGTGTGAATTTTGACACTATTCATTATTTGAATTTAAATAAAAAACCCACAGAAGATATGTTCGAAAACAAATATATAATAGATTCCTAACATGTCATATTCATCAAAAAAAAGTCATGGGGCACATTAATTTCTTCATATATTATTTATTTTAATATTTTTAAAACCATTTATTTGGTATATCTCTTAATAAATCAATTACTACAACATTTTGTATAATTATTTAATATACTTATTTGTTGTATAAAAATTAATATTAAAATTCGATGATTAAGATAAATACAATACCCTTCATAAAAATATTTTTACTCAAATTTATCATCTTAAAATCAAAACATTTAAATTTTTATATTTATTAAATTATGATGGTGACAACTTTGACATCATTTAAATTAATATAATATAAATGTACTAAAAGTTTTTATAAGGCTCCAAATGTTCCAAAACCCGGCACATGGATTATTAGGTTATATATATACTCGACCAATAATATTTTTTCATGTTTCTGGTCCTTTTGATAGGTATTTGTATTTTAATAAAAACTATATTATACATTTTTCACTAAATAAATAATTTCTACATCATTAATGTATAAGATATTATGGTAAATAAATATTTCTTAAAAATTAAAAATAAATTACCCTGATAAATAAAAATATTTTAGCTTTCAAATGAGTATTCATAATCTAATTTTTATTCTTTATAACCTTATATTAAAAATAATCTAATTATTAAAGTTTGAGTGAGACATATTTCACTTTCCTTTAAATAAAATAAATAAAAGTACTTAATCAAATACAAGTGGGTTCCATTAGATTCCATTTAGAACCATGTATGATTCAGGGAAAAATATAATCATACAATTATATTAAGACAAGTGTTAGTGTAATTTTATAATATTATATTTACCATTAATTACCCGATTTGCCTTTAACTATGGTAAGTAAAATTTAACGTAGTTACTATTCATAATGCCTAAAACTAAAAAGTAGATTATTTACATAATTTGGACATAATGCTTCCAAATATTTAATCCATTTTTCCAAATTCAAAACACTAAATTTTCAGTATTTAATTTAAAATTAATCCCGCTGTTGAGAAAACGGGTTTTAAAAGTTAAAACGTTATAAAAGATTGAAATGTTTTTACTTATGAATTCAGTGATAAATTGATGCTAATGACTTACATTATATTAAATGGTAAAAATATATTCTATTTATACTTTTAAACCATTCAATATTATAATTTAACCATATAAATTATCTCGAGGGAAAATGTTGTTTTTAATAAAAAATTTGCGTATTTTTACTATTCATAAAAATAAGAAACTTATCAGAAAAATATTGAAAATTTATACAAAGTAAACTTTTATATCTTGATTAAAAAGATGAATTTAATTTTGTCACATTTAACTTATAAAAATGTCAGAAACTAAATTTAATGGGGGTGCACCATCAAAATGTAGTAAACCTGCATTTTTTGAAAAATACATATTTCACCCGAAAAATTTATTTTGTTCTCATACCATTTTATATAAAATGTGTAAGATGAATTATAATGTCACAAAATTCAAAATTTATTTACTACTACTCATAACGGCTAGTTCATAAAAATATTATAACTATATTTTGTTGTTTAGTGAAACTCAGTATTGCGTACAACACAAGCTATTGAGGAAGGTTGCTCTTGCGTGCAAAACAAGCCAAAAATAGTGTTTATGTATAATATAAGCTAATACGGTGTTTTGTATAACACAAGCTAATTTTGGTGTAGCGTACAAGACAAGAAATCAATGAAATTAAAAGATTATTTGTCATAAAATCTTGGGGTGTTACAAAGTGTTTACTTTGTAATATTTAAGATGTAATGTAACAGTTATGGCCTATTTTTCTAAAACCCTAAACCTGAAAATATCATCAGTGTTAACTCTTTATTTAAATCAATGTTAAGTAATGTTCTATAGACGGGGCCTTATAGTTAGTATCAGAGGTCGGTTTGGATAAAATTAGTGGTTAGGGTGTTATTTAAGCCTAAGTGACATAATTATAATGGTCAGCTTATTAGAAATGGTCTTTGTTATTTTAGAGGTGATAAATGGTTATTACATTTTGTTATAAAAAATGAAAGTTATTAGAAAAACATTGAGGATAAAATATGTTATGGTTATTTTTGATGAATTTAACTCACTTTTTGGAATGTTTTAAAATTATATAATTGTTAAAAAAGGTCAACATGCAGACTTTGTGAAAAAACGTCACATTGGAAAAAGCTACGAGAATCGAACCCACAGCCAAAGTGCGATTGGGATTTATTGCCTACCACTAGACTACGCGATGTCCCTGGTTAGTATGACTTATTATTTTTATTTAAATGATTTTATTGATCCAAAATTAGTTGATTTCGGTTATTATGTTTTATTAAATGGATATCCTTAGTATAGGAAAATGAATTTGTGAATAAGTGGTAAGGGTTATTTTGGAAGATGTTTTATATTTTGGGAATAATATGTGTTTAAGGAAAATAGAATACTATGGGATTTTATTTGTGGAGTAATGATTGAAATATTATTTTGGATTAATTTATGTTTTTATTATCGACTAATGGTGATTTTGGTTATTTATGGAAATTATTGACCTATCATAGAGAATATGTGATTAGGTTAATTACTTTTCAGTATGGGACTTTAAGAGTGGTTTTTGTTGTTTGGTGAAAAATGTTATGATTTACTATGGATGACAATGTGAATAAATTATTCTGAGTTTTGGTTTCAATATTAGTTTGGATTATATTGAATTATTTTAAGGACAATTGTTTATTGAATGGTCTTTGTTAAAAATTGGGAAATATTTGTTGAATTTTGGAGATTAATAGTAGTATTTCTTTATCCTTTTGGGTATTATCTAATCTCGTACAAACCATTTTGGTTTTGGAAAATGTCTAATGAAAGGGGAAATTTACAATTAATATTTTTTAGATTAAGTGATTCTCTAAAAATTGATTATAGAACTTCATGTGTGACCAAGACATCTTGAATACTCATAATTTGGGTAAAAGATGAGTTTTTTGTAGAAACTTATTAATGTATTAAACTCTACATGAAAAGTACATATATTTCCTTATGTCGTTAATCGATTTCATAAATAAATTCTCCAAATTTATGAAATGGAACATAAAAAAAACTTTGTCCATTTACTTTTCCTACTTTTAAATCAATGACCGTTTAACTCATCACAAGTTTTTGGTTTTCTTATTGTTAGCATTCTCCTGATCATGTTTACTATCACTCCCCGTCAAAAATTTACACTTTGTTTCTCCTTCATATCCATGTTTTTATACACGGAATCCTAGTATGGATTATCCCATGTGACCTTCCTACTTTCTTATCTATCTCTTAAAGTGATGGTTTTATTGACAATTTTTCTAATATGGGACTTTCAATAAAGTTTCCAAGACAAATTTTAAAATTGAGAGGATGCAATTTCCAAAAGGTGGAAGGATGTAACGACCCATGTATTTATAGAATAATAATTTTTCATCTCTATTAATATTTATGAATAAGAAATTATTTTTAGATTCAAGGGGATTCTATGTCTAATAGAATAAATAACACGCAACAATGGGTTTCTTTGAAATCTTACGTTGTACACAACTTTGAGTTACACCGAAAAATTATATAATATTATTGTTATTTAAAATGGTAGTTAACTGCTAGAAATTGTATTGGTGGGAATGAAAAGACTAAGTAATGTATGATTACACAAGTCTGTTAAATGTTTTTACATTTATCTAATAAAATTTAGAGTCTTCAACTGAGAATGAATTCAATTTTATAAGTATAAATACTCTAATATATTTAAATGGACATTTTACCACCTTTTGATGGAAAATCATTTTTAAATATAGTTTTTGTCACTTATATATATTTCATTTCACAAAATAAACTTCTTATTTAGAATCGGGATATCAAAATTTACTTTTGGTGAATTTATTATATTTTTCTGATAATGTTTATTTTTTAACGAATAGTGAAAGATACTACATTTTAAGTCAAAACTGTATTTTAATATGATTTATTTATATGGGTAAATTATCCTTTTAAATGAATTTAAAGTCTAATTGAATTATACATTGTCTATTTATTCCAATTTTGGTCACTGAAAGTAATTTCACTTTGAAATTAGACATAAACACATGTCAATCTTTTTGTAGTTCTTACTTCTTAAAAGCGTGCTTCCTAGTTTTGACAAGGGAATTGAATTTTAAATTAATTAATGAAACTTATATGTTTTTAATTTGGTAAAATAGACATAATTTTTTATTTTGTAATATCAAAATTATCATAGTTAAGTTTTTGGTATTTTTCTGAAAAAGTTCAATTTTTTATGAATAGTGAAAACACTACATAGTAGTTAAAACCTGACATTCTTATTTTAATGAAATTTTACTACTTATGTGAATTGAATTTAAAAAGCCTACATAAATGGTTTTCATTAGTATGTACAATGTGTTTCATTAGGATGAAAATACTTTTTACTGAATAGTAACTTTTGATTTTTATTTATCGCGGTTAAAGGTAAATATGGTAATTCAATGTAAAAATAATATTATAATAATATGAAATTACCTTAAAACATTTCCTAACCTTATTTTATGAGTCATGGATGACAAATAAAATCCTAGGGTACAACCTTTGGCCTTTGAAGCCATTTAGGTAAGATAATGACATTAATATATTTTTATTTAAAGTAAAAATAAAAATATCATAAACATGTATTATTTTGCCAAAACAATTTTAATGTGGTGTTATATAATTGATACCATAGACTATAAATATTAATTATAAATAAAAAATGATGTCTTATGTCATGGTATTTTATTTATATTTTTTATACATCATATAAATAAATTTATTTATGACACAATTATGATGTAATGATTACCTCCTTAATGAATGTTTTAAATAAATGAGATTGTAAAAATTTCAATAAATTTATTTTGAAACGTTTTATGCCATCCACGAATTTTAAAGTTGAGGATGAATTTTTATCTTCTAATTTATGAGGTTTTTTTAAAAGAATCAATTTGGATTGGATTTTTTAAAAAGTCATGATATGAATAGTATAAAAATTGACATAAATGAGTTTTAAAATGAATTATAATTTTATTAAATGATAAAATATTCATAAAACCTAAGATTCAAGAAAATAGCATATATGATGTTAAAAATGTCATTAAATATCAATTTTGGTTCTTTTATAATTTTATAGTAAATATATTAACCATATAGATTGAATATAAAAGAAGATATGGTAAAAGTAAAATAAGTTAACAAAGGCTTAAATAAATAAGATAAGGATTAAAAAATCTCCAAAACCTATCCAATTCTTATTGGATTATTTTATTTAGAATTATATTCATCTTATATTATAATTTAATGATTTTTCGACCTTTTCAAACTGAATATAATTTTATAATAATATAATACTTTCAAACTTTCTTAAAGAGCCCCTCCTCTCTCTTATAAAAGTACATCAACTCCACCCCTTTACTCGCACCTCTGAATCCATTTGTTTCATCCAACCTCTGCCCAAATCATATCCCAACATCCCTCTATTCCTCCTTAAAACCTTAAATTAGTCAGAAAACACTTCAAGTAGGACTTTTGGTTCAAACCAAAGGGAGTTACCCGGTTTAAAGGTAACGTCTTCCATCAAGTTCTCTTATATTACTTTACTTATTCACTCTCTATGATATTATTATATTTTGTTACATAAAAAAACTATTATCATAAATATATTAGTTTTCGTTATGATAATTATTAGAACTACACTTACACACACCTGCGTCTAATGGGTAATGAACATATTGTTTTTCTGGACGGCGAACAAATGGCTCATGAAACGATTATTGTTCAATTGTCTCCTACCACCTCTTATGGTGGGAATTAATATGGAATTGTATGAATATGTTATATATATATTATATTTATATTTCCTCAATTTTTATATATTTTTCATTTTTATCATAACTTTATGGTATCCATAATGGGTAAATGTGATAATTGCATTTCTGGAAGTGCGGACTACCGACCCCTCGAAGTGATATGACTCGTTCATGACATATTTGGAATGTATAAATGATAGAGTTAATTAAATTATATATCATGTTTTACTGGATTTATAATATACCTCTATATCATTATATTTTCATTCCATTAAATTTGAAGTAGAAATGAATGTTGCAATCATTTGTACGCACGGCTTACAATCTCCACAAATTATATGTACTATTATAAATACATATATATACTTTCTATATATGATATATATTATTTATAAATAATTAATGTCATTCTTTATATGATTTACTTATGACCTGATGGACAATTTTTAATTATAATAAGGTCATGCTTGACTCAATTACCAAATATCAACAAAACAACTATTATTAAGATAAATGATTATATAATGTCAATAACATGGTAATAAGTGATATAAAAGGAATTATAATGTTGTAAAAGGTTTTTAAGCAATTATAAAATACCATTAGTTTATTATTCATGAAATTAAGGAATGAATGAGTCAAGTCAGACATGACGTTTGGGTTTTCATCTCACTTTTTATTCTTGTGATATTCATGCTTTATTTTCCACCCTTTCTTTTGGTTTGGTGTATTTACTGACCATCATTGTATAAATTGTGTAATATAATTTAATTTTTGGATATTTACATCTTCATTGTATGATCCTTATTTCATGTGGACTATGTTTCGTATGTTACCAAACTGGTAAGGGAACCATTCACCCTCCTCTTCTAGTCAAAAACATCTTTTATGATACATATTTTAAATTTCCATTTTATTATGTTGGGATATGTTCTTATATGTAATTATTGTTTTGAATTTCATTTCCATGTGATTAGAGACCCTTTTAGCTCTCATAAACTCATTTTATGAATTATTAAGTGACGTGAATTTTTTGGATGGGAAATTCTTAACCCAATTTCAACTATTTTGGTTAAACTTCTACTTCTTCATTATGTCAGGCTATAAATATGTGTGAATGACCTATTATGGTCTTATAATTAATATCCACATATATTGGGTGTATTACTATTTCTCACACATAATTATGTCATTTATTTGTCCTTAATCTATAGAAATGATCTTTGCAAGGGACTTTGTCTCAATTTACATTCCATTGAGACTTATTTGTTGTTATACACAAATTCACTTTCATATGGTGTATATACTACCCTTTGACATATTATATCATGAATCTCATTATTATCATGATATTATTAGCTTTGATTAATGTTTTCCTTGATTATTTGTATTCAAGCGTCTCTCATTTGGTTGTGAACTTTTTAACTAAAATATCATTTTAAATGTTTTAAAGATCTATTCTTCTAAATATTTCTCATTAATTCCCATGTTTTAAAAATGGTTTTATGGATTTATTTATATAGACATGAATGTTTTTAAATTAAAATTTATTTCAAAAACTTCAAAGTTATATGGGACACTTTAATTCAAAAATCTCTTTACTAAATGTTTTAAATGGTTTTTAAAATGGTTTGATAAACATTGATTATATCAATATCTTGAAATGATATATTGTGACTTCAATATGAAAATTTTATCTTTCCTTTATGCTTAATTTATGTGTTAAGAATATGTTATGGTTCTTGGGCATTGTTTACGTATACAGGTGGTTCTGTGATAAACCTGGGGTGAGTGATCTCAAGATAGCTCTCCAATGTATTTGGTAACGTGATGGAGGTAAACATTAATTTTTCTCCTAAGATATTTAGTAAATATGTAATGATAGGTATTCCATGTGTAACTCCCTAAGTAGCTGTGAAATCTACAATGTATGTTTGATATGTATGCCACATGTTATCTTTATGATTTATGATTTCTATGTGTTATTCATAAATCTTATGATTTCATGAGGTATGTAAAAGAGATTATGTTTTGTATATATTGACAAACTAATGATTTCTTTCCTTATTTTATAACCCTTACTGAGATTTTTATGCTGATCCAAAGTTTTTGAAATTTTTTCACAGGGTATAAGGCAAGGTAGGAGAAAGGAATAATTCAAAAAGATTTATATCCAGAAAAAAATTATTGTTTTATTTTAAAAATGTTTATTTTAGGAAAAAAATGACACTGATTAGAATCTTCTACTTTTTAATATTTGAGAAATAATGTAATAGTTATCACTTAATTCTCTAAAACTCTAAACCTGAAAAGATATTCAATGTTATTTCCTGATTTAACTCATGGATAAGTAATGTTATAAGGATAGGTCCTTATACTAGGACTTCACATAGGCCAGTGGGAGTTAATGCACCCATTTTGACCATCACTTGTGGGATTTATTCCACCTAAATTGTTGAAAAAGAGAGGTTGTCACCCATACTATGAGTTTTCCCTTTTTCAAAAACTATATAATTCTTATAACATTACCAAAATATGGTAAAAGCCTAAAAATAACCATTACATGTCTAATCCTAAATGGTTATCTCATACAATTAATTTTGTATCCCAAAAAAGTAATAATCTACAATTACCTAAAAAATAAATGCCTCTAAAACTACCATAAATCACCATAATTTTTTAACACATATATAAAAAATGGATTCTCAGACTTTAAACTTATGATAAAACTAATAATAATAAAATCATGATGATATCCCTAACTATTAATAAAACATCCTAATCTACAATGTTTTTTAAACCCTGCTATGACACCTAATTTAAGGACCCAACCATAAACAATACATATTCTAGTTATTTGGAATCTATAAATCAAATTTGTTCCAAAAATATATTTTAGCTTTAGAGATTTATAAATTTTGTAAAATAACTTACATAGTAAACTGATACATTACAAATGGAAACCTCTACTCAATGTCCATTTTTTCAAAAAATAAAAATTTTGAAAATAAAACATGAATTCTATTTATAGATCAATCATCATAACATTCAACATGACTTACTTCATTATCTAAACCATCCTTATACCCAATAAAAAAATTAAAACTTGGACTGGTCAAAAAAAATTAAAAAACGGACATGAAAATAAATAATGAAATCATTATTTCATGAATACTTCTAAACACATGAAAACATTTTAACAATTCTATAATTTTAACTTGTAAAACATAAGCTCAATACCTTATCTCATGAAATTATATATTTCCCATAAAACACAATAGAAAACATAAATCATAAAGGTATCTTATTGAAATATTTTTATATCACCCTTATATTTACTATAGTAATCACATCTATAAATGGAGTAACCATCATGGTTAAATTTTTAATACCCACCATAGTATATTCCATTAATTTATTTGGATAAACCAAATTGGTTAACTCTATTCCAATACCTAATTCATGAAATATCTATAAAAGGATCAACCATAATAAGTTTATTATAGAATCATCGAAACTCAAAAATATTTATGATGAAATATAACTTAAATATGACACCTAAATCATTAATAAAATATAAATAACTTTTCCACTTTAAAATCACTTTTCATTTTTACAAATCAGCACACTCAAATATGAAAAACCATTTTTTGAAAATAAAATTTAAAAATTGTAAATGAATCATCAAAAAATTAAATTTAAATGAATGTCATAAATTAAATTTATTTCATATTTGTTAAAAAAACATTTGTTATGGTTTTTTTGAAAATAGTTGAAAGAATAACTTTAAAAAAGGATTTTAAATAAAATTACCTTACATAAATCCTTTAAAAAGATCTATTTTTAAAACATTCCAAAAGATATTAAAAAATTAAAATCATAATACATTAACAGCTATATAAATACATTCATAGAAACCATTTTTAAAACCTATACATATATGGTAAAGGTTTAGGAGAATAAATCCTTAAAACATTTAAAATAAGGCTTTTAGTTAAACAATCCATCACAGATATCACATTTTTGAAGTGGGAAAATAAAATGAATCACTTATGTCTATTTTCTTTAAATCCATATAAAAAATGTGTAAATACAAAGAAAAAAAATTAAAAAGTCATTTCACAAATAATATTATCCTAAAATAATCAAGAAGTAAAAGATTGACCCAAAGAGTGAAAATTGTGTTAAAAATTTTCTTACTACTTTTTAATTAGTAGAATATTATTCAAAATAGAATATTAAAATTTTAAAAACATTAAATCTTATGAGAATAAATATATTCATTATATAACATTTAAATAGGGATATATATATCTCATAAAATAATAGAGAAGCATAACATAAAAATATGTCTCAATGAAAGAAAATTGACACAAAGTCGCTTACCTTGAGTATGAATCATCGTGTACCACCATTATCTTCATGAATAAGAAAATTGTTTATTTATTTGCTTTAATTAGAAAATTTTAATATTTTCTTATTCCTTTTATATCACTTATTATCATGTTATAGTAATTAATTAATTATTTAAGTTCATGTAGGCTGTTTTGATGATATTGGGTACTTGAGTCAAAAATTACTTTGGTATGATGTCTATAGTCAAAGTGGTCATTATTAAATCATATCTAGTGTAATATAAATGAAATAAAAATCAATTTTAAACATAAATTATACTTTTAAATAAAAACTTTATGTATGGTTATGAAAAATGAAATATGTTATAATCTTGGAGACGGTAGGTCGTTCGTACGCAGGAGTAGTGTTTCCATTTTCAATGATCAGTATGGAATGAAAGTAATTAGTATTCAAAATTTATATAATTATCATAAAAAAAAATAATATTATTAATTTAAATTTATATATATATAATACATGTGATGTGGTGATGAAAAATGAATCACATTGATTTATGGAGGTGATTGTTCACAAGTACGCATGAGAAAATAATTCTTTTTCCATTTCATGGAAAAGGAGATGAATATAGGTGGTGATTTTAACATAATAAAATAAATTTATATTGATTATACTGGAATTCTTATTTTATTATTGTTTAATTATATTTTAAGGAGGTGGAATAAGAAACAAAATAGAAACACTTAATTAAAAACAATACCTCTTCTTCGAACAATATCCTTTAATTAATAACTTCACACCTCTTAGGTGTGTCTCCTGCATAAACGAAATCTCTAGAATGTGTAATGGGATTATTGGAATGGATTTCTGTAGATAATTTATGAACCAATAGTTTTTTAAGTGTTTTGAAAAAAAAAGTGTAGCCTTTTATAGGAGAGGGAAGGGGCACTATTGGAAATCCAAAAAACATTAAAATATAATATAGATACTATAGAGACAAAGACATCCAAATATTTTATAAATGAATATGGGAAGACATTATCTACCATATCTTATCCCATTTGGTATTATTTAACAATTTTTCATTTAAAAAAATTAATAATATATTAATTCAATAAAATTTCATTATTTTCAAAATTAATACTATTCATTTAATTAGACTTCAAATACACCAAGAAAATGTGGTAATTCAAATATAATTCATTCAAACATCTCTAATGTATATTAAAAATATATAAAATTCGTTAGGCACATTAAATCATCAAAAGTATATCAAAATTAATATTTTGAATATCAAATATATTATTTTTCTATTAATTAAATAAATAAGATTTTCACATGAAAGAAGAATTTAATGTAATTATATAATTTCTAAAAAATCAAAATAATATTCTATAATAAAATGTATTTAATTATTATCAATATAGACATTTATATTTATTTCTATATTGATTTTCTCCTTATTTGGACACATAAAAGATTTTAAATACAATCAGAGTGATATTTTTTTAACAATATTTGATTTAAATAATATATATGTTATTTTATTAAAAAAGTTTCCATTAAACAACTAAAATTAAATACTAAAGTGATAATGGTGTAATACTATTCAGTAAATATTTTTTCACTTGTTTGGGTCACATGTGTACCCTTATCTTTTGGTTTTCACCCTTATTTCAGCCCTTCGACTCTTATTATGACACCAAGCGTTTTTTCACATTGAAGGTTAATATTGGTAATAAAAATTTTCAAAAAAACCATTAATGAGTCATGTATTAAAATTTAGGCCTTTTTTAAATTATTTGTCCTAGTTTTATATCTTTTGATATTTTATATCATTTCATAAAATATTATTTGTTTTAAAATATAATTAATGACAATTTTTAAAATATTTATTATTTTTTCTTATAAAATATAAAAACAACAAGATAAATAACAAAAATACATATAAAACATAACTAACCAGTTAATTTAATCAATAAAATTCGTGTATTTCATTTACTATATGAAATTATATTTATTTTAAATAATTAAATATCATTTATTTGATATTTTCATTAATTAATCAATTACTACATCGTCATTGTGTAAGCCTTTAATTTGATAATTTCTTCCCTAAAAACAAATTTACATGATGATGATAAACATTTTATATTTCAAAATACTGTTTATTGTCTAAAATATCCCATACGTACCCCCATATTAAATATATCTCACTTGTTAAAAACAAAAGTATGACAAAATTGACATTTATTTCAATAAAAGACATTAAATGGATTAAATTCATCCAAGTGGATCCAAGATCTCAAAAAATTATTCCATGTATGGTTTTGGTCAAAAATATTTCGTCCAATAAAATTTTGGCAAGTTTTAGGGTAATTTATAATATTTATAATTTCATTTTTACCCTTAGTTACATGATTTACCCACAACCATCGTAATAAAAATTAGAAAAGATATTATTCATATTATGAAAAATAGTGAAATTATTTAATAACTTGGTAAATAGAATTAAAAATATTAAAAATATTTTTTAAAATTTAAACCACATAATTTTCAGTAATTAATTTAAAATTAATCCCATTGATAGAACGAGAAGACGGGGTTTAAAAGTAAAAAATGTTCAAATGATTTAAATGTTTTTATATCCAAATTCAATGTGAACATGATTAAAATTACCTGAATTTTATTAAATGATATAAAATTGATCTAATTAAAAATAAAAATCATGGATAAATATAATATAAAACTACTAATAATTTTAATGAAAAAGTAATTTTTATTTAAAATTCTGTAATTTTCACAATTCCATAAAACCTAAAGCTTATAAAAAAACTCTACCAAATTTTATTTTCATACTAATATTTCAAATAAGATGTTTATTTTGTAAAATTTAAATTATAAAGTAGTAAAAACTAGTTATTAATGATGTTTATCATCAAATGGTTACGAAACTGCCTTTTATGAAAAATAAATATTTTATGGATAAAATTAGATTTTTTTCTTATATCATGTATAGAAAACATAAAATATTATTGTTAAGAATTATATTGAATATTATATATATAGATATATCATTAATATAATTAAACAAGTGTGATTGTTTTATTTATTGTTATAAAATACACTTGCGCACATTTGAATAGTTTCTCAAAAAAACATTTCCATTTATTTTTTCATCGGGTTTTACATTCATTTACAATTAATAGGTCACCATAAAATTAAATATATATAAATATTTAAAACCTATTTTTATAATTCATTTATTACTTTTCATACACTCAACTATAATTTCTATGTTATAATGAATACATTTAAAAAATAACATGTAGTTATTTGTTTATGTTTGATGTGGCATATCATGTACGCTATCGAATGTGGTATTTTTTTAAAAAAACTCAACATGTTACATGATAAATGGTTTTAATGAATTTTGTAGATTATATAATAAATAATATATTTTTTAAATTAAATATATTGTTTTTACAACGAAATATATGTAACTAAATTATGTTTTTTTAATGGTTGATTCTTCAAAAATTGATTTCCATTGCGGGTTCCATGATTATTTTAAGTTAAATTCTACCACTTATATAAATTTAATTAGGTAAAATAGTTTCTATATTTGTAATATTAATTATTAATATAATCTAATTGCGTTAAATTAATTTTTCGTCATATTTAATAGTAAAAATATTAAAATTTTATTACGATGGTTAAGGATAAAATGGATTTACCAAGGGGTTAAACTAATATATAAAGGTGTGATTTCAACCCAAACCGATAATATTATTATCATTTTCAGATATTAAAATTTTATCTTCTCTTACCATTTAATACCTATTTATTTTTATCCAATTTCCCATGAAAGTAACCTTATATCAATGAAATATTTTATGAAATTCTGTGTGTGTCCCTCCCCTCACTTATAAAAGAAAAACTAGTCTTCTACCATATTCACACTATTTGGGAATCCTATTTCCAAAAATACCTAAAACAAACCTTTATATAATCCTTAACTCAATCCTAAATCTTTTTTTTCATCTTATAATACTGATTCTTCAATTTATAAGGTGTAATTGAATGGAGGTCAGTCAAAGAAGAGTCAGATTTTTTAACCAATCTCTTTCTATTTTACTTCTTATTATACATAATCTAAACATGTTTTATCAAAACAAAATTATAGATATAGTATCATATATATAACGATGTGTTATTTTGGTGATATGAAAAACATTTAGCACCCCTTCTACATCAAATGGGAGATTAAATTATCACTCATGTGTACATGTAGACTACCGCCTCTATGTAGTGATATGATTCATTTTCCATCCACATATTTCTTGGATGATTATTATGTAAGATTTAATATATATGTATGATATAAATGGTATAATAATTATTCTATAAATTTTAATAAATATTTACCTTTTTCTCATTCAATCCATCAAAAAATTGGAACATAACTCATGCGTACGTATAGACTATCATCTAAATATAGTGATGTAATTCTTGTTTCATCAGAGATTTATTTGAATTATTATAAATATGTATATATTGAGTATATATTATATTGATATCATTATTTAAATTATTTTTATTATTATTCCATTCTCAAATTGAAAGGGCCATAACCACCAAACCAAAATATGCATGAATAATGAAGCAGGTGACATTTGAAATGATGGCGATAATGAAATATTATTAATGAACATGTAATAATATTTTATAAATATATCATATATGTTATTATTAGTCATATTATTGTTATATTATAAAACTACAATAAAATATAAATTTATTACAGAATAGGATAGAGCACTTACGAAGTAATACGAAATTGAGGTAATATTTTTATGTTATAATCTCATTTTAACTAGGATTGTTTATACATAAATTTTATATTGATGAAATTGTATAATATATAACTCCAAAATCATATTTATTTTATTCTCCAATGGTTATTTTGTAATATTAAATTGTTTCCATTCATTTTTCCCTTATTAATTACACAGAAGGATGAAATATTGTTTTCAAGGAAAAGAAACCATGGTTTTCCATTTGGTCAAGAAATACTTTCAACCATGTCCATATTTTATATAGAATGTTTTTAAAAATGATTATATTATTCTTAAAATATTAGTTAAATTTATATTTTATTACAATTTTCTCGCCTTACCATGGTTTAAAAGGAAACATCTTATCATTTTTCAAACATTGAAATTTTGAATTTCTAACAAAAATGTGAATAGAGTTTTTTCTTTAAAATACACTACAAAAGGAGCATGCCCCATCATAATGAATACAATTTTACATAAAATGTACATTATTTGTTTCCTCTTTATTTTAAATAGAAATTATTTATTTAATATTTTGGAAAATTATAGATTATAAATAAATTATTTCAAATAAATGTTTATTTTCCTCAAGAAATGTTCTAATGATCATTTAAAGTATTTTTCATTATTACAATATCATTAGATGTTTCTTATGGTTTAACAGTAATATGATCCAATGCTATAATATATATTATTTTTCTAGATGGTTGATGATTATTATAATGAAATGTTTATGAAATTCATATCCTTTCTATATGTTATGAAATGAAGAAACAATGAATGTTTCATAATATAGTGGCACATATATGTTTGGTTTTCATTATATAATTGGGGGGACTAAAATTATATATCCATCAAATGTATTAGGTAAATAATTATATCCCATGATATTATATGAACTATAATGGGGATTGAACACTTTCTATTAAGGTGCATTTTCCAATAAGATGGTATTGGGAGTGAACACAGACTAAAGAAATGATTAAATGTGGAGTGAACATAATCCATGATGGTAGTTTTGTCAGTGCACCTTGACTAAAGAAATGATTTTCTATGATTATAAGTATTTCAAAAATAAAATTTATTAGTATAATAATATTTTTTTCATTGATCATGATTGATTATTGATTATTCTTCACTCTTATGTATTATGTATTTTGATTGATAAAATATTGGTCCATTTTTTGTGATTATGATCTATGAATAGATGGGTATGATTTTTCAGTATTAATATCATGTTTTCATAACCTTAATCTTATCTCATGATCAAATATGATCACTGGATTATATCACTAATTATTACCCTTTCTGGGAATCTGATCTCACCCTTTCTTATGTTTCATTTCCCAATGTTATGGAGAACGTTTCTTAGTATGATATGTTGAAGAAGGGTGAGAATTATAAAGATCACAATGGGAACATATAAATATAGTTTGTGTACTAGTTATTTGGGTATTAATGTTTCCAAATACACTAATCCATTTTAGTCATAGTATGTATAATATTGATATGTAATGGATTTTTTTCTAATAAGATGTAATATTTATATATGAAAAGTATGGGTCTCTATGGTTAGTGTAGGATAACGTTTTAATAAATTTTGGATTCTAGGATAATGAAACTTTAGTAAGATACATTAGAAGAAGAATATGTATAGGATAACATCATAAGTTACGATAAAAAAAGGAGTTTGGCTTCCCTAACAAAAAACATTCTTGTCTAGATACTACAAGTGGACTTAGTGTTGTCACATATACATCTAGTTGTGATATACCTAAAAAGAGTTGTTCAAGTATATCTTGGAGATAAATCCCGAGAATGGTGAATGAACCCTTACTATAAAACTAGTTTGATACTCTTGTAATATATACTTGGGTTAAGTAACATTTCATTTAAGTGACAATATGAAGGATTTGAATATATAATGACTATTGATGACGTTGGTTAAACCTAAGGCTTCATAGAATGAAAAAAAAGATATCACAATTTAGACCTCATATATATGATTTTAATGATTATATGATTTCCCAAAATTAATATTATTGATCATATTATTACATTTTATTTCAATTAATGGAATAACAACTAGAAAAAATTCCTATTTCTACAGTTCAAAACCATGGTAATAGGCCTCAAAACGGTTGTCGTAGGCGACGACCATGGTTTGGGCAAACCGTGGCCACTATCACCATGGAAGTAGGTCCTTGCCTATTGCCATTGTATTAACTAAGAAAATAGCCTTCAAAATTATCTATTGCGGTGGTTGACCTATAGTGGCGGTTTAAACCATAGAAATAACAAAAATCAAAAATGTCACAGGTGAGTTTTGATCCATGCACCTACCCTTTGGATCTAGTGTACTCACCATTACACTGCATGATAATTTGTGTGTATATATATATATATATTAGGATATTTATATATATTAATAAATACCATGGGAATAACCTTAAAACCATGTTTTTAGGGCCTCCCACCAAATTGTTTGTAGAAAATTTAGTTCCTATGGAAGCAGGGGAACCATATAGCCACAGTTTTGGAGAACCGTGGGTCTATGGATTCAAAAAAATTGGCTTATGTCCATGATTTTGAATATTGTGGCAATAATCCAAAAAATTGGGGCTGTAGGAATTGTAAATTAAGCTTATAACTGTAGTTTTAAAACTATTGCTATAAGTTCGTGGCAGTAGCTCCATTTTCTAGTTGTGAAGTATAATAAAAGAACTATATTAATATTGAATGTGATGAAAAATAAAATGATCATACCCCTGAAGAAACATAATTTTATGGGATCTGAAATGAAAAATAGTTTAATTATGATTATATAACATTCTTCATATATGAATAATGATGAGATTCCAAAAAAGAGAATGAAGGAACAGGGTATATTTGAGTCTTACACAAGGAAACACCCATCTTCATTTAGTGGGTTCAGTGATCCACTAATTTTTTAGAAATGGATCAGTACGACTAACAAGATATTTTATATTCTCTAGTTCTAGAAACATTAAAATTTTATCTTAGCAGTATATTATTTATAATGTAAATTGGATCAATGATGTAATCATATCACGAATACAGTGTGATGGGATGAAATATACTTCATAGAGTGGTATGAGTTTATGGGATTATTTTTTAATTAGTTCATTCCCTATATTCATTATTCAGATATGAAATGTGAATTACATAAGGATTAATTATAAGGATGAAAAAGTAGTTGGTACCTATGAGGAAATTTTCAAAAGATTTATGAGAAACAATTATATTATTATTATTGAACTGAACGTAATATTGATCAATTACTTATTGGATAAAAATGAATTCTTTGATGTTGTAAGATATTATGTTTTGATATAGTTGGCAATTATGTATGAATTTGAATTTATACTCTGGTGGTGGAAAAACTGTTTTGTGAACTAGAAATAGGAATGGGGTGTTAGGTGTTTGAACATCCAAATGTGGTGTTTTTGGATGTTCTATAAGTACTTGTTGATGTCTTGGGGTATAGTAAAGTCCCAAAGTTAAAATAGGTAGTTTCGGACACTGAAATTGTATATAAGGACATTTATGTTGTAAATGGAATTTACGTCATTAAAGGGTTTTATGACAAGAATCCTAGAAACATTTAGCATAAAAATGGGGAAGATGGCAAGGAAATTTATGCTGTAAACCTCAGAATTAAACTATAAAATCTTATATCTATTCTTTCTACCCTTGAATCATGTGGTGTAAAACATAGTCTTATACTGCAATATCCATTCTCATATTTTGTTTTTTTAATGGGCTCGACCCACTTCCTTCCTTAGAAAATATCATCACTATAGAGGAGCTTCCCACTCATTCTACCCTAGTTTCTTATGTATCTTTTTAATCCAATGTTGGAATCAGACATTTTTTTTCATGTTAGGTCCCTCTAGGTAATCCTTATTTTTAGTTGACTTCATTTCTCTATTTCTCTTATCGTATTGGGTGCTATATACATGAGAGATCATATTCACTATGTTTAAGGAATTCATCGATTATTCTATTTTCATTCATTCCAGGATGGATCAAACCCCAACAATGGATGAGTATGACTTACTAAGAGTGATGTAGGTGGTCTATTTATTTTCTCCCAGTTTTTGTCACTTTTTAAAATGGTTCCCTTGTGTTATGGGTTGGATTCTCTGTATGTCACTCCCTGAATGTGTAAACCTTAAATTTACTTTCCTATACTATGATTTATTACCTTTATGACCCATTTGAAATTTTTATAGGATAATTAATGTGTGCATCCCACCCCATGAGTATGTCTCTTATGTTCCCCTGACAACGAATATAAGTAATTTTCTAAAACACCACTAATTCTATTTTGCTTGAATTTTTTAAAAAATTCACTAAATGATGTTAAAATTAATTTATTGAATTAATATCAGATATTTTTCAGTATTAGTCATAAGTTAAATTAGGAATTATTCCCTTGGAATAAATAGGGGTTTTAATGAGATGTATAACCCACATACTGAAATTTCATTTAAGACCATGTTTCTTGTGTAACCAGACACCCATCTAAGGTGAATTAGCTTAAATATTTAGAAGGAATGACTTGATGAACTAATAAAGGGGAGGTGATGTTGACAAAAACACTTTAAACATATTAATTATGATTAAATTAATTATAAAAGGATGTTAAATTACTTATAATAAATTGGTAAATTAAATATATAATAATATGGACCTTATTACTTATTAGAGTGGTTGAATTAATTAATTGAATTGTGATGAATGATTTGATGGATTGTATACTTCTATTGACCATTTAAATCACTTGAATATGACTTGATTAAATTTATTCAGTGATGATTTGTGGGTAATCATGGATATTACCAAGTCATGTGTTTAATAATTTAATGTTGACAGATTTCTTATTTTCTTGTACCTTTAGCAATACAAGGAATCCTAACATGAACTTTTGTGGATGGGATCACTAATTAAATGATATTGTGTTAAGCCTTGGGAGGAACATTGATTCCTAAAATAAAATTCCTAGTATGGGCTCTAGGTTTATTAAACTATGACACTCCTTGAGCGACACCAATTCTCCTTCTATGGAATTCCTTAAACTAGCTCATAGGTTGTATGATATTATATACACATTGATTAATAACTAGACTTTTGATATCGACTAATGTGGATGGGATATGAGGTTAAATGAGATTATAGTATGACTTGAGAATTACCTAGACTCTTTATAAAGACTATCATTGATTGTCTCGAATGTAAAATGAGATTTTAGTATGTCTTGATCGATAACTGGACTCCAAATATGGACTGCCAAAATGGGATCATATGTTAAATGAGATATTAGATTGACCTGAGTTATACTAAAATTTGGACACAGAATGTGTTGGATGATATCAGAGGTTAAATTGAAATTACATCATGATGGATTCTTTTTTTCCTTACCCCGATTCTAGATTATAAATTTTGCCTAACTTGTAATATCTTAATTGGTCTTCATGATATACAGGGATTCTTTGGACTATAGCCACAGTTTCTTGGATTAAATTATCAAAATTATATTTTATTTCTTTCTAATACTTATTTTTTTTGTTTAATCATACATATGATAAAGGAAATACTAACGTAGGCTGAAGTGGGTATCATGACCTTGTTGTCCATTTTGGTTCCTAAGACTACTAGTTTTTATTTGTTTATTCATTGTCATATTATACCAGCAGACTATATCATTTTATATACACGAATGGGATTTCATTAGAATCCCTTTGTGGTGGCCTATTGAGTTTATCTCACATCCTATTTGGGCCACCATTGGGTACCAGTACATATTACTTGTATGCAATTTTGGATTAGGGAAAGCACCCAATATTGGATGATTGATTCTAATTTGGTTTGGATCTGGGTGGAAGATGATAGTTTGAATACTTTGGGATTCTCATTAGATTGTTTTGGGTCCTTGTAATTTTTTATACATGTATAGACTATCTTCATATGGACATTTATTCCTACTAAATTTTTTATATACATGAAAAAAAATTTATATGATTATGGTTTTCTATTTATGCTTGATTATTACAGTAGGATGATTTAATGTTGTTGCTTTGTATTTTTAATACGTATACATTTTTCATATATATATGTATATATATATATATATATATCCTAGCATTTAACTCTTATTATGAGGGTATATTCTTCTCAATGTACTCTATTTATCCCCTAAATTCTAGTTAGCAGGCTCATGCATAAAGGGAGGCATGCTTGAGGCCATGTAGCTAACCATCTCGGGGCACCATTTTAGTGGCTACCAGGTTAGAATGTAACAATGTTGTATCATAGATTATTTTCCATTATTATTAATATTTTTTTAGTAAATAAGATACTATGAATTTGTTTTCACTTAGTAGATTGCTTGTGTATGGATCCAGACAACCCACACATCAGGGAAAGATCAAGTTTAGATGTATAAGATAATTTATTATGTTTCTATTTAAATTGATTATTATTTAACCTTAAGTGATTAATTTATGTTTTCACTAATTAATGATTTATTGGATTTATAGTATTTTACCCTTGTCCTGATATTAAAAAGAATTAGTTTCCATGCATCATTATAGGAACTTTAGGATTTGTATGACATGTATATCCCATGCCATAATTATATTTGTACTTTCACTTTATGTTTCATATTATCTTTTCCTAGAATCTTATCCTTAAATTGTGTTAAAATTTATTTCAGCTATAATGAGAAAAATAATAATTTTTTATGTTAATGAACGAATCAAAAAGGTTTTTTTAATTTAGATTTATTGTTACACTTTAACTAATAAATTATGAAATGTTTAAGACATTGAATGATTGTTACATGGGATGGATCATTATTTAATTTCGGTTACATGGATTATAATTGTAATTAATATTGATTGTACTTTTATAAAATAAGAATGATGATCCATCTGATCGAACCATTATATTCAACCCATCACATTCTAATATCGAATGTAAGGTTTGGTTATAGTTAAATGAAGTGGTAATTGTAATTTAAAAAGTTATATACCTTTTTAGTTTGGGGATGGTGACTCATATAACATTATCTTTGTATATATATAATTTTTTTCAATTCTAACAAATTAAATGATATTTTTTCTTTTGGATGTTAGATTTGACTTGACCCAAGTTGGTCGGTCAGGGTGGTTTATGCCTTCAATATAAATTGGACATGACCTGAGTAGGTTGGTATTAACATGATATATATGATAAACCCACTAAGGGTGAAATTAATCTTCAATGAATCAAATATTATTGGGTTTCACTTAAATTGAACCAGGTTCCAATAACGGGACCCTCATAGGTCATCATTATCTTTATATTCGTTGGTGCTTAACCCTATGAGGGTATATATTGACATAGGATTCTCAAAAATGGATATTACATCATCATAGATGAATATTAATTTCATTACACAAAAAAATGCTTCAGGATTGTAATGGTTTAGTGCCTTTGAAAACATAGGAACATAATCTTCTAAATTTATGAAAGATCATCAATGTATCCCAAAAATAACATCCCTATTTTTATTATTCACAAGAATACCCTAGTTAAAACCTTTATTCATAAAATGGTGGAAGGAATCATATGAAGGGTGAACTCAAATTCTTAGTAAGGGTAAAAAAAGAAGATACATAAGAATGAAATAATCATAATGGTATGAGAACATGTGAGTAACATTTAAAAACCATACCCTTCTTATCAAAGATCATAAACATGAATCATGACATAAGGATTGGAATCTCATAACACATGAATCATATGGAAATAAAGAACATAATTCATAAGAGAATAACATTGTAAAAAGTCATAATATTATGGCATAAATATTTGATTATAATATTGTGAATATGTGTAAATAGAAACTTGTTCACTTATTATATTAAGGAAATGAAATCATTCCCTCACCTTAACTTATAGACACGCAACCCGGTCTGTACATCAAATTGTGAATATGTAATCAGTTTCACACATAACATTTTGAACATTTAATTTTGTTCATGAATATCATATAGAACATTCAATGAGGTTCTCGTATAGGTGGCCATACCTTTGGTAAGGACATAACATCATCACTACCGGTATCATTGTATTATTGTACCAGGTTCACTCCCCATTCCATCCATATCTATCTATCGAGATATATAAATATTTACCCAATTCATTGGAGTGAGATATATGTCCCACTCATCACGTAATTAAAACCATATTTATGTGTGCCACATGATCATAAACTTTCATCATTTCATAACCCATGAAATGAAATGGGTATCATAAACATTTCATCATATCATAAAATTTGAAAAATAGATAGTTTTTATACTGATTACTTCATATCATAACTAATTAAAATAAGTGATTTTCATAATAATTTTATCATGGTATAACCCATGGAAGAGAAATGGGATTCATAAACAACTTGTCATTATGAACATTAACCATTGAATGAATGAATAATAATGGTTTCATTGAATCATATCCATAGTAAATAATGAATTTTATCAAAGGAGTTAACATTATATGGGGAAGGATTTTTAAATAATACTAGGAAAATTTTATAAGGAAAATAACCTTTCATTGAAAATCACTTTTTAAAACATAAAATATTTTAAAAAACGTTTTGTTGATAAAAACCTTGAAAACTTCTAGAGTAAGCTTTAAAAATAATTAAAAACATTTATTAATTAAAGTTTCCTTTACATATTAAAATATTAGTTTAAAAACATTAAAAATTTTGAAAACATTTTTAATTAAAATTTTCCTTGAAATAAAATAAATGAATCTTTGAAAATTCATTTAAAACACTTTTTAAACATAAATTTTTTGAATTCCTTTCCATTGAAAATAACCTCAAAAACATAGAATAGATAATTTTAAAATTCATTTAAAATAATTCATAAATTAGAATCATTTTTAAAATAATTTTCCTTGAAAATGAAGATAAAATATCATTTAAAGAAATTTTGAAAAAAAAATGATTTTTTTAAAAAAATTAAAGAAAAAAATTGATGAAAATAGATTTCTAAAGGAAGTGAGAAATAAAGAAATATTTTCTTGAAAATTTTTTGTTATTTATATTATGTACCATATAGTAGAAAAGGAGTATTTTTTTTGAATATATAATTAATAACTAGTTGAAATGAAAATAATGGTACTATTGATAGGTATCTCATAATATTTATTCATTTGAATCATGATCATAAAAAATTTAGATTAGTGATGAGATTGTAACATAAACTCTTATATCTTTACTAACCAAGATTCATAAGCCAAAAAAAAGGAATTACATTAAATGAAACCTAAAATATTATTATGATGAATGAATTCATGATATTAAATTTCAAATGGTTGCACATACACCTCCTATATGAGTATAGGGGCACAACATAATGTACGTCTCAAATAAGTAAAATTGAGACAAAAATCATTTACATCTTGAGTAACTTTTCAATCATAATACCCATGAAAGAATGAAATAAATGGAAACATTTGTTATCATGAAACAAGTTATATTCATGATATATAATAGAATATGGCAGTCTATACACAACAAAAAAAGAAATTGTTTTTGAATATGACATAAGTCTCTTAGAAATAAAAGTCAGATAAGAAATCTCCTTATATATTTGTAACTTTTCAACTAAAAATCCGTAAAAGAGAGATCCTAAAATAGATATGTAAAAAATAACATTTAGTATTAACAGGTTAAAATATATTAATGGTAATTATATACACTATATAGAATAAATAGGTGTTCAATATTGGATGTGTCTCGTAGAAAACAAAAGTGAGATGGGAATTTCTTACCATACAAATGGACTTACATAAACTTTTCCAAAAATATTGTATAATAACTATAAGATTTTAATAAAAATATGATAGAACTATATTCATATATATCAGACCATATATGATTTTATTATGAACTTTTATTATATTTTTATTAACAATTCCATGTTAATGTCGTGTTTCGCATAATAATATATTTTTTTGTAAAAGTTTTGATTGGTTTTATTTTTAATTATCTTACATTGAAAATGATTTTCTAATTTCCATATTTTTAACCCTTATATTAATATCATATATTTTTTTATTATATATTTATTTAGATTAATCCATAAAATTTAGTGATAAGAAATGAAATTCAGTAATATGAAATGAAATGCACCATTCATGGAGATGGTAGGTCGTTCGTATGCATGAATGTTGCTTATCATTTTATTGTCGATATGAATAAAATAAAAGTACATATTATTGTATTTGAAGAATAATTTTTATTTCATATATATCACATATTTCTATAAAACCCATCTTTAATACATTACATGTAAAGCGTGAATGAATCATATCGCTTCGTGAGAAGGTAGTTCATCATACACACAAATAACATCATCATATTCCCACAAAGTGGAAAGCATGAAGGTATGTGTGAGGTAAAAATTATAGAAGTATTATAATATCATTAATATCATAAAAATATTATATAAAAATTATATTATTCCCAACCTTGAGGGACGGTAATGGAAAAAACATATGATATGGGTTCGCAATGCGTTATTTCGTCAAACACATAAACAATGATTTCATAACCAATTTGATGGATGTGTGTGTGGTTATAGTTATGAACCTTAACATAAACACATATAAGTATGTTTTAGATATTTATTTTATCTTATAATAATGGTAAAAAAATAATTTTATGCTTTTAAAAAAAATTAAACAAAAATATTCATTGATACCCTTTACTTATTCTTTGGGTAACGCCTTTTGGTTTTCACTAAACACCTTCCTGGATTGTATTTATAAAAAAATTAAGGCATATAGGATTAATTTAAGGAATTTTATAGGTGATTTGGTAGGTTATTTTCTGAACAAATTAGCTTTTAAAAAAGTGAATAGAGGGGGATATGGGTTGGCCATTTATAAGGTAGGTGAGTTGACCTCTTGTAATTATTTTAAAGAGAGAATTCTAATAATTATTTTCAATGTAAAATGGATTTGGTAATAGATAAATATCATAAAATATAATTTATAAAGTATAAATATGTCAATGAAATTTGTTTTGGACAAGTTTTGGGTCCTTTTTACACCAATATTCTATGTTTATACACTACATAATGTTGTTTTTACCTTAATGATTGTAATTAATTTTAATAACTTTCACTAATAAATTTAGTAAAAAATTAAGTTTTAATTATGATAGATTATAAAATATTATGATTAAAAATATGGAATCATTTTTACCAATTTTACTTTATATAAGTGATGGAAATTTATTTAAAATTATTCTCGTAGACGTGTTGAGAATGTGGGGTTTTTAAGGGAAAAGGTAAAAATATTACAATGTTTTTATATTAAATTTTAATATGAAATTGATTCCAATGAAATAAATTGGATTAATAGATTTATATTTTGAATAAATATATTTTAAAACCAAATTAAAATATAATTTAACTATATAAATAATTTTGATGAAAATGGCATTTTCAATTAAAATTCATTATTTTTCACTATTTATAAAAAATGAAACATCTTCGAAAAAACAAAAAAAAATCCCCTAAGTTAATTTTGACATTATGAAATCAAATATTAATTTCATTCTATTAAATTTTCACTCTAAATGTTTTTTGAAAAATTAATTTACTATTGATCACAAAATAGTTAAAAATCATTTTTTGAGAAAATATTATTCTCTAACATATAAAGACCTTACTAAATATTATTTATTTTATTATCAATATGTTTCCATACATAAAAACATTAAAATTAATATTTAGAAATTGGTTATTATTATTCATTTTACTATGACTAACTTTTAGGTTATAATGGTCGAGTTCAAATTACTATATTCATAAAATGTATAGGTTTTGTTCAAACATAGTGTCGTGTGTCACCCAAGATAAAAGAGTGTTATGAATAGTGCAAGATAACACAATATTTTGTGCAATGGAAGCATGGTTTCATGTTTCATGTAACATAACCCATCAATGAAATATAATTTTTCAAAAAAAAAATTATTTTATAAAAACTCTGGATATTACATTCTTCCCCCCATAAAATGAACTTCACCCACAAAATTCATCACTATAATAAAAATAGATGGGGATAATTGAGCATCATCATAACCTCAAGTTCTTAAGAGGCTTCTTCAAAATGGTGGTTTCAAAAAAACTTTGACTAGATGAGTGGTCTTGTTTCATTGAACATTCTCAGTATTATCTAAAATATCTGTCAATTGTTCTTCATAAGAAAGATAATTTTCCAGCGGTGTGACCTTTGAGTTCCGTATATCTGACTAGTATACACTTCCTCATGAGTGTTACATGGAACAGATTGTGAACCTGATATTTGTTTAGTGGAAGCAACAGATAATAATCTACTATCCTGATAAGATCAATTATCTTAATGGGATTGATATAGATTGAACATAGTTTTCCATTCTTTATTCCATGAATAAAATTCATAGAAATAATTTACCACCAATTATAATTTCTAGATTGTATTGATGGTTATTATAATAACATCTCTATCAACATGGTGCATTACTTATCTTTAATTTAATCATATTTATCGAGCACCAATATTTTTCTTTCTACAACTTCATTCTAGTACTTTGGAGTTCTAAACTTCATTCAAAAATTTGATTTATAAAGTGCCATCTGAATTCTCATGTGAACGATATTTTTGTAAGAAAACTAAACTTCTGGTAGGTATTGATCCCAAACACCTTTGAAATCAATTTAATAATATTTTCGCATATCCTATAGAGTATAAATTATTCCAGAAACGTAGAAACTCAATTTATATCAAGATATTACTGAATAAGTTTCCAAAACATTGAGGTAAACATGAAATCCAGATCAGATACAATTTACAAACGTACTCCATGAAACCTTTCCACTTCCATAACATATATTCTAGAAATAATTTATAAATGGAAACTTTATCTAATAGTGATGCATTTTGATAACGGTGTACAGTAATTGACAATAACCCATAATTACCACAACATCAAAGATAAGGTAAACCATAATTTTCACCATAACCTTTAATCTTATGTCCCAAAAATATAAACAAACTATTCCTTAAATAATTTCTACACTAAAACATAGAAAAAACCCAAAGGGTTATATTACCATAAATGTCTCTTAAAATATACTTTATTATAACACTAGGAAATCATACACCTTTTATACACTTTAATATTAACTAAATAAGACCTAAAATTACATAAACTATACCCTCATAGCACTCCTTCAAAAATAACATTGGAACCCCCCATCCCACAACCAAAACCATCATATCAATACCTCAACAACCAAGAATCCCCAAAATAGCCACTACATGAAGGGTGTTCTATTAGATGACCAAACAGATCTTATTTACAAACTAGTATAAGAGGATGTTTAATCCCAATACGGGATAGGTTAATCCCACACAAATCTCATTCCATAATTTCCATTATTCCACACATAGAGCTTGAGTATCATGACTTTACTTAACTATTACACCTCTTAGGCCAACAATGAAGACATGAGTGACCCCAAATATTATCTCCAATAGGACATGTGTTGTACACTAGTACTGAGGGTATATAATATATTAATATAAGAGGAATTACTATCAATTTTCCCAATAAAATATAAATTTTCCAAAAAACAACTTTATAATGAAAAAATAAACCAATCCAAAAACACTCAATATCATTGAAGTTGGACTAAAAGGGGTAAATAACATGAAAAATTCCAACACTAGGAAATTATGTTCTCTAATAAACTGAAACGAGCTTCATGATCTATTAACATCCATCCCAAAAACAAGATTCCTCTTGTGGACTTCAAAACACACACAAACACAAATATATATATAAACTCACACAAAAGAGTGGTAATACATGTATACTTTTTAGAATCATCCCCAAACCCTATCATATAAATATTGAATAATCTTAAAAAATCCCAAATAAAAAGAAAATTAGATCAAATTGTTACCAATATTAGTCAATTTAATTACCAAACTCATTAGGTCACACTCAATTAATAACACACAAATGAACTAAACTTGTCATTTGAAATATAAAAACAAAAAATGGTACCCTTATTCCAATTTATCCCTAAACTAATCTCCCTAAACCCTAAATTTTCATTTTTTTTGTGATACCATAACATTAATAAGTCATTAAATATATTCATATAAGAACATAACAACTATATTATCATTATTTAAACCATAATTAACCATCACAACCACATCTCTCTCACTCTAATATTCTGTTACTTTTGTTATGATACATCTTGACATTTTATTTCACTGTTCTTTATTTGGGTATTTCATTGGGATTTTAGATTTTTTTTGAAGATTTTGCAGACCCATGGGGCTTTTCACAGTTGGCACGCGGTTAGGGAAAACTGTGTGGGTGGACCTTAAAAAATCATGTGGCATGTATTGAGCCACTAGAAGGGTTACATGATTTTTCTAACCCTTACAGACACCCCTCTAAACCATGATCCCCTAGGAAGATGGGTTAAACACTGGTGGTAAAAATTTCATGTCACCATACAACCAAATCATGCACCCCAAATAGGAGAACTATGCAGGGCACATGATTTAGGGGTATAGTTACTCCTAAATGTGTGGCCTCTCTAAAAAATCGTGTGCATGAACTTTTAATACTTTTAATTGTTAATTATAAACTATTGGGATCCTATTATAACCTATTATAACCCAATAATATTATATTTTGATGACTTAATCCTTCTAAAAAATCTATAGGCTTCTCACTTGGTATTCTAGGTAGATTTCATTCATTCTTGATGGATCAACTAATGGTATGTTGTGTTTTTGATCAAGTTTTTTCTTTTCATCGTAGATACTCATTAGATACCTTATCCTTTCATCATTAAGAACCTGAGTTGGTTATTTATTCTAGATAAAATGGGTTTTATAAAGGATATATGTGTTTCCTATGGATCTAGGATCATGAAAACGTGATATATTATTCCCAATTCATTAGTTTCAAAGGAAAATAATTATAGATTCTCTCTTTAGGAATGTGTATTTATACAAAAATAAAAATATATGAATTTATTATTTTTATTATAGATTCCTTTTTTTATTAATCTAATTGAATTTATTTGTTATTTCAATGAAAATTCTAGAAATAAATCATGTTCTCATATGGGTATTTTTATAAAAAAAATATTTTCTGCACACCTTGTATTTGATTAAATTCTCGAATGGTGTTTTTGATTCAGAAATACGGTTTGAAACACTAAACTCAATTATATTGGAGTTTAAAATATTTTATAAATTGTGAGTATAGATTTCATATGAATTTTTACAATCACATCACATTTGAAACCTTGGGTTTGTCAGGAAGAGACATGCCACTTATAGTGTGTGTAATACCAACAGAGGTTTTTTAATATCGACAGACTATGGAAGGTATTGATATTTTATGGTTCAAAAATATGCCTATTTTTTATTCTTTTATTTATAATTTTTATTCTTTTAGTCTAGGGCCTAATACAGAGTGATTTTTCATTTCATTCTTGTTTATCTTATGATGGATTTTATCATGGATAGTTGCTCACATGTTTTTTACATCATTTTTATCAAATGGTTTCACATGATGGATTATTTCATGTATATGTGTTTAATTGATTACTGTATTATATTTTTATATGATTTCCTATAGTATAACTTATAATAATCATACTCATGTATTTTTTGATATGAATGTTCTTTATGAAAAAACAAGGAAAGGATTTAAATTTGGTTTGGATTTAAGAAAATGATTTATAAAATAGTTTTTGTTTTAAAAGCTAGAACTGTTGAATTCTTGATTTTAGACATTGTATGGATTCATTGAATAATTGTAAAAGTATTTTTTTATCACGCCCTAATAAAAACTTTGTCCATAACTATATTTTTTGTTGTAGGATCTAGGTAAATGGAATGGAATCATGTAGTATGTTTAAGTCTCTCATTTTCATAACCTTTTTAGCACAATGGTTAGGTGGAACAAATTTGTCACTTGGATACTTCATGAATTTTTTAGTTATATGTTCCTAGTTTATCCTATTCTTCTTAGTTTATATAGTACTTGATGAATCTATTTCATTCCATTGTTACTATATTTTTATGTATTTTTTGTTATATTACATACTTGTTTCCATTATCCTATTGTACCTCACCACTGTGATGGGTAGGCTTATGTGGATTTTCTAGTTGACTCGAGTTGGTTTATTGTATAATGGTATCAGAGGGGTACACAAATAGAAGTGTGTTAATAATTCTTGAGTTGGGTTCTATTTCATTGCTAGATAAAAATTGGGATGATCAAAACATTAATAGTAAGTTTGGGAGGGATCCTAGCTAGCTCACTTTAATTTCTGAACTCAAGTTACCTAGGTTGGTCGGAAATATTTATACCAGGTTTAATAATTAGATTTTGAGTTCATTTGAATTAACTTAACTGTTAGTTAATTTAAATTGACATTTTCCTTCCTTTTTTTGTATTTCAATGAATGAATTCATGATTTCTATAAATTTGGGATGGTTTATGGAATTGAAAAGAACTATTTAAGTTTGTCTTAAGATTTTGGAACATGCCCAAAAGTTTATTGATCGTTTCTTTATTATTAATAGATAATTTCTCTAAGAATATATATTCTAAATATCAGAGAGTTTTTCGTAAGACAGGATCTAAATTCAAATTCACCACTAGAACCTTCATTCGTTAAAGATGTAATCTATTCAATTCATACACTAGGTCAAGTGGGTGTCAGGAACCTAGGATGAGTAATGGATCATGGCCTCTAATTTACTAAGCAACATCCACACATCTTTCATGGAGACAAGGTACACCACGAATCTGAGGACTGTCTTGATCACATTGAAAGGGTATCATCCCAAGCTTCTAAGGTACATTTCCCTTTGAATAATACAATAGCTTGTGTCGTACCCAACTTCACGTTCAAAAGCACCACAACCAATCAAACTAGCCATTATGAATAGTAATACCCTCTTTTTGAAATTTTATAAATTTTATCTTTCAAAATAGACTTCATTTTTGGATTTTTAATATCGAAATTACCTTAGGGTGAATTTTTGGTATTTTTCTGAAAACGTTCAATTTTTGATGAATAGTGAAAAACACTGAGTTATTCTTTAAAACTGAATTTTAATTTAAATAATTATTTATTTTATTTAAAATTATATTAGGGAAAGACAGTTACATAATACCTATATAAGTTTAATGTAATTAATTAGAGTCATTTTATAATAAATTTTATTTATATATATTTTATTGAACTTTTTACAGTCTTTTACCTACCTCCTAGGTGCATTTGCAAATTTTCATAAAACATAATTTTACCGCTTCTGTGAGTTTAGTTTCAAAAATCTGAGATACATGATTAATATCAGTAAGTAAAATGTAGTTCAATAAGATTAAAATAATTTTTTTTGAATAGTAACTTTTGACTTTTATTTGCCACGGTTAAAAGTAAATATGGTAATTGAGGGTAAAAATGATATCATAATTACCCTAACACATGTTATAATTCTATTCGATAAGTATAATTCGACCAAAAACAAACTAAGGAATAAAATATTATCCACTTTGGTCCACTTGGATTAGATTAGGACAGTTATTTTTATTTTATTTAAAGAAGAGTTAGAAGAGTTAAATTCATTGTTTAGTAGTTAAAACATTTTTAATATAGGGTTACACATAGTATAAATTCGACTAAAAATTTTCATTAGAAATATAAGAAGATTTCCCACATAATCATATTTTATTTATAATTTTTAGACATTAAATAATTTAATTTATTTGTGACACAATGATGATGCATTAATTACCTTATTAATGAAATATTAAAATAATTGATATTATAAATATCCAAATAAATATAAATTGAATCTTCTGATTAATTCCACTAATTTATAGGTTAATATTACAAGTTATATTTGGTTAAATAAATTTTATTCTAAGTGATAATCTTGTTATGGCTTTCAAAAAAATAAAATACAAAATAGTGTCAAAATTGTCAAAATTGAATTTTTATAACAAACACAATATTATTAATTGATATAATATTCCAAAAAATATAAGGTTAGAAAAATGACTTAGATAAGGTTATATAAATTAATAATTAACCACATGGGGTTCTCATGGCTTGTTATAGTATGTTTATTAACCATATAATATAAAAATACAAAGAGACATGGTAAATGTCAAACTATTTAACTAAGAGTTTAATATAAATAAAAAGGTTAATATGCTGACCTAAACCTATATAAAAACTATTTGTGGAGATTTTTTCAACCCATCCTCTCATTATAGTCGAAATAATTCATTTTTGAGCCATTAGAAACCAAAATTTATTTTATTATAAAATTATATTTTAATCTTTTCCTAAAGTGACCCTCACCTCTCTTATAAAATGAAACTTCCAATTCTCTTAATTTCACACCTCAAAATCCATTTGGATCGGCAAACCCCTACCCAAATATCCTCCCAACATCTATCACATAAACCAAGAGGCCTTACATTGACCAGAAATCCAACCTATGAATCCCTTTTGATCAACTCAAAAGGAAACACCCGAAGTAGAGGTAATAATTTCACCACCCTATTTCAAGTTCTTTTCTTCTTCCACATCTTCTTTATTTGTTGTTTACATAAAAAAAATACAGTACCACATACACACATTTATGTTATTATAAATATGGTAAAACCATATTCATTATTTTATCCATCCTACAAATGACAAAGTCACTATACGTGCGTACATACGGCTTACCGTCTCCACATCGTGGTGTAGTTTGTTATTCAAACACTTCATTATTTGGATGGGTATAATAATGAGTATATAATTGATGTAAATTAAAAATATAACATGTTAATGATTCTTTAAATATTATATATCATCCAATTAAATATGATCTCTCCATCAATATAATGATTTTGTCGCTCCTGCGTATGTACGGATTACCGTCTCCACGAAGATGATGATATTCATTCCACGTCGTAATCATTCAAGAATAATTTTCATTTTATGATTCAAAATAATGTTTATTAAGGTAATATCATTCTATTTATGAATCAATTAAATCCTATTCAAAAAAACATGGCTTACGTAACCAATAATATAATGGAAATTGAATTAGTTAACACGTGAAACGATGATACCACAAAAATATTATTAACAAAGCAAAATTAAAAGATCATATATGATATAATATTTATGTATATGGTTCATGTAAAATTTAGTATCAATGATTTAACTAGTATAAAGGTGGTTAACATACCCTCGAACAAGGAAAAGTACAAGGTTAGGGTTATTTTCACAATCTCTTTATTATCCAAGTTTATTTTTACGTAAGTTTCAAATGGGACCTCTTTATCATCCACATTTGTGTTTTCTTAAAAATGTATTTCAAAACATTTTTACTATTTACTATACAATTGGTTAAATTCATTTATACCCTTATTTTACCTTATATGTTTTGATAGGATTCTTTCTATTGTTTTCCAAACAAGGTACATTATGACCTTTTTGACTAAATTAAGGTAAGAATGTCTTTTTAACTTCTATGGTGGGTACACCTATTTTATGCCATTATAACATTGTTGAAGATTCCCTTACAATATTATAACAATATTTTTAAAATAAATATTTTCTTTTATAATTATATGACTTTTAAATGATTTCGAAATAGAAAGAGATATTTCTCTAATAAAAAGTTTTGATTTCATCTATGTCAACACCCTTTTGATAGATTTTAAGCTTGTTTGAAGTTGATTTATTATGATAAAAATCTCCCATTTTTTATTGAAGTTTTTTTAATATGTTCAACTGTAGATGTGTTATTTTTATACCATTCATGGTTTGTGCATAAAGTATTGACATTTCATATGCTAGTTTTAATACAAATTTTTATGTTACATTTAAACCTTTTCATATAAGGAATGAATTAGACTTAGTAAGTTACAGTTGGAGCCTGCGATAGATCCTCGATTCATCGGTAGGTCTCATGAGACAAACTAGTGTTTTGGAACAAGACATTGAAAAAATCTTATTTGTAGTCTTGGCACAAGGCCTTGACTATGTGGTTATGATGTCTGGAATTTTGCATTCCATCATTATAAAATTGGATATTGAAATTGAATGTGATTATTCAACTAGTAGAATATCCATGTGAATAAGTAAAATAAGTTATTTTATTTTATCTTATCCATATTATTCTGAAGTTTAAGTTTGAAAGCCTTTTTTTAGTTTTATACATTGCCTTAGATGTTTATACTTATTTATGAATGTTTCTGTTATGTTGTTATCCTTACTGAGCATCTGAGCTCACCCCTATCTATGATTTATTTTTTCCAGGATGTGAAGAAGTATTTAATGGTTGACTTTCAAGGATAGGCTAAGGATATAAGTGTATTCAAAGGGTACAAATTTTTTTTGATATTTTTATTTCATGATGTAATGTAAAACTTATGAATGTATCTAGTACTTCCAAGGCTACTAAACTGATTAGTATTTCGGGACTTGATTCCTTGTATCATGCCAATGTTATGTAATAATTCACCGAATCTGGGTAACTGGGGTCAGGGAGTTATGGTGGGTATTAGAGGAAGTTTAGTACAAACCTTGGAAACTAGATTTAGAAAAACTCTGATTACAGAACATTACCCTAAGATAGACATTGAGTATTAATATAGAAGAACATCCTAGAATTTTGGAACTGTAGTGGTTTTTTGATTTTTACAAGAAATACATCCATGTCTGGATACGAGCAGGTAGAGGATGCTTTGGCACAGATGTACCTAGGGGTGAAACATGAAAACACTACTTTGAGTCAGACTCGAACGGGAACTGGTGCACGAGAACAGGCATGGCAGCACTCTTGGTTACGACACTCCCGGGGGATATTCTTTGGATAATTCACATTTTCTTTACAAACCATTATGAATTATTTATGATTATATACTACCTCAAAGAAAACATTTTTATGATTATGGATTATATCCATAAACTCTTCAATTTATGTTAAGTGTTTTACAAGTTTGGAATTATTCATTGTAGTTTATAAACTAATCTATTATATGAAAATGTTTAGAAATGATGCCTAGTGAAAGGAATAGAAATAATATCAATGCACGCAATCCATCTAAGGATTATCCACTCACTCAAGATAATTATAGTGGATCTGGTGATGCAACTGGTGCTGATCAGCTTACCACCATACTTGGAAAACTAACATAGGTTATGAATAATAACCTTACCCGTATGGAGAACCTTGATATACAATGTGGATGATAGATATTAGACAAATTCATGAGGCAAAAACCACCAACATTAAATGGGACTACAAATCCATTAGTAGTCGACCAATGGATAAGCTCTTATAAAAAATATTTCAAAATTTGTGGAGTAGCGAAATGGAAAATTTTGTCATGGCATTTTATCGCCTCACGAGAGATTCAGATCAATGGTGGTCATTGATTCCAAACAAAAAGGAAGATGATAAAGTATCAAATTTGGAATGGAGGGAGTTTAAAGAGATTTTTATAGAAAAATATTTTCCTCGTGACCATTGAGCCGATATAGAAAGGAAATTTTTTAGTCTGAGACAAAAGGAGGATGAGAATGTCACAAAATGTGAGGCTAACTTTACAAGGATAGAAATATATGTTTTAGACTATATACATAGCCCAAGGGGTAATATTGATCAATTTTTTCATAGGTTAAAACCATTTATCTGGAAAAAATTATTCTCACAATCCTTCTTATCATACGAAGATATTGTCTCATGTGCTATTTAGAGAGAAAAAGAATTCTCTAAGTGTTATGACTTTAAACAAAAGAAGAAGAAGAAGAGATATACTAAACACTCTAGAAATTGAAATAAGGGGAAGAAGGGAAAAGTTGAATATCCATCATGTGGTAAATGTGGGATGAAATACCTAGGTACTGTACTAAAGGGAATGGGAGTCTGTTACAAGTGTGGTGAAAAAAGGCCAACAAGCTCGTGATTTCAAGGGGAAGAAAGTGGTTTTCAATATTGAATGATAAAATTTTAGAGAAAAGAATAATTATGAAAATTAATTTCCTAAGAACCAATGAAACTTACCCCCGAAAAGGCGAAGGTAGCAAGGCCAAGCTTATGGGATCACTACTACTGAGGTTGAAGCTCTGAAAGACATGGTGGAAGGTAATTTAATGGTTTCCTCAAGTTTAGCCAATGATTTATTCGATTCTAGATCATCGCATTGTATCATATATTCCCAAATTTCTAAGAAAATTAGATATTTCCAATTTTATTTAACAAGGGAGTTGTCAATAAAAACTCTTAAGAGAAGTATCATTGCAATAAAGTTATGTGAATAATTTTCCATTAGGGATTATAAATGTTTTTTATCTGCTAATATCATCATCATACCCATAATTGAATTTGATATAATCCTTGGTATGGATTAGATTTCGAACCATGATGCCAAAAAATTTTGTAATAATAAAGAGGTTACAATTCTCGATGATGATAAGAAGTACCTTATCTTTAGAGCAGAAATGTCACCACCAGATTCTTATCTAGATCCACCCCCAGTAGCTCAACTAAATTTAAATATTGGGGAGGAAGGGAATTAAATAACTATGGGTGAGGAAAGGAATGTTGAAATAGAGGATGTACCTATTGTTCTAGAATATGTTGATGTGTTTCCAGAGGATTTACCTAGACATCCTCCAGAATGAGAACTTGATTTTTCCATTGATTTAATTCCTGGTTCAATGCCCATATCAAAGACCCCTTATAGAATGACCACTATGGAATTAGTGGAACTAAAGAAACAACTAGAGGAATTGAGAAATAAGAGATTTATTCACCCTAGTATTTCTCCATGGGGAGCCCCTGTTATTTTTGTTAAGAAGAAAGATGGATCTATGAGGTTGTGCATTGACTACATGGAGATAAATGAAATAAAAATAAAGAACAAGTATCCCTTACCTCACATTGAAGATTTATTCTATCAACTTCATGGAACTCAATATTTTTTTAAATATTTACCTTTGATATGGATATCACCAGTTGTGTGAGAATAAGGAAGCCATTCTAAAAACCGCATTTCGAACTAGGTACAGGCATTAGGAGTTTACAGTAATGCCTTTTGGATTGAATAATGCACCCTCTATTTTTAGGGATCTAATGAATATGGTTTTCAAGGAATATCTTGATGACTTTTTAGTGGTATATATTGATGATATCTTGGTATACTCCAAAAGATATGAAGATCATGAAAACCATTTGTGCATTATCCTAACGACTCTTAGAAGAAATGAATTATATTAGAAGTTTATCAAATTTGAATTCTGGCTTCAGGAGATTTCTTTTCTTCGCCATATTGTCTCTACGGATGGAATCTATGCTGATCCTTCTAAGAAAAATGCAATCCACTAATGGCCAGCACCAATGAGTATAACTGAGGTACACAGTTTTATTGGTTTAGTTTGTTATTATCGGCATTTTGTCCAGGATTTTTCCCGATTGGAAAACCCATTAACCAAGCTCATACGTAAAGGGGTTAAATTTTTTTGGAAAAAAGAGAGTGAAGAATTGTTCAAAGAACTTCATAGAAGATTAGTCAATGATCCTATATTGACTCTACCATCGATGAATGATGGGTTAGTTAGTTATAGTGATACTTCAAAGAAAGGACTTGGTTGTGTCATTATGCAGAATGATGGAGTTATTGCCTTTGCATCATGATAGCTAAGAATTCATGAACAAAACTATCTCACTCGTGATCTTGAGTTATCAGCTGTAATATTTTCTTTGAAGATATGGAGACACTATCTCTACAGTGAAAAATTAGAGATTTATACTAATCATAAGAGTTTGAAGTTTATTTTTTCACAAAAAGAACTCGACATGAGGAAAATATGATGGCTTGAACTACTCAAGGATTATGATTTCACTATACACTACCACCCAAGGAAGGAAAATAAGGTGACAGATGCTTTGAGTAGAAAGTACCATAGAGTTTTGAACAAGATAAGAGTTTAAAGGGATCCAATTTTCATGGATCTTGTAAAGATAGATATGGGAATAACCATGGAAGGTAAAACATCAATACTTTTTCAAATGGTTTCCAAACCATATTTACTAGAAAGGATAAAGAGTTCTTAAATTGATGATGAGGAGTTTCAAAAGAATATTAAAGCTGTGAATGATGGGATATTGAGTGACTTCATATATAAAGATGGAATTTCGAAATTTGGGAAGAGACGTTGTGTTCCTAACATACCTGATCTAAAATAGTAATTGTTGGATGATTCTCGTAGCTCTAATTTATCTATACACACTGGTACCACTACGATGTATAGATATTTGAGAGAACATTTTTGGTGGGACAACATGAAGAGATAGATTTCTGATTTTGTGTTGAGCTGTATGGTTTTTCAACAAGTGAAAGTTATAAGACAACATCATAGAGGAGACATGAAACCTCTTCCCATACCTGAGTAGAAATGGGATGATATTACAATGTACATTGTCATGGGGAGATAAAATACTCTTTGAAAGAATGATGCAATATGGGTCATTGTTGATCATCTTACCAAGTCATCACATTTTCTTGCTATAAGAGAATATTTACCACTTGAATTTTTAGCAATAATATATATTAATGAAGTTGTAAGACTTAGTAGAGTTCCCCAACTGATTTTTATTTATCGTGATCCTTGTTTTACATCAAGATTCTAGAAAAATCTTCTAAAATCCCTAGATACTGAACTTCATTTGAGCACTGCCTACCACCCTCAAACTGATGGACAATCGGAACAGACTATTCAAACATTAGAAGACATGTTGATATCTTGCTCACATGACATTCAGGGTATGTGGGATCAATATTTACCTCTGGTATAATTTTCCTCTAACAATATCTTCCATTGAAGTATTCTGATGGCACTATATGAAGTGTTATATGGAAAGAGATGTCACACACCAACTTGTTGGGATGATGTTGGTGAATGAAAACTCATAGGCCCAGAATCTGTTGATGAAACGATAGAAAAGGTGAAGGTTATCCAAACCCACATCAAACCAGCTTAACGTATGTAGAAGATCTATGCTGATAAATGAAGGAAGTATTTGGAATTTCAGGTAGGAGTTCATATTTTCTTGAAGGTATCTCCATAGAATAGAGTTATACAATTCAATAAGAAGGGTAAACTAAGTCCCAGGTACATTGTAACTTTTTAAATTATTGAACTAATTGTGGTTGTAGCCTACCATTTGGAAATGCCTCCAAGTCTCTCCAAAGTTCACAATGTGTTCCACATATCACTGTTGAGAAAATACATGCATGACCCAACGCATGTACTCACCTATGAGGAAATTGAATTGGAACCAGATCTGTCTTATTGTGAAGAGTCTATCAACATTCTTGATACAAGAGAACAAGTGCTGAGAAACCGGATGACACGTCTGGAAAAATTTCTATTGAGAAACCATAAGTTGGAAGATGCAATGTTGGAACCCGAGGAACTTATGATGAAGAACCACTTGAATCTTTTTAGGTAGTAATATTATAGAAATTTTGAGGATGAAATTATCTTAATGAGGGGATAATGTAACACCCAAGCTTCCATGGTATGTTTCCCTTTGAATTATACAATATCTTGTGTTGTACACAACTTCGAGTTCAAACACACCACAACCAATCAAACTAGCCCTTATGAATAGTAATACACACTTTTTGAAATTTTATAAATTTTATCATCCAAAATAGAAATCATTTTTGGATTAGGAATATTGAAATTATCTTAGGGTGAATTTTTGGTATTTTTCTGATAACATTCACTTTTTGATGAATAGTGAAAAACATTGAGTTATTGTTTAAAACCAAAAATTTATTTAGATAATTATTTATTTTATTTAAATTTATTTTAGGTCAATATTGACACATAATACCTATATAATTTCAATGTAATTCATTGGAGTCATTTTATAATAAGTTTAGATATATAAAAAGTTTATTGAACGTTTTACCTTCTTTTACCCACCACCTTGGAGCATTTACAAATTTGCATAAAACTAAATTTTACCGCTTATTTGAGTTGAATTTCAAAAACCTGAGAGACACAGTTAATATCAGTAAGTAAAATGTGGTTCAATAAGATGAAAATACTTTGAGGTGAATAGTAACTTTTGCCTTTTATTTACCTCGGTTAAAAGTAAATAGGGTAATTAAGGGTAAAATTGATATTATAATTACCCTAACACATGTCTTAACTCTATTGTATAAGTATTATTCTACCAAAAACAACCGTAGGAATAAAATATGATCCTCTTTGGTCCACTTGGATTAGATTAGGACATATAATATTATTTTATTTAAAGAAGAGTTAAAAGAGTTTAATTCAATGATTAATAACTAAACAATTTTTAATATAAGGTTACACACAATATAAATTATACTATGAATATTAATTATAAATATAAATAGATTTCATACATATTGATATTTTATTTTTACTTTTTAGACTTTAAATAATTTATTTTATTTATGACACAATGATGATGTAGTAACTATATTATTAATGAAATATTAAAATTTTTATATTATAAATATCCAAATAAATGTAAAATGAGATTTCAGATGAATTACAATAATTTTCTAGGTTAATATGACATTTTAGGGTTGGTTTAAGATATTTTATTCAAAGTGATAATGTTTATATGTCTTTCAAAAAAAATCAAATACTAAATAGTGTCAAAATTGACATAATTTAGTTTTTAAAACAAATACTATATTATTAATAGATAAAATATTCATAAAAATATAAGGATCAAAAAAAGGACTTAGAAAAGGTTATATATATCAATAATGAATCACATGGGGTTATCTTGTCTTGTTATAGTAATTTTAATAACCATATAATATAAAAATACAAAGAGACGTTGTAAATGTCAAACTATTTAACTAAGAGTTAAATCGAAAAGATAAAGTTAATATGGTGACCAATACCTGTCTAAAACCTATTGGTTGAGAGGTTTTCTACCTATCCCAACCTTTGCCTAAAAATAATTTATTTTGGATCCATTATAAACTGAAATTGTTTTTATTATAAAAAATATTTCAAGCTTTTCCTAAAGTGACCCTCAACTTTCTTATAAAAGGGAACTTCCCCTTCTCTTAATTTCACACCTCCAAAGCCATATGGATCAGCCAACCCCTAACCGAATTTCCTCCCAAATTTCCTCAATTTAAACTATAGGCCTTAATTTGATCATAAATCTAACATAAGGATACCTTTTGATCAACTAAAAAGGAAACACCTGAAGAAGAGGTAATAAGTTCACCACCCTCTTTCAAGTTCTTTTCTTCTTCCACTTCCTTTTTCTTTGTTGATTCCATATAAAAATAATATATACAGTACCTTGTACATACTATGATGTTATTATAAATATGGTACAACCATATTCATTATTCTATCCATCCTACAAATGACAAAGTCACCATATGTGTGTACGTACGGCTTACCATCTTCATGTCATGGTGTAGTTTTTTATTCAAACACTTTGTTATTTGGATGGGTATAATAGTGAGTATAACTGATGTAAATAATAAATAAAACATGTTAAATATTCAATATATATGATATACCATCCAATTACATATGATTTCTCCATTGATATAATGATATTGTCGCTCGTGCGTACGTGCGGATTACCGTCTCCAAGAACGCAATGAGATTCATTCACCATCGTATTAATTCATGAAGAATTTTCATTTTATGATTCAAAATAATGTTTATGAACGTAATAAAATTATGTATATGAATCAAATATATCCTTTTAATAACAAACATGGCATACGTAACCAAGCATATAAAGGAAAACGAATCAGTTAACACCTAAAATGATGATACTACTAAAATATTATTATCAAAGCAATATTAGAATATCATATATGATATTGTATTTGCATATATAGTTCTTTTATAATTTAATAATAATTATTTAACTATTATAAAAGAGTTTAACGTACCCTTGACCAAGGAAATGTAAAAGGTAAGGGTTAATTTGACAATCTCTTTATTATCTGAGGTTGTTTTTAGGTAAGTATCTACTGGGACATATTTTTCATCCACATCCATATTTTCTTAAAAATGTATTTCAAAACATTTTTACTATTTACTAGACAATGGGTTAATGTAATTTATAAAGTTATTTTACCTTATATTATTTGAAATGAATCTTTTCATCATTTTCCAAACAAGGTACATTATGACCATTTTGACAAAATTAAGGTAATAATGTTTTTTCACTTCTACGGCAGGTGCAGCTATTTAATTCGGTTATAACATCGCTGAAGCTTCCCTTACAATATTATAAGAATATTTTCAAAATAAATTTTTTCTTATGTAGTATTTGAATTTTAAATGATTTCAAAATAGAAAGAGATATTTCTCTAAAAAAGGTTTTGATTTCATCTATGTCAACATCCTTTTGATGGATTTTAATCATGTTTGAAGTTGATTTATTATGACACAAATATTCCATATTTTATTGAATTTTTTGTGATATGTTTGATTGTTGATGTGTTTTTTTATACATTCATGGTTTATGGATAAAATATTTAAATTTCATATGTTAGTTTTAATATGAATGTCTATGTTACATTTAAACCTTTTCATATGAGGAATGCATTGGACATAGTAAGTAACGGGTGGAGCCCGAAATAGCTCCTCAATTAATCGGTAGGTCTCATGAGACAAACAAGTGTCTTGGAAAAATTCCTTGACAAAATCTTATTTTTAGTCTTGGAAAAAGGCCTCTACTATGTGGTTATGAAGTCTAGAATTATGCATTCCATGATTATGGAATTGGATATTGAAATTTCATGTGATTATTCAACTAGTATAATATCCATGTGAATAACTAAAAGTAATTATTTGATTTTATCTTTTCTATATTATTGGTAAGTTTAAGTTCAAAAGGATTTTGTTTTAGTCTTATACATTTCCTTAAATATTTATGGTTATTTATGAAAGATTCTGCTATATTGTTATCCTTACTGAGCATCTGAGCTCACCTCTTTCTATGTTTTATTTTTTCTAGGATGTGAAGAAGTATTTAATTGTGGGCCTGTAGAGATAGGCTAATTATTTAATTTTTTTCAAAGGGGAAAATATGTTGTTGATTTTTTTATTCCATGATGTAATGTAAAACTGTTGAATATATCTAATACTTCCAAGGATACTAAACTGATCGGTCTTTTGGGACATGATTCCTTGTATCATTCCAATGTTATGTAATAATATACTGACTCTAGGTAACTGGGGTTGGGTAATTAGAGAGAGTATCTTTAAATTTTTAAACACTTTCAAATAATCTAATGTGGTTTTCTGTATGTATATGCTTAGAGGACCAGGAAGGATATGGTGGGAATTTATCTTGTAATATACATTTTACAAGGAGATTATATAAAATAATTTCAACAAAATCATAATTCAATTTTTCCCTAAGAAATTTTTTACAGTGAAGACCTTCGAGTTTCTATCCATTGAGAAATGGGAGCATACCATTCTAGAGTATTAAACCTATTTTGTTGAGAGCATGCATATGGAACCTGAGTTTATCACTAATGAGTGTCTAAAGGCTCAATGGATTGAGTTGGGATTGAGTTCAAATATTCATTAGATGTGGATTCTCATTTTACATATGATTTTCATGGAGTTAGTCAAAAATTATATTTTTATGAGGTAGATTTAACTAGAAATACATGTTTTTGTGGAGATTTGGTTAGTTCTATTGTTATCCAAAGTCAATTTTCTATTGAGAAAATAAATCACAAGGGTCGCTAGTTTCCTTCAGGACTAGTTTTAGTGGATTCTTTAGGGAAGCAGAAGATCATATTCTACCAGTGTGGATGGTGTGGTCATATCAAGACAAACTATGAAAAGTATCCTAATAATTTTCTTTATTGTGGAAAATAATGTCACAAAAAAGTGTTATTGTGAATATATATCATAGAAAATTATGTAAGGATCCACTCTCACAAACAGTTATAGATTTGAACTGATGCTTCTAAGGTTTCTTGGTCAAATCCTTAAGCCATGTTGGATATTAATGTGTCTATGACTAGATCAAATTTTGCAACAAAGTATGCACTAGGGGAATCTAAAGCAAGGCCATATGCTCTCAGAGGTATGATGTTTATATCATCATCAATTGTGCTAGTTTTATTTTTTATTGGTGATACTCATTCTTTTATATCAAAAAATTTATTTGATATGTTTACAATACATTTAAAAAATATTCCATTATTGTTTGATCTTCCTAAACCTTTAGGAAAGAGGTCCATACAATGTTTCAAGTGTCTCACATATCGGGTGGGGATATCAAACTATCACATGACATGAGACTTTATAGTTTTTGAAATTTACATATTCAACTTGATACTTGGCAAGAATTTTATGAACAATATTCTTTCCTAGATAGACCGTTATTGTCGTTGGGATTAGTTTTTGTCTTTTTATGGAATAACTCATGTTTTTTACAGTGAGTGAGACTCTAGATAAAGAAAGGTGGGCCTATTTTTCATTATACTATGTCAATATCATGCTAATTATCAGATATGATTCTTGATGTTGTTGACCCTTGTTTTTGTTTTCTTTTTCTTATAATAGTGTGCTCATATCCTAAGGCCTTTTGATACGATTTTTTTGGGTAACCACTCAGAGAGAGGTCAAGTTTTCTGTTGACCTGATCTCTGGTATGATGACCATTTCATTAACATCTTATCGAATGAAAACTTTTCATTTGGTGGAACATAAATTATAGCTTGAGGTCCTGGAGGATAATGGATTTATTCTACCTAGAAAGTCATCATGGTATTTTCATGTCCATTTTTCAAAGGAGGAATGTATAGGTCTCAAACTCTACATGGATTATCGAAATCTAAATCCGGTGACTATTAATAAAAAAATTATCTTTTTCACAAGATTGATAATCTCTTTGACCAACTTGGAGGGGTACATTAGTTTTCAAATATTTACCTTTTGTGAGGGTACCTCATTTTGAGATTACAAGAAGTTCATATACATAAGATTGCGTTTAAGAGTTGGTGTAGTCATTTCATGTTTCTTTAAATAACAATCAATATCACTAACTCTAATGTGGTATTTATGGCTTTGATGAACTATATATTTTATTATTTTTTTGAATCATTTGGTTTTTTTGGATGATATTTTTTTATACTACATTTCATAAGAGGAGAATACATACCGTTTTAATATCATTCTTCAAATATTAAAGGAACATAGTCTATATGGTCAGATTTCCAAATGTGTGTTTAGGATAAGAGAAGTTGAATTTCAAGGTCGTGACATATATGGGAGTGTAATCTTAGTGGATTGTGATAAAATACATGTTCTCATGTATGGGGATCATCCTTGAAATATTTTTCATATCCATAGATTTGTGGGTTTGGTTATTTAATATAGATAGTTTTTTTAGAATTTCTCTAAGATCACATATTTGATGACATATTTGATTACATATTTTCCCCATAAAGGTGAAATGTTTGAATGGAATGAAAAAATGTAAAAGATAATTTGAGGAGATAAATGTGAGATTTAATTTAACTCTAGTTTTTAATCTTGTATTACTGGGTTTGGGTTATGATTTATTCATTATATGAATCTATATTAGGGTTTGTATGTGTCTTGATGCAAAGGAAGTAGGTGGTGGCATATGGCTTTCACTATTTTATCCCTCATGATAAGAACTACCATACCCATAATCTTGAGTTGGATGAATTTATGAATGCACCCAATACATGGTTTCACATTCTCTATATGGACTAGGGAACAATGTATTTTGATTTTAAGAGGTTAAAAGGTATTTTTACTCTGAGTGATATGAACATTTGACAAATATGATGGGTATGATATCTTTTGTTTTTTTATTTTTCATACACTCCTTTAAAATGGAATTTAGTTTGTGATGTATTGAGAATAAAATTACCAACACTAGTTGTAAAGGAATCGTCTGAGGAGTAGTCTTTGATGAGAGTTTTTAATAAGATGTGATTGGAGAATAAGAGGTTGGTGGACATGGGTTCATGGATTCAATGAAATTTTACTCATATTTTGATGAGAAATTTTTTCCTAAGAAGGTTATAGGAATAAATTTCCAAATATATTTTCAATCCATTTTTTTGGGGGGACCTCAGGTGAGGGGTATTGGTCTCCCAAAGGATTTTTATACTTTCATAGCAGGTTGGTTATTTGGATTTATCTGAGTAAGGAGTTAATAGATAGTCGAAACGAGTCATGTAATTATATACACCATCGGGCTACCATGATGTATCATAACTTGAGATGTAAATATTTGTTACTAAGGTTTAGTTTTTCAATTATAGTTTTAGTTTCATGATTTATCTCTTAGAAGAAAATTAATGTGGACTACTAAATACCTAATGGTTTGTTATAACCTTTACCCATTCTAGTATAGATGTGGAATGAGATTTCCACATAATTTTTCATTGGTTTACCATATAATCCTTGCAGGAAGGATTTTATTTTGATTATCATTTATTGACATAAAAAATCAGTTCATTTTATACTAATCAAGGGTAAAAAAATGTGGAAGAGATTATAGATTTCTACATCTGATATATTGTGAGATATCATGGGGTTAAATCTATGATTTTTTTTCATAGGGACCTGAGGTTCACAACCATGTTTTTCATAGGGACCTGAGGTTCACAACCAAGTTTTGGGAAGTTTATTGAGAGGATTTGGGTTCCCAATTGAAATTGACAATAGATTATCATCTATATATGGATGTAAAAATAGAGAAATCCATCACGGTTCTTGATGATATGCTCCGGGATTGAATGCTTGATTTTGGGGTATCATAGAAAAAAAATTCCCATGGTTAAATTTTACTATAAAAAGTGTTATCAGTATTTGATAAATATGGATCCATTTTATGAGTTTTATGGGAGGATACATAGGTATATATTTTTATAGAAAATATTGGGAGAGTGGTCTTTGTTTGGGTTGAGTCTTTTTCAAGAGATGAGAGAAAAGGTAAAATTGATTTGAAAGAGGATGGTCACAGAAAAGAGCCATCAGAAGTCATATGTGTACCATCGTTATTGACAAATAGAGTTTTAGGATCATGATTAGTTTTTTATTAGAGTTTCTATAAATTTGAAACAAATTTAGTTGGGTAACCAATGTTAGTCGGAACCAGGGGTTATTGTCCCATTTGAGATAATAGAAAAACATGTAAAGGTGTCATATCAGTTCGACTTATCATCATTCTTGACAATGATTCATGAAGTGTTTCATGTTTATCATGTTAGGAATTACTGAATAAATCCATCCCATGTGATTTAATGGAGGATGTTGATCTTGATCCAAATATCAACATTGTTGAGATGCCAATTTAGAATACAGATCACTAATATAAGGTATAGTATGGTAAAATGATTCCTTTGGTCCATGTACAATATAAGTGATTATGTGAAAGCTATGATATAGGGGATTAGAAATTATTTATGAGGTATCAGTGGTATTATATTTCTATTTGTTAGTAATCCTTTTAGCTTTCTTGGGAAATAAATCCTTTATAGTGGGGATATTATAAGAACTTTCTGGTTTAATTTATATTCTTATTGACCCTTGTTTTGACTAATATTTAGTTATCTCTCACTTTGGGTAATATCAAATGTTTTAAAAATAAATTATGGTCATGGGTTCGGGAAATATTTTCACATGGTTATAGAAAACCATGAAGTTTGGACCATTAAACCATGTGCTAGGTGTGGAACCACTGGAAGGGGTGCACGGTCTGTCTAAACCGTGAAGACACCCCTCTAAACTGTGGACCCATAGTTTGAGGAGTTACACATGTTTGGAGAATGGTTAATGTAACTGTGAATTCCAAACCATGCACCAAAACTTGGATCTCTATATAGGGTTAATTCTTATGGTGAACAGTTACTACTAAACATGCGGCCTCTCCAGAAAACAGTGCGATCAGAATTTTAGTATACTGAATTTTTAATTTAAAATTTATGTGAACCAAGTTTGACATCAAAGAGTCCCATAATATAATATTATATCAACCTAATCCTTTCCCAATGATGTACAGGCTTTTCTCTTGGTATTCTAGTGCATTTCCTTCAATCTTAACATATCAACTCAATGTATGTTTCATTTTTTATCTTGTTTTTCTTTTCTTCTTAGATCTTCATTAGATCATTTATCCTCTAATCCTATGGATCCTAAAGAGGATGTGTATGATGGATGTAATTCTTGTTATATAAGATTTATGTGTTTCTTGTGGATATTGAATAGTGAGGACCTGATATACTCTTCTCGGGTCATAATTGTCAAAGTTGAATAATTCCACATCTATTTTTTAAAGTAGGGGTTTCTATACAATGGGATAATTATATTAATTACTTATTATTATTATAAATAAAATTGGATTATTATTTTAATTGAATTTATTAATTATTTAAGTATAATTATTCAAAATAAATCATGTATTCAAAGGTGGTTTCCCTAAAAAATATGGATGTTCACACCAACAATTTGATTAAATGCTTCAAAGGTGGTTTTGATTCATAATTGGGTTTTCAAACACAAAAATAGATTGATGTGGATTTGAAATGTTTTTCAAATTATGTTCATGGAATTTTAAATGAATATTTATAATCAAGGAACATTAGTAACCTTGTGTGTGTTGGTAATAGACAAGTCCCTCATTTTTTACATATTGACAATAGAGATTTTTTGATATCAACATACAGTAGAAGGACTCGAAATCAGTTGGTACCAATATATTCCTTGTTTAGGATTCATTTCTATCTAGTACAAAATCATGTATTATATGACTCAATATAGATTTATTTTTCATTTTTGTTTTATTTATTTCAGTATCGATTTTTTTTGGACAATTTCTCACATGTTGTTCACATGTGGTTGTGTTATATGGTCTCTAATGATGGATTATTTCATCGATATGTGTTTACATCCATACATTATGGTGTATAGATACCAATTCCAAGTTTTTCAGTTATAATTTTCCATTTATTTAATTTATTTATATGGAATTATTTTATGAAAACCAAAAGAAATTATTTACAAATCGGTTTTTATTTAGCAGAATAATTTATAAAACTATTTTTAAACTATAAGAGTTGTGCTAATGATTTTAGACATTGTATTGATTATGGGGTGGAATCTTATTGATATTTTTTCTCAAAAACTACATTTTACTTTTTGTGGTTTTAAATTTTGTATTATAGGATCCAAGTAAATGGAATGGAATCATATAGCATTTATATTTCACTTTTTTCACTACCTTCGTAGTGTGATGGTTTAGTGTTGATTATTGGTCACATAGAGACTTATTTCTTTAATCTAGTTATAATTTTTTAGTTTTGACTATTTTTGTTAGGGTGTATGGAAATTAATTTATATATTTTCATCCTCATTATACTCTAGCTTTATGTCTTGGTTTTTTTAGTATTCAACAATTTTTTCCATTGTCTTGTTCCACCTCACCCCTATGACAGGTTCGCTCGGGTGGCCTTTCAAGTTGACTTGTTTTGGTTTAGTACAATCAAATACCTATAACCATATAATAAAATCTAGTTCCTTTATAAAAATTTATATAAACACTACACCTTAATCCATTCAAAACCATGTATGTAAACACATATAATAACTTTGATCCATTACAACTATGTTAAAAGTATACATTATAACCTTAAGCTGCTATAGCCCATATATACAAGTATTTCATAACTATGATCCACTACATTCTATATGGGTACAAAAATTGTTACCATAAGCCATTATATCTCATATATTCTCACATTCCATTCTATTTTAGGAAGATAGAGATGGGTCGAGGAGTAATGTGTTATATTTATCCTTAATGACCAAGATGGTGGTAAAATTTCTAGAAGCCAAGTTAATGTATAGGTATCATTTATATTATCTAAAATGAGTGGTGGGTCATAAAAAATTACTAAACCATAATGAATAGGTAATATCTTGTGACCATATTAGGGGAAACTGACAAACCCAAAAATGATATATAATGTTCATCCCAAAACACAACTTAGTTTTCAATAATAACTAATAATCTTCTAATATGTAGAATTTTTATAGTAAACACTTTCTAACATTGATTTTGAAAGTCACAGCATAATTCCTTAAATAATTCACTTTACTAGACATTATACATCCCAACAACTTAGACGGTTTTTCAAGAAAAAATACATTTTTACTAGATGTAGAATACATTTTAAATTAAATGGAACATTATTTAAGTTTTCTGGATGAACCAAAATGAAAAAAATGTCAATTAGTCCTTTCAGAGAAGCCAAAGAAGACAAAATATTATAAATCATGTGAATGTGTACTTTGTACATTTGAAATGTGATTTCATGGTAAATCGAATAACGGTTAATAAAATCCATAATATAATGTTTAAAAAAGTCATGCCATATGAGGTTATGTTAATTCTACTAGAAAAACATTATCGGATGGAGGAATACAATATTTTCAGTCAAACTTTTATAATTTTCTGACCAGAAAACCTGATATAATATACTGATAAACTGAAATAATTATAATGGATGTAATCCTTATATCATTATAATGGTTACTTATTAGAATTATCCATCAGAAAAAGAATATATATTGAACCTTATCAAGTGAAGATGTTTCCATATGAAGTCATTGAAACCACCACCAAGAAATATGATATATGACTGTTGAAAAAATGCATAAAAAATAAGAAGCAGTTGACGAGGAAGAATTTTTTTCAACATATGTGATCAAAAGGTGTTTTGATGATTTTATTTACATATATTAATTTGATATAATTTCATTATAAAATTTTGAGACTTCATCTAATAAAATCCAAATATAAGATTTATTCTAAATTCCTGAAAATTTCCCTATTTATAATTTTCTCTCTCGTATTATGTTTATTGTTTGGATTATGGGTATGGAAATATTGATTTTATTCAGATCATTCTGGTTAATAGTTCTAGATTCTGGGGAAACCAAATTCATTTTAATCCTTGTCTCATGGGATTCCTTTCTTAAGGATGACATACCTTTATGGTTTTGTAGAAACAATGGATACCTAATGTTAGTGTTATATACTTCCTTAATGATAAAGATTAAATCCTGGGATATTATTATAAAAATTATATATGTTTTTATTAAATGTTTTGTAAAGTTTTACTTGAAATGTTTTTACAAGATTATATTTATGTTGTGCATCTTTTCAAGGATACGTGAATGATATGAAACTTTTCATTAAATTTGATTTAATAAATTATTAGAAAAAAATTCAATTACTTTCTATTTCCAGGAAGAGGTTTTTCTAAACTACTTACTTAAATATTTTAGTGATAATTTTATGCATTATGTTATAAACTACAATAGACCCCCCCCCCCCCCCCACAGACACTTTTATATTAAATTTATTACTCCTACGATCATTTATAAACATTATAATCATTAAGATTAAATCATAGAATTTCATACTAACCCATTACCAATTATTATATTTATTTTCATTACCGAATCCAAGTTAAAGTAAAAATTACAAATCTAATGTTAAGGGGGATTTCCTTTAATTAACATATTCTTATATTCCTTAATAAAAATCATTACACCATCGGTTATTATTGTCACCTTTAAACCCATCATCCTCCCAAAATGTGGCTACGAGAACCAATATATTAATATTCATATCAATTCTCAATAAATTCTATTAATTAATTCCTCAACTAATTACTATTTCATAATTTTGTGCACTAATACAAAGCTACAAATTCTTTAAGAATATATAACACTCCAATTAAATAATCAATCAATAGTAAATAAAAATAGAAAATAATATTTTAATGGTAGATATTCAGTGGATAAGGGATACTTCCAACTTAGGTTAACTTCCACCACATCATCCTCGATAACTTGACACACCATACAACAATTAACCTCAAAAAACATGATGACAAAAAAATAAAAATAGCTCCTCCATCACCACACCAACGGACTATACCATGTTTCTATTTGAATCGTACAAAGGATTCTAATATTTTGAATAATATTTAGAAAAATAAAAATAGTGATAGAGTAAGTGTAAATAAACAATTAATTTTACTAAAATCAATTCACATAAGATTTATGAAACAAAAGACCAAACATATTTTGTGACTAGAATTAATTTCAATAAGAAACAACTTCCCTAACCATCTTAATTAATTCAATATATTATGAGCAGGTCTCATCAGGAAATAAAACCCAATATAAAAACATCAAATAGAAAAAATGAACTTAAAATATATATTCCTAAGAAAACCCATTATTATATTAGTTATTTACAAAAACAATTATACCTTCAACAAATACCCCTTTTAATTCCCCTTATATTACAAACATAATTTTATTCCATGATTTTTATTAAGGATATATAATTAATAAAACCATTAAAACTATAGCAGCAGTCTTGGACACTGCCTTAAAAATATCATGATCTAGTAATTTGAATAAAAACACAATCAAATGTGAAATATAACTCCCCTATGATTCCATTTATTCTAAATTATTATCTTATTTATGGAAATATCAACTATTTATACATTGAATACAAAATCATGATAATACCACATTTACAAAAATAAAATAAGATAAGTATTGAATCATATACCTTGATGTAAAGCTTTTGTAATCAATAAAATAAGTTTAATGATTGATGATGAAATCCAATACATAACCTCATAATATGCATAATAACTCTAAAGGCATTAACCATCAAGAATCATCCATCAATCATTGATGAGGAATCCATTGAGATCAGGATAAAATGAACTTCCATGGATTCGAAAGAATAATTGTGAGAGGAATGTAGAGTATGAATAAAGGAAGAGATATAACATTGATTAAAGGTAGATTTTTGATAAGGAAGAGACCTAAATATAAATCAAATAGGACTATGTGTATGAAAAAATCTCTCAAATCCACCTAAGGTCTCAGAAAATGTGTATTTAGATTGAGTTTTAGACTAACCATAAATTTTAATAAGAATGTGATTGAAACTACTCCATGAGGAGATCACAATTATTAATTATATAACTACAATAGATCTGAATATCATGATGTGATATCCTTACATGGATCCTCGTTTATATCAAATTTAATGACATGAGGGTTCATGAAATGGATTACTGTATAACACTAAAACATTCCTCACTCAAAAATATGATGAAAATACTAGACCTTATCCATTAACATGATCAACCCTAGAATATTATAACAGAATAACCCATGAATTATTATATAGCATAAACACCACAATGCAATGAATTTTTAAGATAAAAAATCAATTAACTCATCCTCTATGTCTTGATAGTATAACATCTATAATCACAGTGTAGGAGAATAATATATATGGGTAAACTCAAAACCCCATGTAACATTTTGTATCATAATTAATTAATGTATAAAAAAGACATATTAAAATGTTACTAGCAGTGTGACACATGAACATCAGCTCTATACCCTAATTTAAGAGTCGTTAGTCCGTAACACATACCCATTATACTAGAAAAAGTCTTCCAACTTGACACGGCGTGACACCAAAAAACCATAAATTATGCCCTGATCCATGAATCAACACTGTATATTGTGAATGAATGGCATAAGAATAATTAATAATGAATTGAATCTAATCAATATGAAATATGAATAATCATGGTGCAACCAATATATACCCACCTTCATATAGAAACTCCTAAATCTCATGGCTATAACCCCAACCCACTAGAAAAACCTCTAGTTGTAAAATAATCCTCATTGAATGATACATCATAAATATATCCAGATTTTCTAACTCACCCTCAATACTGCCATAAAGAATTTGCAGAGCCCCTCATCATGCAAAAAATAAAAAATTATTGGCTCAATAAAATGTAGAGAATTATATTAATTACCTCTCAGAAAATTCTTTTCTATGAAAATCAAAACCAACCCTTTGAAAGAACCATAATGTGGTCATAAAAACACCAAATGAGATACCACTAAAATGAAGTTATTGCTATAATATAATCATAAAAATCATATTATGGTTGTATATCATTTATAATCACTGATATATCATCAATAATTCCAAATAAATATCTATTATTTCAACAAAAATAACTTCAAATAAGTCAGGATATTGAGAATGCATTTTTGACAAAATTTATTTTTTATACATTTCTAAGACACTTTGTCTCCAAATTATAGGAACTGAAGGAATATAATTCTCACACAAAAAATTCTCATGAGGTTCATAAATCAAAATAATTCATTCCTCATACATCACATTATTCTCAAAGTCTAAGTCACCCTAGTCAACGAAATGGGATTCATCCAAAAGATACAAAAGAAGATACACCACATAGAAATATTCAAGGATCTAACCCATATATGGAAGATGTTACAATCGATACACAACCAAACCATGGTTCTCTAACACCTCTAAAGTCCAATTGAATTAGGGGGAAAGATTACTTTCATGACCAATCCTTTATAGACCCTAATGTGGAGATAACTTCAAGAATACATAATGTTCAATGTTGAACTCAGAATGTCCCCTTATGTGATTTTCATAGGGAATATGATGATATTGTGCTAACATTATCCACTCCCAAATCAACTACACATTCCCTATCATAGTATTTACTAATACCTTTATGGTAATTGTTGAATATCTAAGCTCAGTGCAACACAATGGTGATATTAAATTTCATCCATAGTGATATTTGAAAAGGTTTAAACCAATGGTTGATTGATATTTATTATTATGTGAAATTGCAATCAAGGTTAGTTTTTTCACCCATAAAACACAAATAATATATAATTCATTTGTTCAATATATCTTTTAATTTATGGATTTTCTGTTCTATTTAACCATTCATCTATAGATGAAATTCTATGTTTAGGCATAACTAGAGTCAAAATTATAATTTATCCCATGAAATACATGGGAGGTAACTCATGAATCATGATTAGGAATAATCATCCATATAATACCAAGGAACCTCACAACCACCACCAAATATTTCATTGATATGACATCTAACTTGCTTAACTCTTTATTCTCCATGAAGCGAGATGAATTTTCAAATGATAATTGACCGCTTTGATAACATCATATCTACCCTGAGGTTTAGGTAAAAACATCATGAAATATATCAAAATATCACCCCACTCACATTGAGGTACACTCAGTGGTTCAAGAATCTCACCAGGAACATGATGTTTGACCTTTATCTTCTGGTAGGCTAAGCACATGGATGTAAACATTGCAGCTAATCTCCTCTTGTATATCCACATGAACTAACCACTCAATTAATGTTACATTTTATAAAGTACAATAATAAATCATAAATAATAAAAAAAATTATTAAAATGATTAAAAAACATGGTTTATGCATAATTCATATGGTTGCAAGATGCGTCCTTGGGTATCCCTCTCATGGGTTTTACAATTGTGGCTATACTGCTTAGATTCTATAGTTGTGGTAATTTCTCTTATACATAGATACAATGTATAATAGTCTCTATTATTATTAACATCATCGCATCTGATAGAGGTCTTAAATATACCAAATAGAATTACCCTTAGGGAGATTAACCATGGTCATGGAACTACCCAGGGTGGTAGAGATAAAGAATATGGATTCACGAATTTCCCATGTCCATAAATTTCATGGTATTATCTAATCATGCCTATAGTTATGATATATTTATTGTGTCTATAAAGATGATAGATATAGTAATGATAATTTACTATACCCATAGATAATGTGGAGGTATCTTGTTACACTTATAGCCATGGGAATTTTCTCATGTCTATAGGCGATGTAAAATTTTAAAAATATTTGTGCCTTGATATTTGAACTTGGAACATCCATATTCATTTATAAGGACATATACCACTCTATTACACAAATTTTAAATATTTTTGTGTATAAAAATAAATATATACATAAATTTAATAATTATATAATTCATATAAAAGTAATTATGAGGTATTTTTTGGGGCCTGGGGTAATAGGACACTAACCAATGGTGGTCAGGAGTCTGTATTGATATTTGAAAAGTGTCCCATTGTGGGAGTGGGTGATAAGAGAGACTGCTTCCATGGGATAAACTATCCATGGTGGTATGTGGTCATTGCATCCATGGGAGAATCTTACCATCATGGTGGGGTCTCAGTAGTAAGGTCTATCACTATGGGTGAACATTCTGGGGGTGATAGAAGGTTTATAGAAGGGTCTACCACCACAGGTTAATATTTCAATAGTGGTAGGGGATCTGTAGGAGGGTCTACTGACATGGTATAATGAGCCTATTGTGATAGGTGGTTGGTAGAAGGGTTTTTTAACATGAAAGAAAATTTAATGGTGATAGATACTCGAGAAGAGGGATTTATATTATTAAATTATATATATATATATATATAGGGAATTGGTAGGAGGTTTTACCACCATAGGATAATCTGAAATTGGTGGTTAGGACACAGTAGGTGGTCCTTCCACCTTGTGTTAATCTTTTAAAATAATTACAGGATCAATCGGAGGCTCTACCACCATCAGCTAATCTACCCATGGCGGTACGTTGTATCTGTCAGAGATATGCGGCTTCCTTGGAGATGATGGCGGATGGCAGCGACGCGACCCCAGTTGACCCGATGAGTCTCCTTAGGTTTGGTGTGGGTTTTTAATTTCAAATTCTGTTTAATCATCTTGTAATTTTGGATTCCTGTGTGGTGTAAGGTGGTTTACCTCTTTTCCATAAAGAGGCTTTCTTGAAAATAAAAAAAGATTTTTCAGTCAGTGGCAAGGACTTGTTATGAGGGTCTACTACCATGGCCTAATATTATAGCATTTTGTAAGGTATTGTTAAGAGGATTTAATACCATAGTAGAATATACTAATGGTATTAGGGAGTCAGTGGGAGGGTCCATCTCTATGGGGAAACATATCCATGATTATAGAGGGTCCATAAGAGTGTATACTATAATAGGAAATTGTTGATCTTAGTGGGGGAGGGTCTATCTTAGGACTATCATGATGAGATAACATACAGAGGATAATATTTTCCTCTCGAATTGTTCTGGTTCACTTACTTTTCCAAAAATTATATTCTTCACCCACAAATGGCCACGGGTGGAATAGATTATGGATATAGGGCCTTTATGTCTTATTATTCAACTAATTTTTTTACCATGTCAAATAATTATCATAGGTTAATTTTCCAATTATATTATATACCCTACACCCATGTGAATCCTTGTCCCATAGTGATAGGTTAACTAGCATCCATGGTTATCCCACCCATAGCTATAAACCCAAGCACATAAGTCATGTTTCTAGTAGTTACTCCCAAGGGTGATCTATGAAACTCATGGGGAACCATGTTGTGAATCATAAAGGGAATAAAGGGTCTCACATAGGGAAATAACAAATTGTGATCATCCTCATATCTCCCTTTAGTTGAAACCAGACAAACACGATCAAGTTAAGCATACACATCAGAATCCAACAACTATGACTCTTACACCTATTTCTCCATGGATGATTGAACTATCATCTGGTAGAGACATATTATAACATTAACTCCACCTATATAAAATTTATGATTTCAAGTCCCTCTATCACTCACCAATAATCCATAGACTCACAAAAAATCACTACACAACTTTTCTACATAGCACGTCAGCAATAATTTTCCCCTTCCTTGGTGTATAGGAAATATCAATGATGTAATACATTAATAATTACATCCACCATAAATATTGAAAATTGAGGTTACAATATAAGAATATATATATCAAACTCATGAGGTATTTCAGGACTATAAATCTCACTATTGAGATAAAATCTGTTTAACTTCAATGAAAAACTAGCTACAATAAGCTTCAGATCATTTGTAGTGTAGTTATTTTCATTGGATCAAAACTATAGAGTACAATAATAGAGGAATAATCACTAATTTATTGCAATGAAAACTAATCCATGACATTAATCATCATACAAAACCTCAAATATAAATTTTTCTCTATAAAATGGTTAATAGGATCACAGAATGACTTCTCCTTTAGATATGTTAATGAATGCTAACACTAGTCAGTCTATTAATGCCTGATATTTCATAGTAAAGGAATTTTTAGAGTCCTAATATAATAAAAATTGGGGAAACAATATTGTAAAATCCTAAAATACAAAAAAAATATAAATATTCATAACATTATTATGTTTTACCTAAAAAAATAGCCTCTATCATCAAGGGGTCAATAACTACTTCCCATTGATACATGACATGCCAAAATAAATATGCCTCATTGGCATAGAAAAATACACTTACATAACATATAAAATAGTTTATGATTTCAAATATGTAAAATTTTAATCTTATATTCACAATAATCTCTTCCTAATACTTATTATACAAAATTATTTCATCAATAAAACCAATAAAAAATTGGATGAGGAACTCATGAAACATGAATATCTTCAGTCCTGTGAATATGTATAGTAAATTCATGATAATAAAAAGAATCACCAATAATTCATGGTTCCCATAATGACGCCTATAGGTATTCTTCATTATATCTTTATTATTACTCTACATCTGATAATACCCTAGACATAAATATTTATTTGAGAACGAGCTATCTCCCTCAATATGATCAAATATATCATTAATTCATAGAAGGGGATAATGGTTATTAACTATCACCTATTCAAGTGATGATAATACATACAAAATCATAAAATTATTTCCCCTATATTCTTAGATAAGAAAGGGGAACCCCATGGTGAAAATTTTGGTTGAAAAACCTATGTATAGAAGGTCATAAATCTGAATTCATAGATCCAATAACTAAAAATGTTCCATCCTATAAAAAGATATCGAAGTTGGAGAGACATTTTTGTAACTCTATACCAAAATAAAATTCATATTGATAGGGTAACATTATAACCTATTCAGGAAAAAACCTGAAAATCTTCCAAAAACATTAGAAACACCACTGATTGAACATCCTATGAATTTAACATCAACTTATTCATTATAGTATATAAGGGTTTAAATTGTATATTTCTTATATGATGGAACCATTCACGAATGAACATGGAATGCTCATAGTTAGTATCAAAAAATTTCACTCTCCTTCGGTAGAAATCAATAATATCCTACATTGAATCTATCTAGACCATTAAAAAGATGACCACATTTGGAAATATTTAATACATAGTAAATTTGTTGAAGGTCAATGGTAACCCAACATCATCTCACAATCTATGAAAAAATTATGTAAGCTAATTTGAACTCAAACTGGTATATTCAATACTAATGGTACTGGAACAATCCCCACATTTTGTGCAGGATCATGGACAATGATGGGTGCTACAAAAGACTATGTAGCTCTTTAGTTGAATAAAGCATACAACTAGCTTAAAACTTTGACATATGGTACCTTGTCGGACATTTGGATCACCTATAATTCATAACTATATATGGTAAATATGAAAATAGGCAACCCAAAACCCATCTATAATATGAACACCTCATAAAAATTAGCTTCCAACCTAACTAATCAACCATTTCATATCTAAATGTTATATTCATTAAGATAAACTCTTATAATTTCTTATTAACCAATTACCAATTATTGTGTAATGACATGTTTCCAAATCTGAGTTAAAAATCTATATTAAAATATCATGTCAGGGGGTAATCGTTATATTATAGCTATCCAAAATAAAATTAGTTACAACTTAAGTTATTAAATATTATCCTCCCAAACCATGGTTACTATAAACCATGTATTAACATTCATATCCATCCTTAATCAGTTCTGTAAATCAATTTATTAATTAATTTCTATTCCATAACCCAAGGAACGAAGAAATAACTATGCCTACTTCAAGAAAATTTAATACCCTAATAAAATAATAAATCAATGAAAAAATAAAAATATAATATAGTGGGTGACTTTTAGATATTCAATAGCCATGGGATACGTCCAAATCATTTCAGCTACCATGACATCATCCCCAAAACATTTCCATAATATTCATATCATCGCACAAAGAAACTCACCAAGATGATTCAATAAAAAAATAAAGAATAACTCCCTCATTTTCATGTCAACAAATCGTACAAGGTTTCAATTTATATTATAATATGGGTTTTTATATTTAAAAACTTGTAGAAAAATGATAATTCCAACAACAAAAAATTCAATAAAAATCCACACTGTTAAAAAAAACATAAATAAACTTAAGGAAACCAAATATTAGAAATAGTCACTCACTAGTGTAAATTCTAGTAATCATAATTACTCCTTAACACCTTAAATAAATCAATTCATTATTTGATGTTTTTTTAATGAAATAAAACCCAGCATTCCAACATCTAATAATATAAATAAACACCAGTTAAATATGATTAAGGTAATGATTTTTCCTATTAAGAAGTTTCTAAATAAGAATGAAACATTAATTAATTCCTCATTGAATTACCCACGTATTAACATATTCAACTTGTTTAAAGAAGATTTATGAAACATATATAAAAAAATAAAACATTAAATCCACACCATAAATATTTCAAAATACCTATTAATTATCATGAACCAAAAATATGAATAGTATATTAGTTGTATGTGAAACACAACCCACCTTTAATTTCATTGACTTGGAATTATTATCTTCTTTTGGTAAATCTCAATTTTTTTACATATAAACCCAAAGAATGACATTACAATATTTACACAGATAAAATTAGATTATTCTTTAATCCCTTACCCTTATGTGAATCTTGAACAATCACTAAAAAAGGTGGAATGATGAAGAAAACCATTTTTTAATCTCATGATAAACCAAAAGACCATAAGGAAATAATCCATTTTGAAAAATTGTTCATTCTTTAATGAGGAAACCATAATGATTAATATAAAAGTAACTTCCATTAATTTTAAAAAAATAATATTGAGAATACTTAATAGAATGAAATAATGAAAAATGATACCTTCATTCAATGGTAGTAATTGCATTAGAAAAAATCCAAATGATTACTTATTAACTCCTAAGTTCTTCAAAAACACTCTGTTAGCCTCCCAGGTTCGAGGGATGAAGGGTGTAGTATAATGAAATTATAGAAAAACCTAAAATATACTACATTATAAAATGATAAAGATGTTTCATGACAAAAAGTACATAGATATAAATATCATAGCCCCATATCATCACACAACTCCCCCTTTTCCTCATGGTCAATGACTTGTTATTCCATGATAATAAAGAGGTTCGAAGTGTATCTATGGGTGTCATGTTGTAGTATTTAACTCCCAAAAATCATGTAAAATCATAATCCTTATCATGAGGCTAGAATAATACTAAACTAAGATCATGACATAGAATGTACACCATAGAGAAATAAATTATATATATTTATCCAAGGAACTCATACCATTGGATTTCACAATGCAACAACTATAATCATGGTCCCAGGTAATTTTATTTTAATATAATGATTATACCCATTTACCCTTTCATATCATAATTAATAATTCTACAGAAAATTAAATTAGTATGGTTATTGATGATTTAACCCTTACTCATCCTCTCATAAATTTAAGGTAAGATTCACTACACTACAACCACAACCCCTCACATTATAACCAGGCATTTAACTTAATATAAAATGACACCAAAGTATCACAACTTATTCCCCAATAAATGAAACAACTCTCCATATTGTGACCAATCGATAGAAAATTTATTCAAAATGTCACAAAACGTTTCATGCCATAACTGAAATAATCTTGGTGTAACTAATAAAGTACCTCTTTAAGAGAGAAACGCATATTTCTCATGGAATTAACTCAAAACTATCTAATAAAATGTATGCAGAAATCAATTCATCATGGGATGAAACATCAAAAAATAAATAGAACCCTTCCCTTAACCACAAGAATACCTCAAAACATCTTCATTATCCCTTATCCCTAGGAAAATTACAATTTAAGGGCACAATAAATAAAGATCCTTACATGAAGACCAATTCTTCCACTTACACTCTCTCTCTTTTGAAGTCTATCCCAAAATCCTCTTAAAACAAAAATTTATAAGTTGTATCACAAAATATAAAAAAATTTAAAGATCATTTAATATTAAACTAATTCTACTATAGATTCTATACATTTGAATCTATGTGTATTGGTGAGATTCACAGTATTTTTGATGAATTTAATTTTCTATACTTTTTAGTGGAGAGAATTGACTTCCTAAAAAGAGTAAAGAGATGTATTGTGAATTATTTCAGGTCCAATATATATCAATTTAATGTTTCTAAATTACATTTAATTTATTCTTCTTATGTATTATCTGTTTTCTATTATGTTTCTACTTATTTTATTTTCTATGTTCCCTCTTATTTCACTATTTTCTTACACTATTTTCCCTCCCCCTAACATGTCACACTCCATGGTTATGGTGTAAAATTAGAGGGTTGATCCAATGGGGATGTTAGTGCTTCTCATGTGATAATTAAAATTCAATTATTTTATGATTACTCTATATTGTTAAGTGAATAATTTAATTTTTGTGACAATGGGTATTTCACAAGTAATATAATAATAATATCCTAGATTTCTCCAATATTAAATCATTTTTAACTCCCTTCTTACATCACATTAGACATATGGTGTATTCCGGATATGATAGCATTGAAGGAAATACATCATTTGGTTAGGAGTTTGAGTTATAAATTGCACGTGCGAGAGAGATTTACTACATTCATTATTCAAGAATAATTTGGGTTGTAAATTTTCTTTGCGTGACTCTTGAAATTATTTTCTACACACACATTAAATAAACTAATATTATCAAAGTATTTGTATATAATCGGGTCATTTAATTGAATTGAAAAAAAACTTAATAAATAATAAAAAAATTATTTATTTCCATTCTTTAGTTAACTATTCTCCTCCAAATATTTCATTTATTTTATTATTTATTTTATTTTATTTTATTTTATCTATTTTGTCTAATTTATTCAATTTAAAAAAACACCACATCTATTTTATTATTTCTTTTATAATTAATAACACCTAAATAAAAATATGAAACCATTTAAAATAGAATGATTAATTGAGTGATATCATTATGAGATGACATGTGGTTAACCACGATGTTATATCATTAGTATAAAAAATATTATTGATGAGGACCCTAAAACAAACCTAACATAAAATATCATTGTTTATTACAAATCATATTAAATATTGATGTCCTGTATTTCTATGATATTGAATGTATCGGGACTTTATAAATTCATTATTCTAATATTTTAAAGATCAATAAAATTGTATTTTATTAATAATTAATAATTATAATATTTCATATATTCAATAAAAAATATAGTTTTCCCTTAAAATGATCAGAAAATTTCATGAAGAAGAAATTCTCGAAAAATATAATGAAAAATAGAAATCTAAAAAGAGGTCATGGTAAAGATTACCTAATAGAGAAAGTGAAATTTAAAAGAAAATAAAGGGAGGAGTTTACTAATCTCAACATCTAAACAAGGTAAAATATATTGTGTAACAATTTTTTAAAGGTTTAATATTTTTTACACTTTATTGGTGATTAATTCTAATATAGTTCAGTCAAACTTTTAGAGTTATATAATCCATATAGGATAACGAGTCTTTTTAAAAATTATTTTCGTAAAAATGTTGATCCCAGTGATTTGGGAAGGATAAAAAGGGATTCATTATTACCCCTAAGATGTATTCTATACATTGGGTGTGAACTATGTAAAAATTCATCTGTGATTTGTGATTTGTGATTGTTCTATTAATGTATGAGAAAGGAGAGGATGGGAGAATAATTAAGTTATAACTAACCATAAGAAAAATATCTAAAAATATGTAAATAATTAAATTTGTCATAAAATAATTATAACCTATAAGGAAATCTCTCCAATGTATATAATAACATTATTTCATTCTTATAATTAAAATAAGAAATGATTCATAAAAAAAAATTTAAATTATAAAAAAATTATTTAGAAAAATTTAAACATGTTTAAAGGAAATTATTAAATTCCTATAAAATTCATATTTAAAAAATCTTAAATTGATGAAAAATCCATAATTTATATTATTTTAGAAATATTTTACTATTATATGTATTATCAAAATACATCAGTTAAATTTATTTAATAAAAATTATCCCTGAATATCATCAAAAAATTATACATGAAAATTTGTTTATGAAAATAATATTTATATTAATTTTCAAACATTTCTCCAAAATAAAAGAGGATTATTACTAAATAGGTAGAGGGGAGAAACAATATTCCATAACATATAATTGAACCTAAATATATTTGTTATTATTTCTTATCATCACCCATACAAAAAAATAGGCATAAAAAATATAAAATAATTACAAAAAATGTAGCCATATTGAATTGTCCAAGATCAATTATACACTAAGAAGGGAGGGAGTAAATTAGTGATGCTCATTTTACAATTTCTTCTTTTCAAATCAACCACTATGATTAGTTAATATTTTGATCCACAAATATTTAATATCTCACTTGTTTATTATGAAAACAATTTAAATCATATAAGTAGCACATAAGTTTTTTTACAAGGTTTTCCCGCAATGTTGGTGACAATGCCCTCATAATGATTAGGGTGAAACGAGGCACATATTCTCTACAAGTAATGTTAGGTTGTTATAAATATAAACAATATCCTAAAATTCATTCTAGAAAAATCCCATAATGGTTCATCAATAATGATTAATGTGGGTTATCTCTTGATATAATTTTTTATTGAAATCCAACTTCATTATTTATATACAAAAAATATCTTCTTTTTTATAGTGTCAAACCATTAATTATTTAATGGTATTCCTAACCAACTCTCAAAAAATTCTTTAACTACACTTTCCAGATGTATTGTGTGCATTGGTCTTTTTCCTTTTATAATCCACTCAATCAAATATTCTTCTGAATAATTACTAGAATTTTAAACCATCAATATACTAAATAATTATTTTTTGGTATTATCATTATAACTAGTTGTAATTTCTAAAAAGATTCTAGAATAATTCAATCTATCTTCTATGATCTACTATTCACAAGTAACTACACAACCTTCTTCATGAATAACTACACTATTACTTTGAGTTATTCTCAAATTCTAAGAACATATTTTAGTCGTTTTACAGTGATGCTTTTAGTAACTCAGCAACTAATCAAATCAAATCACTTCATCATAAAATCATAAAAAAAATGGATAATCCTTTCTCAAAAAAATCCTCTTGTATGAAAAAATCATGTAACATGCATGGAATTTTTAAATAACGATTCACATGTTAATTACACTCATGAAAATATTATTTGATATATTATATCATTATTTCCTTTATTATTTTAATAACAATTAAATTTCACACATAAAAACTCCACTCACTACGTGTGCTATATGAATAATATATATTATATGTAGTTCACAAAATAATACAAGTGGAATGTATCAATATTTTATAAAATCCAGAATGTAGAAATGAAACAACTTTGCATTAATAAAAAACATGGTTAACATCTTTTAAACAGAATGTTTTAAACATAAAAATAATGATGAATAAAATAAATATTTCTCTCTCCCTCATGTATCACAAAATATGAATGATATAGTAGAATCATCGATAAACAAAATAAATCATGATAAAATAGTGAGGATTTATCCCTAGTTGTTTCTCTTTATATCGAGAAAAACCTCTTACTCTATTTTCTCAACTTTTCTTGTAATGATCCTATAGATAATACCTAAAAATGGAGAGATTCAATGAATTTATTTATGAGTTCTACTAACTTATCCAAATATCTCAATCTCTATGTGCATTGACCTCCTATTCCTATTTTAACAGAATCATCTCATGTCGTGTGTACATGAAAAATTAGTGTGTCTAAAACAAATTATACCATTAAAAACATCTTCATGTGATTCAGCCTTTATAAAAAAAATACTATGCAATTTAAAACCTAAAGAAATAATCTTAACATCATATTTGAATTTTAACATGCTTTTTTCACTATTCTTGTAATATGGACATACTTCCAATACCACCCTCCTTTAAAAAAAACTTGAATATTCTATCAAAATCTTCAAATGACCTCATATATTAACTCAAAACAGAATATTTAGAATAATATTATCATAGTAACTACATCATGTGTGGACTACTACATACAGAGAACCCCTCAAACGGATAAAGGAATAAGATGATGAAGTCTCATGATCAAATGACTTATATCTATAATATTTGTATTTCTCTGTTATTTTTGTATCATTTAGATGGAGATATAGTTCCCAATGATTCTATTATCCCACATCGATAAATTCCTTACCCTAAAAATTATATAAAATCCACTAATGTCCCTCAACACCCTAGAAGTGAGTATCTGGGTATGCTCCGGAACACTGAAAACACATGATCACCAAATCATCCGCCCTAGGAAATCCATGAATTCCTTTTTTGCATGCAACATACTACTCTTGATTTCCTACACTTGCATACACACATACCATTGACCCAAACTCCCTATATAATTAATTTCTCCCTTATATGCCTAGTTTTCCCCATAATGTTTAATAAACATACAAAAAATACTTTTAAAAAATTTAAGTAAAATATAAATTCATTTATTTTTTTATTTTTTTCTAATTTAATTTCATTTTCTATCTTTTAATCATCTAATTTAATCATTTAAATTCGAAATCAATAAATCCAAAAATATTAATCAAATTGACATCAATTCAATAAAAATCATAATCAATTCTTAATAAACAATTCTTATTTATTTCTATAAAATAATGGGCAATCACAAAACATCATTATCAGATATCTTAGACTTTTCTTCCAACTCTAAAATATTAACAAATACAGTTTTAATTTTATTAACACATATTACTAACAAAAAATTCAATTTTATACCTCACTAATACACATGGTTTCTTTAATCTAACCCTTTATATTTATTATCAATAACTAATTCAGTACTAAAGTTAATGTCAACTTCTCCCACTTATTTCTCATAAATTTAAATATTTATATAAGTAAAGTTCTTCTCATGTCCACTATCAAAATATTCATGTTTTAAAAGAGAATTTTTTTCCTCTTATAAAATCTTAATCCAATTTCTCAAGACTGAAGGATGGAATCACTAATTTCAAATAAATAATTTAAAATTTTATAGCACTACATCTACTTGGGTGAATCTATTGTAGAAAAAAAGTGTGATTAATGTAGAATAAAAATATATTTGAAACAATTTAATATGTGATACTAATTTATATATTCTTGGAGGAAAATTGTGATATTATCATGGTAATATCCTTTATACAACTCAAAAAATAAATTAAAAACATTCAAATTCAAGAGTATATTTCCCATTTTCAATTAATTTTTATTTTCTCATCAAATAATCAATTCATATTACCTTTTGATTCATATTTTTTTTCTCATAAGGATTGGAGAATATAATCATCATAAATAAATGATTAAAAGCTTCAATATCCAAAAAATAATAATATATGGAATCTCTATAAATAACCCATTCCAAAACGTCAAATATTCATTAGATAAAAATTGAGATATAGATATCTAGTAGTTTTTCTTCTAATATACACCTTAGGGGATGAAATGTACATGTCTTCATCATGATTTAGTTTCATCAATAATGAACTCCAAACATCTAACAATATCAACATATTTGTTTCAAGCAGAAAACATGTTACTTTTGAACTATATTATAGCATGATGGATATCATTCTCTCTAAATGTTTTTCAAATATTTTATAATGTTCAGTTCTACCCCTGATCACATGAATCATCTTAAATTAAATACATAGAAGAAGAAAAAAATAAACATGGTAAAAAGGGTTTTGTTCAATAATTCTTAGTTATAGAAATAGGGAAAATATTTTTTTAACCCAAAAACACTCTTAAATTCTTCTCTTGACCTTTTCATGCTATCTACTACTGTATATTTCTAGTTTTTTACCATAAAATCTTATGCATCATCATACGCATCCCTTTTCAATTTCTTTATTTGTCCTTCTTATATAAATAGAATTACCATATGGTTCTTTTCAATATGACTAGTTTGTATATTTCATCTATACAACATCTCGTAATCTTTCATCTTAGAATATTTTTGAAGAATCATATAAAATTTATCATGTTTTAGTGAATTCTATGGTTTGATTTTATCATAAACATTTTCTTGTACTTCATTTAACATTCCCTCGTGAAAATAATTTCTTTGATTGAAATAGTCAGAACTCTTTTCACTTATTTCGTATTAATTCTTATTATCAGTATGTACTATTTTTCTTGGAAGTTTTTTCCTGAATGATTTAGAATAATGAGCATTTTGATTAAATATGTCATAGATTTGGTTTAGAAAATATAATTTGTTTTTAGTACATATATTTTTTTATTTTATAACATAAAAATTATACATTTTATGATTGTTTCTCTTTTTTAGAGTTTCATATTTTATTTTAAGAATCTACCCTAATTGATTTGTTCTAATTCTGAATAAGTGACAAACTATACCATTATTTTTAGGCTTTATTCCCAAATTTACCATAACACTGACAATAACCTTTAAATATCCAAGTTCAATAATTATGAACATATTTTAGTGATAAATTATGTGTTTTATGGATACACATATATTACTAATTATCTATTGTCTTATAGAACATTATTTTTTCAACTCATTTAGGTTCCCATTATCATCAATATTCCTTATAATTTTAGTTTTTGCATTATAATATCTACCACTAGATGAATAAAATTAAGCATCATTAGAATAATAAAAATTAAAATATACATCCCTCTTTATACATGTATTTATATAATCTTTTGATGTTTCATCTTTAACATCTACTAATTTATAAAAAAAAATCTAGTTATTTTAAATGTATTTTATTCTTTAATAGTCATATACTATCACTCGTTTGGTTTTTTTTTCTTTTAAAACCATTTTAACATTAAAGGCTTTCAATATCTTATCAAATTATTCCATTTTCACCATGGAAGTCTTGGTCTCCTCAATAAGATCATTCTCCTTATTATTTCAGTTTATTTTCTCTCTCTCTCTGGTAACATTATACTTTTCATGAGTTATGTGTTTTGATCAAGATATGTTACAAATTTAGATCTCTAATTGTACCCATTATATCTCTCTTATTCATTCTGATCACCACATGACAAATATTTATGTTTCATAACTTTTTCATTGAATTATTTATGTTTTTTACTTCTATATTTATCTTTTTATTCACTCATTACTCATAAGTCTTCATCTCTTTTCTTGCTCATTTTCTTTTTCCTTTGCATCAATGAAAAAATTTTATTATTTCTAATTTTTCTAGATATTCTTTTTGAATATTATTATTCTTCAATATTTTTGTCTGAATAATAAGACACGTTAATTGTGAAATTAATAGAAAAATGACTAATTTGACCATAAGTAAGGATCTTTAAAGGAATAAGGCCTCTATATAGGCTCATTCCTCTTGAAAAATTTCTATAAATAAAATACATGGTTTTTTTGTGATTATTATCACTAAATTAATCCTTATCAAAATATAAGAATGACATAACATTATTTTTTTAGATTGATTCATTTCATTGAATGGAAATCACCTTCCTCATTATAACTCTTTTTTGAATGGTTAATCTTTTCTAATCTCATTATCGAGGAGTGTGTTATGAAACTCATCAAGATATAGGTCTATAATTTATTCTACTGTATAAATATTTGGATCAAATCTATCTAGATAATTTTCCATCAGCATATTTAAAATAGTTGAATCCTAAAAAGTATGTCCAGATCCTCTAACGATACTTACTATCCCCTTGACCCAAGTGGAACAATCATAAACGGTCACATCATCAATCTTATAAATATATAACAACATTTACCTCTAAAACTAAAGCTTATATTATGTGATTTTAACATTACATTCATATATGTTTTTACTTTTTTCCCACATATCCATGGTGTTTTTAAGCCACAACACCTTGGCGTAACTTTTTATACGCAGATGAAACATTTTATTAATTTTATTTCATGTTTACATATATATTTCTATTTTCTGTAAGGTTCATGGGTGAATCTCTCTCTAGAAGATTAAATTTCATTGTAACATCATCACTGACCTAGTGGAAGTGGATATTGAATAATTTGGTTCTTTTAAGCATTAATTTTTTTACATCAGAGAAAAAAACACATATACTATTGAATAAATTCAAACTCACAATCCTCAATATTTATAAACGGTTTGATCTTTTTTAAGGGAACCCCAGTTATCTAAAACCAATTGAATTATACATGGTCAATAATATCATTGAGATGGAAGGGAATATTCATTGAAGTTTTTTTATAGCTTCTTTATTATAAAACTAACTCTATAATTGGTTAAGATCTTTATCCTCATTCATTAATATCTCACCTATCCTGCATGAAAACATATGAGAACATAAAAATATCATATTAGTATTATTACAAGATACACCACCGATGTGGGTGACTAAATACTTATTGTGTTTAGGATTACCAAATAAAAAATTCTATAATGGTAAATCAAAGTGATTACCAATATAGATAACATACCAAAATCCCTGAAAGATAAAATCTTATAATAATCAATTTCTAATTATTATAGTAGGCTATCTACAAACTGAAAGTTTATTCTAGAATCACACCAATTGAAATGTCTCCTGAAAATATCTGACTGGCAATATTGGAATCCCACTATTTCTCCAATGGTCTTCCAAACAAACTCTCGAACATGTCTCCAAATAATTCTACCTAATGTAGTGCACATGTTTTTATTTTTCCCTTTCATCTCTATGAAGTAATCTCTTCTTATAATTAACAGTTGACCTTTATCACCCAAAATTTCAAAAAAAATTACTGGGATTTAATATTATTATTATGGGTAATCTCTTGTCAATTTCCAAAAACACAAAATCAATATATCTTATCTGGTTGGCATCACACAACTGATTACACAACTTTCTTCATACATAACATCACTATTTCTTCAGGTTATTCTCAAATATACAACTCAACTTCTTCTCCTTTTACAAGGATGCATCTAGAAACATAAAAACCCATCATATCAGTACACTTCACTATGAAATCAAAAAACATTTCATAACCCTTTCTCAAAATTCTCTACATGCTTGAAAATTTCATGTAACATTCATGGATTTCTCAAATAATGTTTCTCACATTAATTCTCCACATTAAAATATTATTTCTTGTCATTCATAACATTATTCCTTCTTCTTTATAAGACAATTCATGTCACCACTCACAAGCTCCACTAATTGCACATTTAGTGTGAATTATTTAGTTTATATGAACTTCATAGAATACAGTTTGTTTAATCTGTCTGTCCTTCACATATGTTAGGGTAGGAAAACCACACTCCATCACACTATTAATAATCATGGTTAACTTATTCCTCCCATGTGGTTTTATATATAACAAACCTACTTCAATAAATTTGTGTTTCTCTCCATATTGTATCACATAGTATGAATGATAATATAAAATTATCAAGAAAATAGATTACTCACATGAAAATAGTGAGGTATTATTCCCAATTTTTTTCCTTGGTATTAAGAAACTCCTACCACTCTAGTATATATCTTTCTCATTCATTATATGTTTATATCACACTAACAAATGGAGAGTGGTTGGGTATTTATATACAGTAACCACTTACTTACTCTACCACTTCAAACTCTATGCACATCGACCTACTCTTCTTATGAAAACTGAATCATCTCATGCTACATAGATTTAGAAATTCACTATCTCCACAAAACATATCTACATTCACCAAATCCTTCATGTGCTTCATCATTCATCAACAGCTTCCACTACAGGATAATAAACAAGTAACAAAACTCTATACTACATCTATGTATTTGAACAAGAGTTCTCCACTATACCTATGTCCTGAACATATCTCTATCATGAACCTCTTTTAAGAACCTTATGTATACATTCAAAATATTCAAACAACAACATGTGTTGATTCTTGGCATAATAATGATCACAACATTAACATAATATCATCTACATGAACAACCTAATTCATTTAGAGAAAACACTATATTACTAAAGGTAGAAGTTGATGCAGACTCATGATCGAACGGAATAGATCAATCACATCTGGATGTTTCTTTTCTATGTCTATCATTTGACAGAAAACGTTTTTTGGTATTTTATAAAAGCCACTTTCTGGAAAGTGGTAACCATACAAAGATCCTAATCAGCACACATTCAAAATCAACCACATCTCAATTTCAAAATTCAAACCTTCAAAAACAAATCAATTGTGCACCATGAGCCACAAACATAGCCTAGAAGCAAGGGTACTCTAAATTTAAGAGCCGCCTCGAACCATGGCCTACCTTGAAAAAAACACCACGTGGCTTCTGACTTATCCTACTTAATCGGATCACCGGTGAGCTTCGTCTTCATCATCATCATTGAAGGACTAGATTTCACACCATTGTTTCCTCTACCGTGATCCACACCGCACCACACCAACATCAACGAATCCAAAAACCATCACCAAATCAATAGAAATGCAAAAATCATCAACAAGAAACCATCATGATTTCACCCCGACCAGTCGCGGGAACTGGAACCATACCTCTACCGCGATGCCACCGCTCACCACTAAGAACATCACAAAACCATTTCCGAAAACTGAACTTAAACCAAAAGATGAAAACAGAACCAGATCTTGGGGCCACCTGAACAAACCACCACTCCACAATCCAGAGAAGGAGAGCTCATTGCCACCTTCATCACCGAACCCAAAATACAAGTCCTCCCAGCACCTGCAGACAACACAACCCACAACGGCATCCCCAGGACTCAGCATTTGAACCCGTCTCTTTGACTGACACCGCGATGTCGAGAGAAACCCTAACCAAACTGCAGGTTAGGGCGAGGAGATGGCTAAGTTACGAAGAGGTTCACCGAAGAGGACGAGCATGCATGATGCGGCCAGAGGATGAATCCACACAACGAATGCATCGATCAAGGAGTTGAGAGGAGATCCAGATGACCCGGGGCAGAGAGGAGGAAGGCGGCAGCGGGAGAAGACCTGGAGACGTGAATCCCCTAATGGGAACATCCCAATTTGTCTATGTATATCATTTAAATGGAGCAAAAGTTCTTGAATGTTTACTATCACATCTCAATAATGAACTTTCCATTTTACTTCTTAATAATCCATTGTGCTCCTCTAATTGGCCACATGTGAGGAATCATGTCCTCTCTAAAACACTATAAACACATGATCACCATATGTCCCACCCCACATATGTCATGTGTATGTTATATGCATGAACTATATTACTCTTTCATGCCTACATCCACATGAACACCTTCATTAACATGTTCTATTTCTATATTCCAGTTATCCCTTTTATGTCAAGGTTGGCCCATAATTTTTAATAAACTCACAAAAAAACTTATTAAAAATATATGTAAAATTTCAATACAATTCTTCAGTTCTTTTTTTACTATTGAAAATTATTATTCTATATTGTAATATTTGAATTTAATATTATAAATTCCAAATAAATTCAACATAAATATTCATCAAATTGATGATCGTTCAATAATCATTATAATAAATTCTCAACAAATAAATATTCTTCATTTGAATAAAATAATTCTCATTTATCAAAAAAATTAGTACATGTCTTAGACATAAAAACCCAACTCTTAAATAAATTAAAATAAAATTTTCTTCTCTTCCAGCACTTTATTTACAAAAAATAAAATTTCAACCTTCACTAAAACACTTCATTTCCTAAAATACTAAAAATATTTTTAGAAAAAAATGACCCAAATGAATATTTTTATGGGGTAGTCAAATATGAGATTATCATTTTGAGGTGTTTCTATTGGTATATAACATGAACCCTTATGACTAAAAATTTAAAATATATAAAATATTTTATATATAAAAAAATTCAAGAAAACCCATTGAATTATAAAAAATCAAATAAATAAGTTTCAATATAGAAATTCAATTTTTGAAGGTTTTTTTACAACTGATAAGAAATATATATTATTATCAATATCATTAAACTGAAGCCCTCCTATAATATGTTAATATATATCTTATATGATAGTAAATTATAGATCTATGTTACATGAAATATCATAATCAAAAAAATCGGACATATATCCATAAAAAATAAAAATAATGAAAAATTATCTAATTTTTTCTTTTGTATAGAAGGAATCATGTTGAGAAAACAATAAATTTAAAGTTTATTTTTAATCATATATTCCAAAGTGTGAAGGTAAATTTATGGTTGTTAGATATGTCTAATATAAATAGAAAACATTTGTGAGAATAATAAAATTTAGTAATAAAGAATAATATTTAAATTATATATTAATCCTTTATAATTTATCATCATTTAATGATATTATAATGATAATTTAAAATTTACTTCAACCATTGAAAAGTATTTTGAACAATATTGTGTGGTCTAATATTTGAGTTAATCAGAAAACTAATTAGAATTGAATTTTGATACAACATTATCTCATTTGGCTCATAATTATTCATTACTATAATACAATGTTATAGATTGAAACAATATCATTAATCTAGAATCAGTTAAATAAAATTAACTAATCCAAATTGATGTAATTATAGTGACAATCTTTTATCACATGATCCCCATCAATTATAATATTATTAAAATTTGTAACATTGATCTATGCTTCACATAATAGGTATGAATATGGTGATAAAAAAATACTCATTAGTTTAAACCAAAATAATTCACATGTTTATTCTTATAAATACACCATAAGATAAATAAATTATTACATAATAAATCATAATAATTGAAAAGATATAGATACCATTTTCATTATTCTTACACAATATTTTTAGTTAAATATTATCAATCAAAATCATTTTGAAAAAACATTCTTTAAAATAATGAGATGATACAACTGTTTTTTAGGAATCAAATGACATGATCTTAGAGAAAATATATTGGATAATAATTATTCATTATATTATATGTAAAACTACAAATTTCTTAATGTTAATGTTATTTGAAGTTCTACTTAACATGTGTATAAATATGAAAATTAAATATTTATCCAAAAATGGTGTTAGTGAACATGAAATTCAATCTACAACTTTATGGAATATAATAAAAAAATATTAGCCAATTTGATTAATTAATTACCTCACTATAAAGTACATATTAAATATATATAAATAAAAAGACTATTAAATTATTCTTCTAACTATTCCATGGAAAAATACTCCCCAAAAATCGTACTAATCTTACGTGATGTAGAATTTATATAGTTTAGACACAATGAAAAATCATAATCATGGTAACTAACAACATTATATTTATTTGGAATCCAATAAGTGAGAACATATTTCATAGTTCCCTTCGAATAATCCTTTCTTGGTGTTTCTCAACATTTTTGAATTTTCATTTTTGGGTTTTCTTAAGAAAAAAAACAAAAAAATATAAATCAATGTCTATATAAACATGATCATGAATATAACTCCAAAATATAAAAGCATAAGTTATATTATCCTAATAATTACATTTTTCTGGATGATAGTATATTTAAAACTACAAAATTGGTTACCTTTTATTAGAGGAGAAATCATAAATGGGAAACTTTATATATTATATTTCTTTAGCATTTTTTGATATATGTAAATTAGGATAATCTAAATATCCAATGATAGTATTCTCAATAAATCAAATTTATCATAACATAAAAAGTTACACCAATATTATTCTTGTAAAAGAATTTATAATTAACATTTTATCTCATACAAATTATCTAAAGAACGACCAATAAGATGTATATTATCTATATACAAATCTTGAATGACAATATTTCTCCCAAAAAACATGAGATATATGTGTTGGTTGATAACATTTTCCATGAGATCATGTTTTATAATTACTATCAAAAAATATTGATATCATTATATTGAGAGTTTTGTAAACCATACATGAACATTTTTACATAACTTGAGAACCTAGATACTTCCAGAGTCTAAAAGAATAACGATGATTCAAGATACTATGGTGAAATCCTACCACCATGTTTTTTATGTTCATTTCCAATTTCTCTATAATAATTATTCTATAACCATGGTTAAAAAAATTGTGGTTGTGGGAATCATATTTCTAAAATTCCAGACCTTGGAAGTTTATCATTCAAAACCATGATAATAGTTATTTATAAATTAAAAACTAATAATTAATAAAAAATTACTAAATCATATATATATATATATATATATATATATATATATTATAAATACATAGTTAGAAGATATCATCTATTATATCTTATCAAAAAATTATCTAATATTATATCTATTAATTATTTAATTTTTTTATTTTTTTTATTTGGGGGAATTGATCCTCCAACCTTTTATCCTATGGGATTTTATGAAATGATCTTTGAGCATTTAATTATTATAAGTCTTTTATAAATGATATTTAACAAATTAATATATCATAATACAATATTCAAATAACTAATAATTAATAATTGATAATTATTAATTAATAATTAATAATTGATAATTATTAATTAATAATTAATAATTAATGTTTAAACATTATTAATTAATAAAGAATTATTAATTTTTAATTTTTAATATTTCACATCTAATAATAATAATTGATTATTAATTATTAATTATTTTTTAAAAATATTTAATTTTTTAAAAAAATTTATAATCTATAGTTTATAATTTATAATTAATAATTGGTAATTAATAATTGACAATTAATAATTAATTATAATTAATTAATTTTTACAAATGATTAATAACCAATAACCAATAATTCATAATTGATAATTAATAAATGATAATTAATAATTGTTGATTGATAATTCATTATTAATGAATATTAATTATTAATTATTGGTAATTAGTAATTAAAAATTACACATATTTAATTATTAATCTCAAATAATTAGTAATTAATAATTAATAATTAACAATTGATAATCAATCACTAGTAATTTTTAATTAATAAATAATAATTAAAAATAATTAATAAATATGCCTAATAAATAATTAATGATAATTAATTATAAGTAATTATTAAATACTATTAATTAATTAATTAATGTTAATAATTTTTAATTAATATTTTATAATAGATAATTAATAGTTAATAGTTAATAGTGGTTAATTATCATTTAAATATTATTAACATTATAAATTCAAATAAATAATAAAAGGGGGAATCTTTTAACATGGTTCTCATTCAATTAAGAAAATAGGTACAACCTACATCTATATTTTTTAAAATTGTGTTAGTAGGGTGTCAGCATTCACTCTTCAGTGGAAACTATGAAATTTGGGGGAATATGTCTCCACCTATTCAAAAATCATGGAAAAAGGTACCATAGTGGCACAATTTATATACCCCTGGTAGCATACTCAAATATTAGTATTGTTAGGTGGGATCTCACATATTCTTTGTCTTTTTCCTAAAGCCCTTCCAGTTATGAAATATAAACATTTTAATATAAGTCACCATTGGGAATTGTCATATACACTTATATTTTATGTAATTAAAAATCATAATGAGACATCAAAGTCATAGAAATCCCCACTGAATATTTCTTTATGTTGTGAGACAAAATATCATTATAGTATATCCCTTTACATTGGAGAAATTATATAGCAATTATTTATCACAAAAATATAAACATTTCCTTTATAATCAAACTTTGTTTTACCAATTTACAAGAAATAGGTTTAATCTTTGTAGGTAATTTTACTAGTTTCTAGGTATGATTTTGTTTTATAGTCTTCATGAGTTCATTTATAACCTAATGGGATTTAGATGAATTTCCACTCACTATCTAATCATTATATATATAAGCCCATATTCTCTTCATAGAATTTGTAAAGGGTTTTCTAATGTCTGATGATATTATTTATTATGGTGTTCAATATATAGTACTATTTGAATTGCACCAAAATCATAAACTTGTGGAAGGGGAACCATGACTTCTAAAAATATCAATAGAGGAATATAAATGTGATTACCCTATAAGTTTTAAATTTTCAATCAATTATTCTAACTGGAAATGTTACATCTAAAAAATTATACATGTACTATCTCAATAATTTTATTATTGTGAGAGGGATAGAAAATGGTAAATATTTTTTATAATCATGAGAATTATAATGGAATTATAATTATAATTATTTTGATATTAATATTATATTCCAAAACATGATGATAGGCTTTTTTCAGTTTATAGATCCCTCTGATATTGAGAGGAAAAACATTGATACGATAACTAAAATAAACCCTAACACAAATATATAATATTTTTCAATTTTAAAATAAATCATGTGATATACGATTTATATATAAATTGAAATTAAAATAACAATGGGTAATATATTTAAATTTATTAATTTTAATGGTTCATGTAAAATACCCACAACTAATCATTTTGTTCCAATTTAATGTATCTTGTAATTAACATTAAGCGCTATCAAGATTTATTGTAAATTTTATTTAATTTTTAGAACATAGAAAGGGTAAAAGGATAAAAAATATGTGATACAATCAAAGTCATATTTATAGATCAAGTTACGCTTAAATTTATTATTAATATTCCTTATTTCATTTATAAGTTATGTTCCCATGTGATAAACATAGATCTTAAAATACAATGTCAAATTAAATAATATCACGTAGATATACATATAGAATCATTAAAAATATTATGAAATCAGTTCTTCGATATGTTTTATTAATCATCTGTTTGATTCTATTTTTAAATTAAATTGAAAAATAAATGATAAATTTATAAATTTTAGTAGGTATTTAAAAATAAATATTAAATATATTTTTGAATTTTATTAATTTAGAAAAATAAATTTATTCATGACATTTTAAAACCCATTTATCCCAATTTTAAGTTCATATTTTTTATAAACATGATCCTGATTATTGATAATCAACTATTTAATTAAAAATATTAAATGATAGATAATTGTGGTCATAAACATAAGTGTGTTGTGAAATCATCATTTTATAACATAAAAAACATTTCAAATGATATAAACTCACACAATTCATTTAAAAATAATAATAGAAGTGATTTCAAAGATATTAGATTAATATTTTTATAGCTTTTAAATTTTAAAGATGATATAATGATGATTGTAAATATTATATATATATATATATAGTAGATCATCATCTATTCAAATGGAATGGATTAAACTAGTCTATATCCAGATTAGGGTTCATAACCCCATGACTTTATATTTCCGATGTTGGTGGTGGGAGGTTTGTATGGGCATCTTTTGATTCCAGCTGGTTAGTTAGTGGTCAGGCAGTATGACAAGATGAGAATGGCGGGTTGATGGAATGGATGGCAGTTGGAGGGGGGTTTCAGTGGGATCCCAAAGGGATGGTAAGGTGGTCTGGTAGTGCAGAAGAGTGAAGCTGGTGTTGGAGGGAGGGGTTAGTGAAGCATGCTTCTAGGCCGTACATTCATGGTGATGACAAGATCCTGGAAGGGTTGGAAACTTATAAAGGGGTTCAATAGGTTCCATTTGGGGATGGTGGGGTGGTTTGGAAAAACAATAGAAAAACAGAGGTGGTGGAGGAGGAAAACGGTGAGGCTATTGGATAATAAACTCATATTCCCTGAGAGAAACCTACCATCATACTACAATAATGGTGGATGGAAAATTTTAGAGAAGGCTTCTTAATGTGTATGGATCTAGTGGTTTGGGTAGCACATACTGCAACCAAATATCAGACTTCTTTTTTCCTTCTATTTTTTCCATTTTTTCTTTTAAGTTATATCCCAATAAATAGAAATTGATGTAATCTTTATAATATCATCAATATGAGAGAATCAATACACCTTTTTTTCCATTCTACTATCATTTTTTTCTTTTGATCACCTATAGTAATACCTATTTGCTTCCAATTTTGATTCAATAATCCAGCTTCATAGGTATTAATCGGTGTTTGAAGGTGAGGTGAATCAATGTATCAATGAGATTCACATCCTTTTAATTGAGGCAGTGGAGGATATGTGGAGAAGATGTTCAATAGTTGATACTATTCCTAATCGTGGGTGTGATTATATATTTTGATAGGTTTTTTATTTGTCAAATGTTAGAAAGAAATAATTGCATCACGTCTCCCTTTTTGCAATTATTTTTCACCATCTCTCTTTTTTTCAATTTTATTCCATTTTTGTCTCCGGTGTTTTTCCATTTCCAAACATAAATTTTTTTTCCTCCCCTTTTTCCACCTTGTCTCATCACACCTCTATTGCCTCTCATGTAAAAAAAAGATTTTCCCCCTTTTCTGTCCTCAACTTATCTTTTGGTCTAAAAACTAAAATCCATTCACTTTTTTAATTTGAACCTATTGCATTCACAAACACAATAAAAAAATTATACAACATTTAATTGTGTTCCAAAAAAAGGATAAGTCTTCAACTCTAAAAGAAAAAATTATACACATCTGTATATCAACATTTGTAATTTTCCTATCAAAAAATAATAATTTTTCTCTAGAGATATTTCATTTTCAAAATATAAGATCCCGAAACTGATGAAAAAAAATTATAACAATTGGTTCATCCAAATTCGACCACTCTTTATCAAACAAGACGTCATGGACATCATGGAGGTCAAATACATTAAGACAGAGTCCAAAGAAGTGGAGGCTGCTCTGCTAGATGTTCAAAAGGAAACTCATCAGGTGTAACAAAAGATGGACTAAACAAAAAAATCATTTATTTATTAAGGACTTTATGAAGCTACATTCGAAATAATCACTTCATCGAAATAATCAAAAGGGATCTGGGATACTCTTCTCAAAGCATTCGAGGGAGTTAACAAAGTAAAGAGGATTCAAAATCAATCTCTACTTGGTGAATTAGAATCTATATTTGTTAAATCTTCTAAAACATTTATTGGGTATCATACTCATGTAATGGTTGTGGTGATCCAACTATGAAGAAATAGATAATATATTGATGACTTGTGGGTATGTGAGAAAACATTTTGATCCCATTATCAAAAATTTGATTAAATATCAATTCCCTGGAAGAAAAAAATGAACTTGAGATGATCTCTATCGATGAAATCATTGGATCTCTATAATCCCATGAACAAAAGGTGAGCCACTGATGTGAAATTAATGGAGTAGAGAAATCCCTGAAATAAATGGTTTATCTCAACAACTCTGAAAAATAGTAAGGGGTCATGTCAAAGAACACGAGGTAGAAGATTCCATGGACAATAATTTAATCCAATATCAAGAGGATAAGGTGGAAAAATCCCAAATCAAGAAGTGTGTAAATATCATTACTATACTCCATAAGAATGTGGACATGGAAGAAGGGGAGAATTCAACGCTTGACAATAAGAAAAAATAAATAATCAATGATGTAATTTTCAAAAATATGGGCATTGTAGAATTAAATGATGGTATATGTATCCCATTGAGAATGACACCGAGGAGGCACATATCATCAAATTAGGAGATAATTTTGGTGAGTCATGTGTGTTGATGGCACAAAAATAAACATAAAATCAATGTATATATTATACTGACTCTAGAGCTAAGTACCACATAATAGGTAATGACCCATTTTTTATGAACATGGATGAGCGAGTTTGATGAGAGATTTCATTTGGAGATCTCTCAATAATATATTTATATGGAAGATGAGATATTCTGATTAAGAATAAAGATAAAAATCATGATTCCATCTCTGGAATCTCCTATGTACCTGAAATGAATACCAAAATCTTGAGTGCTAATAGGTTGGTGGAAAAAGGATTTCATATAATCCTTCAAAATAATAAAAAATGGTGATTATCGATGATAAAAGAAGGTTGGTCACAAAATTACAAATGGAAAAGAATTGAATATTTATTCTTATGATCCATCCTGACATACTATGATTTTTTGTGATGGTATGTGATAATAAATAATAGCTATGGAATATGAGGTTAGGGTATTTAAACATTTAATGTTTAAGGTTATTAGGAAGTAAGAATATGGTGAATGGACTTCATATCGTTTGACCCCCCAAATCAAATATGTGAAAGGTGTGTCTTATGAACAAAACATATAAGCAACATTGAAAGGATGCCCACTAGAAAGAAGATGTTCTACTTGATCTGGTACACATTGATGTGTATGGTACATTGAATCCAATATCAGATGGAAAACGAAGGTATTTTCCTGCTTTTATTAACAATTATAGCAGGAAAATATGGATATATTTTCTCAAGATGAAGTCATAAGTTTTTGGTGTCGTTAAAGATTTCAAGGCTCTAGTAGAGAGTGAAAACCAACATTGTATACAAACATTACAATATGAGTGAATCATGGAGTACACCTCTTCCAAGTCTTAAGAGTACCTCAAGCAGTATGGAATTGAGCACCAGCAAACACCAACATACACACCTCAACTCAATGGAGTAGTCAAAAGGAAAAATTTCCACATTCTCAATATGGAGAAAATTATGTTGAATGACAATGGAGTGCCCATGAATTTATGGGGTGACACAACATTGTTTGCATTGTATCTACTCAATAGATTCCCAACCAAAAATCTTTATGCAAATATTCCTCATGAAGCATGGAGTGCTCACAATCCAAGTGTAATCCATATCCGATTTTTTGGTTCTATTTATTTTATCAAGATCCTGGAGGGAAAATGAATAAATATTGAGTAAAAATAATTGAAATGTTTTCTTATAGGTTATGTAGATCTAGCAATGGGATATAATATGTATAATCCCATTACCAAAATGATTATGTTTAGAAATGATGTTATTTCTAATGAAAATGATACATGGAAATAGAATAGAGAATATGATTCAAGAGAGGTATGACTAACTCTAGAGGATTAAAAAAATTAAGAATTACCATTGTATGAATGAATAATTAATGAACCACTGATGTTCTCACCACATACGCTTACATCGTAAGACATTGAATGAGAGCTTTGTCTTATACATCCACAAAAAATTCAAAGAATTTTGGATATATATGAGAGATCAGAACCAATAGAGGATTATGTAAATTTCTATTTATTTTTGTTGAATTATATTCTATTATGTTATAAGGGAGATAAAACGAATAAAATGTGGAAGAAAGTGATTGATGAAGAAATTTATTCCATTGATGCCATAGAAGGCTTCAAGAAAAAGGAAGGCTTTGACTATGGTGAAGTTATTTCACGAGTCGGCCAGCCACCAAGATATAATTCAAAATCAAGGGTCATAAGTAATAAGAGTTTAAGGGAGGATTTTTGATAAAAACGCCTATTCCATTGATGAAACCGAACGTTATATAGGGGAAATTGTGGCTGGAGAATTTCAAGGAAGGCTACGTGAAACATATGGATATGGCTATTCGGGTGGCACCTATTGCAACCCAACATCAAACTTAATTTTTCCTCTATTTTACCTGTTTGTTTTCTTAGTTGTATCCTTATATATATAGATTGTTGTAATCATCGTAATATCATCAATATGAGAGTAAAAATAACCCTCTACTCATGCTGCTATTTTTTATTCATGTGATCACCTCTAGTATTCCCCATATTCTTCCTCTTCGGATTCCAAAATCCTCCTTTAGAGGTATGATATCACCTAGCTTATTCATGGTTATATAGGGACCATGGAAGGGATGGAATATTTCATCGAGGATAGTCTTGTTCTATACAGGGATGATAAGGCAAGCTGGTGTTAGGATTCAGCATTATCATTTTTGGTGTTGCAGATCGACAAGGCTGACAGCAACATGAGATCGAAGGGTAGGCACCCCCTAATCCATTTATAGGTCTATTATGAATTGTATATCTATAAAATAAGTGATTAAATTTCCATTGGGCCATTGGTCAAGGTATCTTTGGGCATTTTTTCAACTAGGCCTTTAAAATCCATGTAATGGGATCCCTCTAACCAAAAAAGGAGTAGTTTATTTGTTTAAATAAACGGGGTCTTCCTCCCTATATTTGTGAAACACGCACACACACAGATATATATATATGTGTGTGTGTGAGAGAGAGAGAGACATATATATATATATATATATAGAGTTTGTGTCTATGTTTATTAAACACTTCTTGATTTTCAAAAATTGTTTTAATACAATTTTGTTTTACTAAAATCATTTTTATAAAAATGGGATAAAAGCACTAATTAAAATAGTAAGGTATTCCAAAATCAAACACTTTTCATTTATTTTAGATGAATCATGGTATCAACCAGTTTAAAAATTGATAGTTACTAAATTTTTTATGTAAAATCACATAAAAATTAAAAAATAAATTAGAGAAATACGTAAAGTGAATAATAAAATTCAAAAAAATATTATTACATTAAAATATTATCATATATATATATATAATGAATATACATATAATAAATGACCTATATTGGTCATTATTCTCTCAAAAAGATCCAATTACTAGGATTCTAGACATGGGATAGAGCTTGGGATATGAATGGACATGAGAATTACAAGCCATGGGAATGGATCCCATGGGAGTCCCCACCCATTGAAATTGTGGCAATCCATGATTATTTCAAAACACTCTCCCTTGTATTTCATCAACTTAATTTTATAATATTTATCCTTAATTTAAAAAAATTATTATGAGAAAATAAAAATGAAGCAAAAATTGTTGAATTCTAATTAAATTATGGATTTTCCTTATTTAAAACCTTGTTAGGAAAAACTATTGGGAAACACTGATAAATGGAAAAAGGGTACAACATTCTAAACTCAAATACTCAAATTATATTATTTTTTTTATTCCCCATTTCCTAGTTTTATAATTTTCTTTCTAAAAATTTATATTTTTTAATTAATTCATGAATAAATATAAAATATTATCATGTGAACTAATTTACTAGATATTCATCTCCCCATTCATTAAAATATAAAGGATAACAAATAATTTTAATAAGATATTTTTTTTTCTTATAACCATTAATATACCCCAACCATTTATTTACATTATACAAGATACATTGTCTACATAAAAAGGAGTGGGAATAACATTATTCATACCAATGAAAAACTAAATATTATATGAAGATTATTTTATATCAACTAGACACATTCTCTACTTACTTCATGAATTTTAGTTAACTAAAAATGATCTAATAAATTCAAGTAAATAACTTGGTATTTAAAATACCATGATACATTTATTCCATTATATAGGAATAAATATCATGTTTCTGATATATATTAATATATTTTTAATAAATATATATCATAAATATAAAAACTAATGTTTTTACAGCTTTTTTTGAATTTATTAATGTTAATTGACTGGTAAATGACACACCCACATATCCGAAATTGGTAGAAAATAAAAAAAACTAAATAGTAAATTGTGAAACAAAATGTCCATCTTGAGAATCTCATAGGTTTCTTCATCCATGTGGAAATCAACCTCCTCCTTTATTTTTTGATTAATGGACCATATCCACATACACTATAATGTAATACCAAAATCAAAATGTTTCAATAAATATTTCCTACTCATTTATTTTTTATTATTAAAATACATTTCATTGGACTCTTTATCCTCAACCTCATAGACCAATTCAAATTTATTTCTAATATCAAAATAAAAATCATTGATAGTGTCCCCTTCAAGGTCATGAATATCGGTGTCATGATTCACATGAACAATCAATTTATCACCAGAATCAAAAATTAATTCTATATAAATAACAAGTGTATATTTCTAGGAACCAATATTCATCCCCTCATTTTCATTGAGGCCAAACCTATGAACCACTAAATCATAATAACAATAACCCACAAAAACTGAAAGATTACCATGTCCTGATGGAATAGTTCTATGAGGATTTCAATTATGAATTCTTAGCTACTCTTAAATACCATTCCCTTCCAGTATTACCTATTTATCACCTATTTATCTCCATTAAACATTATCGCCACCACAAAAACCATTTAAAAAAGTTCCTTAAGACTTAAATGTTTTTAAAATCCTATTTCATTTATTGGACAAACATTTCTTCTTCCTAGACATCCCCTTATTATTTCATTCTAAATATCAGAGAGAAACAAACACTTCATCCTTTTAATTTGATATAATGGTAGTACATAATATTTTTTATGTGGAGACACCTCATTCGGTATATAGTTAAATAGCCTTGTGTTCCTCTTTTAAAAGGATTAGAAGCCTCACCAAAAGGAATAGTTTCTATATTCAATGAAATATCTCCAAGAATAAGGGTTTCAAAAAAATATTGGCTTATTACATTAAAAAATAAACTTATATATCCCAATAATGAAATTAGTTTAAATATTATTGTATCATTGAATTTTTCAAACCCAAGATATCGAGACAATACACATTAACACCATTTTATATTAATGACATTTGGTGGCCGGATTCCTTATATTAAGGTATAAAATATTCCTAAGACTTCCATTATCATTATGGGGTGTCTGGTAGTTTGAAATATTTTTTTCATATTTTAAGAAGTGGTTTTGAAATGGTTTATCAATTTATAATGTAATTCAAAAGGTTTTAAAAATTTATTTTTAAATGATATTATGTTTTAAATTATATCTCTTTTTTGAGTTAAATAAAAATTTGTTTAAACCTGAAGTTTTTCTTTTATTTTAAATAACAATCCTCATTAAAATAATTTTATAAGTGTTAGAAGTAATTTTTATTCTTTGGAAATGGAATATTTTCTTGAAAATATAAAATTATATTTGTCCCTTACAAAAATACCTCCTTCTGTATAATGATGTTTTGATTTTTCTAAAGGCTACATAAACGCAGCATGGACTCTATGTTATGTGATAGGTTTTTCTCATATTTGTGAAGTAATTATAAGAGTTACTTACTTCATAATCATAAATAAATATTTCCCATATGCAGTGTGTATGTATCGCATAGGGGTAGAAGTATTTTCTTATAAATCTACGTTTTTCCTCCTCTTTTGACTAGTATTATGTTTTTAATTATAAAGAAATATATTTAATGTATAAATCAGTTTTTTTGTTATTTTTTTCAAAAGTTTTTAGTATGATCATTTGAATCTTATTAATTTCAGCTGTTTTGAATGGGATATGTGGGGAATTAAAATGGAAGTTATTATAATATGAACATAATAAGGATTAAATATCAATGTGGAACCTATATAGGCCTACTTTAAAATACATTATTTCCCTCATTGCAATACTTTTTCTTTTCTATTGAATCCTAGTATATAGAACCTTACTATTTGATACATATGATCTATCTTCAGTTGATCTATGCATCTTCCACATGCACTAAACCCGCATTTTTCCTATTCATGAAATATCTCTCTTTCTCCTCTATTTTGGTGTAGCAACATTTGAAGCTTCTAAGATGTAGACACTACTAGAAAAATACCTTATACCAACGGTTTGTAACCGTTGGTATAGGTCCCCAAACCGTTGGTATAGGCTATACCAACGGCTTGGAGGACCGTTGGCAAGTAAGTCGTGACAATAGGTCTATACCAACGGTTTGGGAAAACGGTTGGTATAGGGTCTATACCAATGGTTCTGAAAACCGTTGGTATAAGTAATTAGAAAATCTATACCAACGGTTCTCAAAACTGTTGGTATATGTATTTCAAAAAAGAAACATTCAGTGGGATTTGATCCCAGGACCTCTAGTTTATAACTGAACGACTTAACCACTAACCTAACATGACTTTTGTTAACATAATTTCATAAATATATATATGTATTGTTATAATTATTTTAAATTTTGATTTATATAATGTTCTCCGTAGGTAGATTCCAAAAAAAATCAAAGGACCTTTCCCAACGGTTTGGGAAAACAGCTGGGATAGGCTAACCATTCCCAATGGTTTGGCCAAACCATTGGGAAAGGTGGTCCAGAATTCATCCTTTCCCAATGGTTTGGAAAACCGATGGGATAGGCTACCCTTTCCTGATGGTTTGGCCAAACCATTGGTAAAGGTGGTCCAGAATTCACACTTTCCCAACGGTTTGGCCAAACCGTTGGGAAAGGGTACCTATACAAACGGTTTTTACAAACTGTTGGTATATAAGCGTTGGGAAAAATATTTTTTCCAGTATTGAGATGTTATACTGACCTATCTTTATAATGTGTAAGTATGATTTTAACATGATTTAGTATCCCCTATTCAGATAGATGTGATTAACCATATCAGATAATAATCTTTATATAATTTCTTGAAGAATGAATATATGATAATGTATAATTTTAAAATATGGCCGTAAATTCATGTTGTGTATTACTGTTAATGAAACATTATGTTTCCAAAAATTAAAATGAAGTAAAATATTATGCAGTATATAATCTCTTATAAAAATTAATTTGAAATTACATGTTGTAGGATAATATTTTTTATAAGATAATTACTTTCTTAAGTATTGCTAATCAATTCATTATATGAATTAATTAATTGAGATAAGGGAATTTTATCACATTATAAAAACTGTAAAAACTTATTTTAATATTTTTAAATTTATCATAAGATATAGAATTTATTATCACATTAAAATCCTTATTATTTAATAATAAACATGGATTATCATAGAAAGATAAAATTACCACATGACGAAAGACTGTTTCCATGACTTTAAAATTTTAAGTAAATTGTTTATAGAATGTCATAAATAAATATTTTAATCTCTAATAACATAGAGTAACATGCAATGAATATTTTTTTGTCTTTATATATAAATAAAATATAATTTTGTTATATATTGATTATAATTAACCTATTTTTGATATTATTTCCAAAACTAACTTATTAACAAGATTTCATGTTGTAGAATAATTATAATTATTCTACAAATTATCCAATGGAAAGAGATAATTTCATGTTGTTGTCTAATTTTTTTGTAAAATAAAGTTGAAAACATCCCATGTTGTTAAATACACTTGAATAACATTGATGATAATTCTTTTATAATTATGTATATTCGATAATTGAAATGGGTATTAACACTTTTTAATGATAATTAATATTTCATGTTGGAAATTAAATTATTTTTATTGGACTTTGTTATCAAATATTTTTTTGTTTTCCTTTTGAATTTTATCAGATAATGTTTTTCCAACATGAAATGATTTATTATTATTTATAATGGATTAATTATTCAAGAAAATGAATAATTTAAAGCTAATGTTATTATTAATGAAACGAAAAAGGTATGAGTAGAAAAATTTACAGTCCTAGGTAGATAGTGGAGTTACATATAAAGGGGTGACAAATTAGAGGTGACTAGATTATTATTGATTATATTCAACACAAATTATTCATTCTCTTTTGTTTATTGATCCTATATTATTGGTTATGATGAATGGATATCAAAAGTGATCCCTCAACACTTATCCCTTAATCTATGCAGACAATGTAAAGTAATCAACACATAATAATTTCTACAAGATTCAATCTCAATGTTAGAACATATTCTTTACTATGTAAACTCATATTGAGTCATAGATTCTTAAAATAACAATATTTTCAAGAATAAAAATGTGATGTTGGAATTTACTATTTTAACACACGTGTTTCACTATATTACTCATGAAAATTATCCTTATACTAAAAAACATAGTTGATAAATATTTAAAAATGATCCCCTAATATCCTAATAGGAATATTAGAATTATTTATACTGGAATAGATAGTATTTGAGTAATATCCCCAATCTAACTCATGTATGGTTCTTCAATTACATAAAAATATTATTATAAGTCCCTAGCCTTAAACATTACTTAATCATGAGATATTTCAAGAATACACATTGAGGATATTTTCAGGTTTAGAGTTTTAGATAATTAAATCATAAAACATGCATTACATTCCACATTTAAACAAACTGGTTACATAAAATATAGTATTAATTTTTTCCATCAACGGAAACATATTTAAAATAAAACATGAATTCTTTATTGACACTTCCTTGAAAATATCATTGTAATGACCTGTAAATTTGAGGGGAAATTTTTTTCTAAATTTTGTTAGGTATTTTACAAGAACGCAGTATCTGACAGTGCCTAATTCCGAGGCCCGGTGTGCCCAGAATCATTTTCTGAAGTTTAGCTCAGGTACGTTCAGTGAACAAACGAGCAGGTTTTTCTCACTTTTGAATCGGTGCTCGGAATTGAATTCTGAGGGCACCGATGGAATCGCAATGCCGGTATTTTCTTAGAAACACCTCTTCTAGAGTTGGGTTTTCTCAGATGTGGTTTTTAATTTTTGGGCTTTAAGTTAAGAAATCAAATAATGTTGTACGACAAACTTTATTTTATTTCACTTAAAGCCGCTTAAAGCCACATTAAGCTGATTAAGCTGAGTTGAAGTGGATAGGGTGGAACCCAAAATATCCTAACCTCTTGGTAGGATATTTGTGAGGTGGGGCCCGCACGATCCCCACCGTTTCATTCCCTCTAAGTAACGCACTCGCGAAAACCCTTTTTCAATAATGTCAACTGACGCGTTTTCTTAAAATTATAAACGCCCCTATTAATTGGGTAGTCAATTCGTACCATTAATTCACCGAATTAATGGTTTGTTACTTAACTTAGAATTTTCTAAATATTGGCATGAGAATAAAATAAGACCAATACTTTTTTTCTCTTAAGGGTTGCTTGTTGAGAGAATTGGGAGAAGCTTGAAGATCTTCATCCTCCTTCGTGAAGAACGCGAAGAACGCCGGCCTCCGACGAAGGGAGATGAAGAACGCCAAACCCTTAGAGATCGACGATGTGACGCCGACAATTCTCCCTCTGCGACGCTTCTTCCACGACGATCCGTCCCCGTGAAAATCTTTGATCGACAACTTGAGGTAGGGGGTTTACGTGATTTTTCCTTACATGATTCTCTTCCGTCTTTTATTCACGATATTTGGACCACATGATATCAGTTAACGGGAGGAGGTCGGACTGCACAAACACAGTCGTCCCCCTCCCTTATTGTTTTCCTTGTTGTTGTGGATCAAATGAATTGATGCGGTGTCGTCGCACCGCGCGGGATCGAGCGGCAAGGATGCGCGACAGTGTCAAACCGTGCACGATCGAGATGTAAGCATGCGCGACATCGTCACACCACGCGGGATCGAGCGGCAAGCATGCACGACATCGTCACACCACGCATTCAAATTTTAAACTCTCGTGTGTGGGTATTTGATTGCAAGGTGTTCGTATAATTTATTTTGGATAAATTATACCCTCTTCAATGATTAAAATCATGTGTTTATTATTTTCCAATTGATAACACCTAACGCGGAGGGCACAGGCCGAACAAACACGGCCTGACAACCCTCCGCAACTTGTTTATCGATGTGCAGATCGACGGATGATGACAAAGCAGACCGCTATGGCATTTGAGGGCCTTGCAGTGAAGATCGGGACCTGGGAGGACCACTCGCGAAGACTGCACGCAAAACGGACCACCGGAGCGCGTCTGGTGGTCCACGGAAGCTCCCGCCGGCGGACGGAGGCGGCGGAAGACTGCCGAGCGGCGGCGGCGCCCAGCACGCCGCCGGAAAAACCCATCGTGGCTGAAGCCGCAGTGGTGAGGTCGGTTCCACGGCCGCGCAGAAATGAGGGGCGGGACGCGGCCGGCATGTTGCGGAGCGGCCCCCGCGCGGGGGTCGCGGTTCCCTCGCTCAGCCGGTCAACCGACCCGAGCCGACTAGCCAGGCCGGGTCGCGCCCGACCGGGTCGGACCCAGTCCTGGGTTGGGTCGACCCGGTTCGGGCCGACCCAGGGGGGGTCGGTCCGGGCCCAGACCCCCCACTTTCGGACAGTTTTCAGTCTTTTTCCCATATCATGGGCTACGGACCTCTGATTGACACTACGTCAGCGACGATGAGATCCTCGGATCGAGACGGTCATTTCTACATATTACACTCAATGTTTCAGAGAACTTTGGGTTCATCCGGGTTGGTTCGTACCCGAAACCAACTGGGGCCTCAGAGAGGAAACGGGTATATCTTGAGCACTGGACGTCCGATTGACATGTCGTCAACTTTATTGGAATCCTATTGATGAGACGGAACTTTTGGCATGCTCCGCCCAAGGTTTGTCCACAGTTGGAGTATGGATGGGTTGGATTGTACTCGAAATCCAACCGGGCCCCTAGAGCGGAAAAGCTGATATCTTTCAGACCAGACGTCTGTTTGACGAACCGTCAGCGGAATTGTTGATCCCTTTGAGAAATGGTCCCTATGAGTATACCCTATGAGTGTTTGGGTTACAGTTGAGATACGGTCGGGTTGGTTCGCACACGAAACCAACCGGGCCCCTGGGACGAAAATGTTAATAACTCATAGACCGGGCGGCCGATTGACGCACCGTCTGTTGCGTTGAGACCCCTATGACGAGGCGGTCTGTTGAGATACTTCTTTGTGGGACTTTTTTTTACATGGAGAATCTACTAGTAGCTTGTGGATCGGACCCTCCCGGAGGTGAGCGCAGGGAGTATGGACACCGTGTAGCCGGCTGAGACCTGACGACTGCTTGCCCGATTCGTTTGGGAGTGACTTGGATAGCCCAGTGGGGAGAACTACTTTGTGAGGTGGCAGGCCCACAGCAGTGGAGCACTACTGTGTGAGGTGGCAGACCCGCGGTACTCGACAGGAGCAGTACCTCTGTAGGCTATGAGGTGGAGCACTACTGTGTGAGGTGGCAGACCCATGGCGGGAAGCACTACTTTGTGAGGTGGCTGGCCCGCGGTACTCGACAGGAGGAGTACCTCAGCAGTCTTAGGTTGGTGAGCAGTACCTCAGAGTCGTAACAGGACCACTGTACTCTCCAGAGACGGAGCTTTTCAGCAGTTACAGTTTCGATAATGAAAATCCGGGTTTGAGCTGAGACTTTTGACCTTTGTCTTTACCTCATGATTGAGATGGGTCACTTGATAACTTATGTATATGTATGGGCATATACCTAGGTAGGGGTTATCCGTTTATTTCATGATCTTGGTGTTTTCCTCATGATTGAGATGGGTTACATGATAACTTAGGTATATGCATGAGCATATACCTAAGTAGAGGTTATCTGTTGAGATCTTATTTTTGGTTATCCTTGTTGGTTTTAGTGAGACCTTGAGGGTCTCGGGGTCCCTACTGAGTATTGTTATACTCACCCCTTCACGGGCTATGCCCGCACCTCATTGTGTTGGTCGCAGACGATGGGCAGAGTTGACGGAGGCCGAGTGTTTGAGGACTGGATGGTACCCGGAGGTGGACCACTCGACGAGTCAGTATCCCATGGTGGAAGATCCAGGAGCTGCGCTATCTGTACCTACCCTTCAGGTAGGATCCGTGGTGGACCATCCAGAAGGTGCGCTATCTGTACCTACCCTTCAGGTACGATCCGAGGAGGACGACCCAGGAGATGCTTCCTTCCTTCCAGCTGTTTGTCTCTTTATGTTGTACTTTCTTTTAGTTGTAGATGTACTTTCAGTTGGGTTTGTATTCTGGACCATTTACTTTTCATTACTTCCACTTGTACTCTGTGGTGTTTTGTTTACTTTCATAAAGGCAATTCCTTCCCAGTTATCGGGATTTACGCCTTTGGTGCTAGTCGCCAGCCCCTGGCCTATCGAAGGTGGGCTTGGGGTAGTCACGGCACGGGCCTCGAGGACGGGTCGTGACAATTGGTATCAGAGGAGTCGGTTCTATCGCAGAACTTATACTCTGATCATTTTCTTTCTGTGAAGCGATAGTGTTATGTGTACCGAGTGTGGTTTTTAGTTTAGGGAGTCTAGTGTTGGTGCGGGTGCCCGACGTATCCATACACCAGGACCCTGACAACTGATTTCCGACTTTGTGCATGAAAACACTGATTGCGTGTGTATTTCCATAAGTTTTAAAAGTCAGCTCAAACCAGGTCATCTCACCAGGTATAAATCGTTTGACTGTGTCACATTGTTTCTTTCAGGATGCCTCCCCATGGATGACCAGCTAGAGCCCCGAGAGTGGTACGTACTGACAGCCCGCTAAGCGACTAAGCCTCAGTACAGGGCCCTATCCCAGTTGACGCACCAGCAGAGGCACGATCAATACTACTACTCGTTGGGCCACCGATGCCACAAGCCCCAGCATCAGAGGGTGCACGTCGCTTGAGCGCACTACACGAGTTCCAGCGCCAGAGGCCACCCAGGTTCCAAGGAGGGACGGACCCGCAGGCGGCTGAGGATTGGATGGAGGCTGTGGTGAGAGTCTTCAGGCTAGTGGGGAGGCCAGCAGACTTCATGGTGATCCTTGCTGCCATCCTTCTTCAGGCAGCAGCCGACAGATGGTGGAGCTTGATGCTCTAGATACCTAACGAGGTGACACTTCTATGGGTAGACTTCGAGAGCCTGTTCCGGGCAGAGTTTGTACCAGCCACCCTTCGAGCGGTGCGTATACAGAAGCTACTTCAGCTGCGTCAGGGTAGCATGACAGTGGTACAGTATTCATTGAGGTTCACAGACCTCTCGCGCTACTCCACAGATATGGTATGGGACCCATTTTTCAGGGCCCGACCCTTCATCCAGGGACTCGTGCGAGAGATTAGATCTTCTATTGTTTCTCACAGCATCCCGATGCAGACAGGGGTGTTAAAGCGAGGCCTATTAGTGGAGAGTTTCCTTGCTGAGCAGTCTCCAGCAGTATGACCAACCACTAGCCGGAATGTCGCAGAGTCTTCTATAGCAGGCAGTAGACAGATGACACAGAGGTCCAAGAGGACCAGACCTACAGGTGGTCGACCGCATGACTCATGGTCAGTAGTACGAGGCACCAAGGGGAGGGATAGAGCCAGAATTTTAATGCAGTGCTACTCCTGTGGCAGGATTGGTCACATGGCACGTGACTATCGGACCCACCATGCAGATGACCAGCGGATAAATGTAGAACATCCCAGGCAGATGCAGAGGTTCGATCGAGATGGACTGCAAGGAGTGGAAGGCCGAGGGAGAGAAGTTGGTCGTGCAGATGGAGGTGGAAGACGCTACGAGGTGTTGCCACCACCACCAACAGGAGGTCCACCCCGACCGCAGGGGGTTGGTGGACATGGGAGAGCTCAGCTTTAGGAAGCTGAGGCCTACGATCATGGAGCTCCAGAAGTAGATGGACAGGAGCGGAACTAGTGTATATGTCCCTTTTACTTCTAGTTCCATATTGTTGTTGTTGTATTCATGTCTTTGTACTATGAGATGCAATAATAAAAAGACACTTATATTTGTGATGTTTGCTTTCCTGTCCTTTTGTTTGGTTGATACTGAGATGTCTCGGTTAAAACTGTTGACTTGACCCTCACATTTGATATTTCTACTGGAGGAGACCCAGTGACCTCACACTGATGCCGACAGCATGACTCGACCCTTGGAGGAGAGAGTGACAGTTGGATCTCTTGGTAGTTACGTCGAGGCCTTAAGACGTCTTCCTTGGTATGGATTAGTATCATTCATGTGAGGATTGACTGTATTAGGCAATGGGTGTGGTTCATCCAAAGGATGAGACTGAGTTTCTCTTTTCGGCAAAGGAGAAATTTTAGCAGCTCTTTCAGTTTATAGGCAAAGAAGGTGCAGATCATCTAGGAGCAGATGAAGACTGCACAGTGCAGTAAGAAACAGGAAACTGGAGCCAGTCTTAGCGACTCGGGCATGTTAAATGTTTCAAGAAGTGGAAGCTTTAAGGTGTGATGAGTCTACAAAGCAGCAGACATGGAGGCAGAGCTAGGAGAGCAGCATGAGGTGGTGTACATCTTAACATGCTACAACCACCTGCCTTAGTTATCCCCTCCAGGCTCAGGGAGCTGGATGGCGGAGGAAGAGTGTGGCTGCATGTGGTCAAGGAGTGTGACCCAATGGCTCTAAAAATTATTCAAGGGATTGTCTCTATCAACTAATAGCTGTCGTAGTAACAGGCGTTGATACGAATCATTCCTTCCTTCCACAAATCTTGTCCCAGACCTAGAGTTTTTGGTAAGCCTTAGACTGGACCTTCACGTCTGGAGATACCTTGGGAGAAGACTCGATAATCACACTTACACCGACTGTGTGTTCAGACCCTTGAGGCGAGTGTTTTGGTTAGAATATCTTGGTGGCAGCGTCGGGGCCTTACGACGTTGGTTTGAGTATGGACTGGGCAATCACAGTTCATACACGAATTGACGGTATTAGGAAAAAAGGTTGTGGTTTAACTAAGACATCGGAATGGGTTTTCCTTGGTCGGCGAAAAAGGAAACCCCAGGCATCACAGGGTAACTCATGCAGAGGAGGGTGCGACCTATCACTCTTGAGTCGGTCAACCTTACCCTCGTGGCAGCAGTCATTTTGAGTTCCAGTTCTAAACAGGAGTTGGAGACCTTTGGTGTTCGAGGATGACGATCACGTCCTTATACGGGTCTCACCTCGACGAGGTTTACGGAGATGTGACCAAGGCAACAAGTTCTCTCTGAGGTTCAGCGGACCTTCTTAGGTCCTCAGCTGGGTAGGCGGGGTGGTTTACCGCTTGACCCATCCACCTCAGTTGATCCAGTTGCACAACAAGTTCCACGTATCTCAACTGAGGAGATACGTGCTCAACCCTTCGCATATCATCGGCCATGGGGAGCTGGACGGTGGTGATTGGGTGTCTTTCACGGATGTTCTAGTGGGGATCGAGGATCGGTAGGAGCGGATCCTACGAGGATGATAGATTCCTCGAGTGTACCTTCTTTGACAGTACGGGAACCTCTAAGTGAGCACATGGGAGCGGAAGGCTCAGATGCGTGCTCAATACCGCTTTTGTGACCCTAGTTTGTCTTGAAGCTTTATGCGGACGTAAAGCACTTAGGTGGGAGTAATGTAATGACCTGGAAATTTCAAGGGAATTTTTTTTATAAATTTTCTTTGAGATTTTACTAGAATGAATTTTTTGACGGCGCCTGATTCCGAGGCCCGGTGTGCCCGGAATCATTTTCCGAAGTTTAGGTCGGGTACGTTCAGTGAACGAACGAGCGGGTTTTTCTAACTTTTGAATCGGTGCTCGGAATTGAATTCTGAGGGAACCGATGGAATCGCAGCGCCGGTATTTTCTTAGAAACACCTCTTCCGGAGTTGCATTTGCTCGGGTGTGGTTTTTAATTTTTGGGATTTAAGTTAAGAAATAAAATAATGTGGTACGACAAACTTTATTTTATTTCACTTAAAGCTGCTTAAAGCCACTTTAAGCTGCTTAAGCTGAGTTGAAGCGGATAGGGTGGAACCCAAAATATCCTACCCTCTTGGTAGGGTATTTGTGAGGTGGGGCCCACACGAGCCCCACCGTTTCTTTCCATCTAAGTAAGGCACCCGCGAAAACCATTTTTAAATAAAGTCAACCGACTCCTTTTCTTAAAATTCTAAACACCCCTATTAATTCGGCAGTCAAGTCGTACCATTAATTCATCGAATTAATGGTTTGTTACTTAACTTAGAATTTTTTAAATATTGGCATGATAATAAAATAAGACCAAAGCTTGTTTTCTCTTAAGGGTTGCTTGGTGGGAGAATTGGGAGAAGCTTGAAGATACTTATCCTCCTTCCTGAAGAACGTGAAGAACGCGAAGAACGCGAAAAACGCCGGCCTCCGACGAAGGGTGACGAAGAACACCAAACCCTCGGAGATCGACGACATGACGCCGACAGTTCTCCCTCTGCGACGCTTCTTCCACGATGATCCATCCCTGCGACAATCTTTGATCGACAACTTGAGGTAGGGGGTTTACGTGATTTTTCCTTACGTGATTATCTTCTGTATTTTATCCGCGATATTTGGACCGCATGATATCAGTTAACGGGAGGAGGCCGGACCGCACAAACACGGTCGTCCCCCTCCCTTATTGTTTTTCTTGTTGTTGCGGATCGAATGAATTGATGTGGTGTCGTCGCACCATGCGGGATCGAGCGGTAAGGATGCGCGACAACGTCACACCGCGTGGGATCGAGCGGCAAGCATGCGCGACATCGTCACGCCACGCGGGATCGAGCGACAAGCATGCGTGACATCGTCACGCCGCGCATTCAAATTTTAAACTCTCGTGGGTGGGTATTTGATTGCAAGGTGTTCGTATAATTTATTTTGGATAAATTATACACTCTTCAATGATTAAAATCATGTGTTTATTATTTTCCAATTGATAAAACCTAACGTGGAGGGTGCGGGCCGAACAAACACGGCCCGACAACCCTCCGCAGCTTGTTTATCGATGTGCGGATCGACGGACGACGACGAAGCAGACCTCTATGGCGTTTGAGGGCCTTGCAGTGAATATTGTGTCCCGGGAGGACCACTGGCGAAGACTGCACGCAAAACGGACCACCGGAGCGCGTCCGGTGGTCCGCGGAAGCTCCCGCCGGCGCGGCGGCGCCTGGCGCGCCGCCGGCAAAACCCACCATGGCTGAAGCCACGGTGGCGAGGTCAGTTCCGCGGCCGCGCGGAACCGAGGGGCAGGACGCTGCCAGCATGCCGCGTCTGGGTGCCGTGGAGAGGCCCCCGCTCAGGAGCCACGGTTCCCTCACCCGGCCGGTCGCCCGAGCCGAGCTGACTCGCTGGGCTGGGTCGCGCCCAACCGGGTCGGTCCAGGCCCAGACCCCCCGTTTTCAGACCGTTTTCAGTCCTTTTCCCATATCTTGTGCTACAGACCTCTGATTGATGCACCGTCAGCGGCGATAGGATCCTCGGATCGAGACGGTCATTTCGACATATTAAACTCAAAGTTTCAGAGAACTTTGGATTCGGCCGGGTTGGTTCGTACACGAAACAAACTGGGCCCTCGGAGCGGAAACGGGTATATCTTGAGCACCAGACGTCTGATTGACATGTCGTCGACTTTATTGGAATCCTCTTGATGAGACGGAACTTTTGGCATGCCCCGCCCGAGGTTTGGACGTAGTTGGAGTATGGCCAGGTTGGATTGTACCCGAAATCTAACCGGGCCCCTAGAGCGGAAAAGCTTATATCTTTCAAACCAGACGTTTGTTTGAAGAACCGTCAGCGGTGTTGTTGATCCCTTTGAGAAACGGTCCCTATGAGTATACCCTATGAGAGTTCGGGGTACAGTTGAGAGACGGCCGGGTTGGTTCACACACGAAACCAACTGGGCCCCTGGGACGAAAATGTTAATAACTCATAGACCGGGCGCCCGATTGGCGCGCCGTCTATTGCGTTGAGACCCCTATGATGAGGCGGTCTTTTGAGATACTTCTTCATTGGACTTTGTGTTACTTGGAGCATCGACCAGTAGCTCATGGATCGAACAATCCCGGAGGCGAGTGTGCGGATTACAGAGACCGTGTAGCCGGCTGAGACCAGATGACTGCTTGACCGATTCATTTCGGAGTGACTTGCATAGCCCAATGGGGAGCACTACTTTGTGAGGTGGAAGACCCAAGGTGGAGGAGCACTACTTTGTGAGGTGGCAGACCCGCGGTACTCGACAGGAGGAGTACCTCTGTAGGCTATGAGGGGGAGCACTACTGAGTGAGGTGGCAGACCCATGGCGGGAAGCACTACTGTGTGAGGTGGCAGGCCCGCGGTACTCGATAGGAGGAGTACCTCAGTAGTCATAGGTTGGTGAGAAGTACCTCAGAGTCGTAATAGGACCACTGTACTCTCCAGAGACGGAGCTCTTCAGCAGTTACAGTTTCGATAATGAAAATCCTGGTTTGAGCTGAGACTTTTGACCCTTGTTTTTACCTCATGATTGAGATGGGTCACTTGATAACTTAGGTATATGTATGGGCATATATGTGGGTAGGGGTTATCCGTTGATTTCATGATCTTGGTGTTTTCCTCATGATTGAGATGGGTTTCTTGATAACATAGGTATATGCATGAGAATGTACCTAAGTAGAGGTTATCTGTTGAGATCTTCTTTGTGTTTATCCTTGTTGGTTTTAGTGAGACCTTGAGGGTCTTGGGGTCCCTACTGAGTATTTCTATACTCACCCCTGCACGGGCTATGCCCGCACCTCGTTGTGTTGGTTGCAGACGATGGGCAGAGCTGATAGAGGCCGAGTGTTCGAGGACTGGACGGTACCCGGAGGTGGACCACTCGACGAGTCAGTATCCCGTGGTGGACGATCCAGGAGCTGCACTATCTATACCTACCCTTCAGGTAGGATCCGTGGTGGACGATCCAGGAGATACGCTATCTGTACCTACCCTTCAGGTAGGATCCGAGGAGGATGACCCAGGAGTTGCTTCCTTCTTTCCAGCTGTTTGTCTCTTTCTGTTGTACTTTCTTTTAGTTGTAGTTGTGCTTTCAGTTGGGTTTGTATTCTGGCCCATTTATTTTTCAGTACTTCTGCTTGTACTCTGTGGTGTTTTGTTTACTTTTATAAAGGCAATGTCTTCCCAGTTATCTGGATTTACGCCTTTGGTGCTAGTCGCCAACCCCTGGCCTATGGAAGGCGGGCTTGGGGTAGTCACGGCACGGGCCCCCAGGACGGGTCGTGACAATCATCACATCATGTACCTTTCCCTTGACCTATGAAAAACATTTCAAAAGCTTGGGATGAACATAAAAAGCTGAATGAGGGATATAAAAATACACAAAGGAAACATTAGTACATGTATACGTAAGAATCAATGAAATCATACTTTACTCATAAAACATAAGCACTTTAACATACCTCATTAAATCATAATATTTATGAATAACTCATAGAAATCATAAGACATAAAGGTAACTTGAGGCATTCATAACATTCTTACGTAGAGAGTAACCCTCATGGTTACATTTGGAATACCCATCACAGTGTATTCCTTAAATCTCTTCGGATAAACCTTAATGTTTAGCCCCTTCGCGTAACCGAATGCATTGGAGAGCTATATCGAGCTCACCCGCCCTTATTTTATCATAGAACCACCCGTCTTCATAACAATGCCCAAGAACCATAACATAATCGTATCACATAAAACATGAAAAAAAGAAACATAACATTTCCACATTTCAATCACAAGATATCAATACAACACATTGATATAATAAAAACATTATCAAAACCATTTTCAATACCAAAATAAAAGAAAATTAAAACATGGTATTTATTTTTCATTTTAAAAAAAAGTTATGGTTTGTAGAGGAAGCCGAAACTCAAATAATGGTCATGGCGGTGGAGAAGTCCTTGTCGTCACATACGTACGACAAAAAAAATTCCCTCTTGTTGTTTAGTAAAACGCTTCGTATAAAAAAGATTAATTTTGAATAGACATAAATTTCCAAGGGGTTTATACACCACATAAAATAAAGTTCTGTATAAAACAAAATATGCCTCAATGAAATGAGATTGAGACGAAGTCCCTTACCTCATGTCTGACTTGACTCAATCATTCTTTAACCTCCTAAATAATAAACTTGAGTTAATTTTTACTTGCTTAAGAACCATTTTCAAGTTCATTATTCCTTTTATATCACTTATTACCTTGTTATTAACACTATGTAATTATTTAAGTTAATAATGATCGTTTTGTCGATCATTGGTACATCAGTCAAAAATAAACTATTTATAATTACAAGTTGTTCATGTGGTAAAATATCCATTATATCAAGAATTTTATTCATGATGTAGATATCATATATATCATATATAACCAGTATATACATTCATTTATAATATTACATAACATTTAGATGTAAGAAATGAAATGCACCTTTCATGGAGACGGTAATCCGTACGTACGCATAAACGCTACTTTCATTTATATTTCATATTTAATGGAATGGAATCATAATTATATAAAGTTATATTATAATTCCAGTATAATATAGTATATAATATCATTAAATCCATCCTTTATACATCCTACATATGGCCTTAATGAATCAAATCACTTTGAGGGGGCGGTAGTCCGCACTTCCTAAAATGAAGATATCGCGTTTACCCATAATGAAAACCATAAAGGTATGCCATAAATGAAAACTAAATAAGCTTAAGGAAAACATAAACATATCATATATCATATATAAATATAGTGAAATCTTAATGGCCACCTTTGAAGGTGTTAAAAGAATATTGAACAATCATTATTTCGTGAGGCAGTAATTCACCATCCACAAAAACAGTATGTTCTTTAACCATTAGACAAAGGTGTGTGGAAGTTTATCTCGAATACTTATTATAAAAACATCCTAGTATACTTAAGATACTGGTTTTGTTAAAAAATAAATGAGTAAAATAGTTTATGGGGTTGGAGAAGAAAAATAAAACAAAAGAACATTAGAGAAGTATTAACCTTTAAATCGGGTAACTCCTCTTGGTTTGAACCAAAAGGGTTTCTTCAAGAGCTTTCTGCCTAAGGTAAGACTTGTAGGAATAATATAGGGATGTGGAGAGTTAAAATTATCAGATTTTGGTCGATCCAATGGATGGAGAAGTGTGGGTAAATAGGTAGAGGTGGGGGCCTTTTATAAGAGGGAGGAGGGGCACTCTTGGAAAGTCAAGAAATGTTACTTTATCATAAAATGATTTTTGGATTTTGAAGGTCCCATATTGATATATTTAGAGGATAAGGTGATAAGGGTTCTAAATATACTCATCCAATAGGTTTTTGACAAGTGTATGTCTTAGAGTTTACATTATTTTTTCATTTTATTTAAATCGTTCATTAATGAGATAATTGTTGCATCATCATGATGTCATAAATTAATTAATTTATATAATGTATAAAAATTATAAAAAAAATACTATGATGTAGGAAATATTTTTATATTTCCAATGAGTATTTATAGAATATGATATCATTTACAAAGAAAAAATTAAAATTGTTTTACTTGGGTGATATATTCTTTTGTGATATTCTCCATTCTATAAAAATATAATGATAAAGTGTCACTATCACACAAAAGTGATTCTATGGGGTCCCAAAGTTTGGAAAAAGGCGTCCCATGGTCTTCCATGACACAAACATTAGCATTAAGACACATTTTTTTGTCATTTATTATTATTATGATATTATTTTATTATCCTTAACTACCTGATTACTAATTAATCACAATAATTAAAGATAATTAAAGATAATTACTGTCGTTACTATTCATAATGTCCAAAAACAAAAGAGTCTTAATTACATAATTTGGATCTTCTGATTCAAAATATGGAATCCATTTTACCAAATTCCATACATAAAAATTGCAATAATTAATTTAAAAAATAATTCCCGTTGTCAAAAAAAATAGCGGGTTTTTTTGAAACAATATCTATGAAAAGATTGGCACTTGTTTATGCCCAATTCCAATGTGAAATTAATTATAATGACCACAAATGGATTAAATGGTAAAAATATATTCTAATTACACTTTAAAACCAATTAAAAAGATAATCTAACCATATAATTAAATTATATGAAAAAGAAGTTTTGATGTAAAATGCAGTATTTTTCACTATTCATTAAAAAAATGAACATTGTCAGAAAAATACCAAAAATTTATCCAATGTAAATTTCAATGTCCAAATAATAAAGAATAAGTTTATTTTTACAAATAGAGCTTATAAAATTTCCAAAAGATAGATTTAAAAATGGTTTGCCATCAAAATACAGTAAAACATTCTTCTAAAATATTAGTGTATTCCATGCTTAAGATTGGATTTATTCTTATTTTAAGACTCTTAAAAGACTATCTAATTCATAAATAGCCATAGATAGGAAAATATATTATTCATTACTTACTTCATATATTACATCCTTACCCATTTAGAAAATTGCATCCTCGCAATTTATTTACTTATCGAATAAGTGGGGCTATTTATCCCTCATTGCATTTTCAGATTCCCATGTTGCCTCTTCAATCATTTGGTTTTTTCACAAAACATTTAATTGATGAATCACTTTATTCTATAATACCTGCTCCATGTGGTCAAGAATCTGGACCGGTTGTTCCTTATAGGATAGATTCTCTTCCAACTGAACTACCTCTGGACTCAAAACATGAGATGGACCTGGAATTCCCTTCCTTAACATTGAAAAATGAAAAACATTGTGTACCTGAGATAAACTCAGAGGTAAAGCCACTCAGTATGCAACTGATCCAAATATCTCCAGAATTTCATATGGTCCAATGATCCTTGGACTCACCTTTCCATTCTTACCAAATCGCATCACACTTTTCCATGGTGAAACTTTGAAAAAAACATGATCACCTACCTCAAAAGAGAGATCCTTCCACATGTTGTCCATATAACTCTTCTTCCTCCTAAGATTTGTTCTCATGTGTCTCTGTATCAGCTGAACTTTTTTTACCAACTCTTCTACCAATTCCGGTCCCATCAAATTCCTTTCACCCACTTCATCCCAAAAAGCTGTAGTTTGACACTGCATCCAATATAACGCCTCAAATGGTTCCATCTATATACTGGAATGAAAATTGTTATTATAAGAAAACTCAACCAAAGAAATTTGTTGGTTCCACCTTCCCTGATAATCCATCGAACAAGCACGTAGCATATCCTCCAAATTTTGAATCGTTCATTCTGACTTCCCATCTAATTGAGGATGAAAAGCTGTAATGAAATTTAATTCAGTACCCAACGACTTCTGAAGGACTTTCCAAAGGATAGAAGTAAACCTCAGATCACGATCAGATACAATGGAGAGGGGAACTCCATGTAACATGACGATCTCTTTAATATACAAACAGGAAATTTGATCTAGGGAAAACGTATCTTGTATAGTAAGGAAATGAGCAGATTTACTCAAGAGATCCCCAATAACCCAGATTGCATTATTACCTCGAGGTGTCTTCGGAAATCCCACAATGAAGTCCACGGATATATTCTCCCATTTCCACTCTGGAACTGTTAAAGGCTGAAGCATCCCTTTCAATAATTTCCACTCTGCTTTAACCTATTGACAATTCAAACACTTTACAGTAAAATCAGCAATATCTCTTTTCATTCTGTCCCACCAGAAATACTCCCAAAGATCTCTATACATCTTAGTACTTCTTGGATGAACTGAAAACAGAGAAATATGAGCTTCACATAACAACTATCTCTTCAACTGTGAATAACAAGGCACACACAATCTCTTCGAAAATCTGAAAACACAATCATTATCAATGTTGAATTCAGGCAACATACCCTTCTGAACCAGCTCAACCTTTTTCTGCAACTCACTGTCTGGGTTATGTGCTTTCTTAATTATGTCTGATAGAGAAGATTTCACTGATACCTGAAACAAAACAGAGGAACATCCTTCACCAAAAACTTTTATGCCAAATTTCATCAAATCCTTAACCAAAGGATCACGTTCCAAACACAACATTGTTAATGAAGCATTACTTTTTCAACTCAAAGCATCAGCCACTTTATTTTCTTTTCCGATATGATAATGAATTGTAAAATCATAATCCTTGATAAATTCTAGCCATCTCCTCTGTCTCATGTTCAATTATTTCTGAGTGAATATATACTTTAAACTTTTGTGATCGGTATATATTTCACACTTTACTCCATACAAATGATGCCTCTAAATTTTTAAAGCGAAAACAACAACAGCTAATTCTAAATCATGTGTAGGGTAATTTACCTCATTAGTTTTCAAATGACGTGAAGCATAAGCAATTACCTTATCATTCTGCATTAGGACGCAACCAAGTCCTTTTAATGAAGCATCACTATAGATAACAAACTCCCCATTCCTGGAAGGTAGTGCCAAAACTGGAGCATTCACCAATCTTCTTTTCAGTTCTGGAAAACAATCATCACATTCTTTTGTCCAGATAAACATAACACCCATCCGAGTTAGCTTAGTCATTGGACTACATAACCCTGAATTTTTTTTAAAAACCTTAGGTAATAGCCTTCCAAACCAAGAAAACTATGATTCTTAGTTACATTTGTGGGTCTTTTCCATTCTTCCACAACCTTTGTTTTTGCAGGATCAACAGTTATTCCATATTTAGAAACAATGTGACCAAGGAATGAAATTTATTGTAACCAGAACTCACACTTACTGAATTTCCCATACTATTTCTTTTCTTTTATGGTTTTCAAAATAACCTTTAAATGTATTTCATGCTCCTCTTTACTTTTATAAAAAACCAAATTATCATCAATGAAAAGAACCACAAATGTATACAAGAACTCATGGAAAATTCTATTCATAAGTTCCATGAATACAGCAGGTGCATTGGTGAGCCCAAAAGTCATAACTAAAAATTCATAATGGTCATATCTTGTATGAAACACAGTCTTCGAAACATATTCTTCCTTTACCTTCAACTGATGGTACCCCGATCTCAGGTCAATCTTTGAAAAATACTAAGCTTCCTGGATCTGATCAAACAAATCATCGATATGAGGCAAAGCATATTTGTTCTTAATAGTGATGTTATTCAAGGCTCTATAATCAATGCAAAGTCTCATTGAACCATCATTCTTTTTAACAAATAAAACCGGAGAACCCCATAGTGATATTCTAGGGTGAGTGAAACCTTTATCTAATAAATCTTTCAATTGCTCCTTCAACTCTAAAAGTTCAATTTGAGCCATTCGATAAGGGGGTTTTGGAACTAGATTAGCATCAGGAACTAAGTCAACAGTAAATTCAACTTCCCGGTCTGGTATTATTCCAGGAAACTCATCATGAAAAACATCAGGATACTCATTTACCACTGGAATATCATTAATCAGAATAGTTCCTTTGTTTTCAACAATATGTGCAAGGTAACATTCATTTCTATATTTTACAATTTTCTCAGCCTCTTCATATGTTATCAAAAGTAACGGTTCATTCTTATACACAAACTGAAAGTATTTTTGAAAAGAAACTTCTTTAAATCTACAATCAATCTTAGCATGGTAAATTGAGAGCCAATCCATACCCAGGATAACATCAAACTCTACTAGAGGGAAAACAATAAGGTTTGAAAGTAGGTTCTTTCCACAGATAAGGATAGGAAGATTCTTATAAATTCTTTTTGCCTCAATATTCCCCCAGGTGTTTTTACCACAAGTTTAGGAGTCATTTCTTAAGATGGTATTCCCAATTTACTAGAAACTTTTTCAGAGATGAAAGAATGTGTAGACCCTAAATCAAACAACACACTGGCATAATCTGAAAAAACAAACAAAGTACCTGATACCACTTCATTTGATGGCCCAACATCTGCTGAAGTAGTCACAAAGGATTTCACCACCCCTTTCTTCTTATAGTCTAACTACTTCCCATCATTTGAGCTCTTTTTCAAACACTTGTTTGCATAGTGACCCATCTCATTACACTGGAAACATTTTACTAACTGTAAATCAAATTTGGTCTTACCATCACCTTGATCATTTCCCATCCAATCACGAGCCTTATGCCCCATATTACCACATCGGTAGCACTTTCCAGAATTCAAAAGACATTCCCCAGCATGCTTTTTACCACATTTATCACAAAATCGAAACTTAGTTTTCTTACTATCAGACCTTTTGGAAGAATTCTTCCCTTTCTCCTGCCACCTCGGTCTCTTCTTCTGTTGGTTGTTATAGAACATTTGATCATCGGAAAACTCCTTTTCCACCTTCTCTGCACATCAAACAAGCTTTTCATAACTTTTGAACTCACAAGAAGATAATTACCTTCTATATTTAGGCTTTAATCCTGAGTAAAAATGATTGATTTTACTATCAAGGTCTTGGATAAAATTTGGAGCATTCCTTGCCAATCGAGTGAACCTGTCTTCATAAGCAGCCAGTGAGTCTTCCTCTTGCCTCAATTACAAGAATTGTTTTTCCATCCTAAGTCAAACAGCCTTAGGAAAATATTTTTCAAGAAACATAACTTTGAATTCATCTCAGTCGAGAGCATCAATTTCATCAGTGTATTTGATATTTTTAACCATCGACCACCACCGATCTACTTCACCCTCCATACGGTAAATAGCAAGACTAACCTTTTGATTATCTGAACACCCCATGATATAAAAAATCTTCTCCAGTGATTTAACCCACCATTTAGCTAGCATAGGGTCAGATGATCCTCTGAATGATGGGGGATGTTGCCTCATGAAATGTTCCACTACTGACATGTTCCTCTGCAGTTGATCTGGCTGATCCCATGCATGGATACCACCACCATTTACCGCTTGAGTCAGCTGCACCATTACTACAACAAACTGTTCAGTTCCAATTCTGCCCATCTCAGGATTCTGATTCGGAAGTTCATTTCCTTCGGTATACCTTCCAAGCACTTCTTCTCTGTTTCCTATACGGAAAACCATTCTGAACAAACATGTCTTAGATGATTCAACATGGTAATCTTAAAATGATATATCATTTCAACATGACCATAAAAAAATATTTTTTAGATATTCATTTAATATAATTCTAACTCCTAAAGTTATCTAAACCGACCTCTAATACCAATTATAATGCCCCAGCCTTAAACATTACCTAATCTTGGGCTATTTCAAGAATACACATTGAGGATCTTTTCAAGTTTAGAGTTTTAGAGAATTAGATCATAAAACATGGATTACATTCCACATTTAAACAAATTGGTTACATAAAAGATAGTATTCATTTTTCCCATCAACATAAACATATTTAAAATAAAACATGGATTCTTTATTGAAACTTCCTTGACAATATCATCACATCATGTACCTTTCCCTTGACCTGTGTCACGACCCGTCCTCGGGGCCCGTGCCGTGACTACCCCAAGCCCGCCTTCCATAGGCTAGGGGATGGCGACTAGCACCAAGGCGTAAATCCCAGTAAAAAGGGAAGGCATTGCCTTTGTAAAGTAAACAAGCACCTCAGAGTAAGAAGCGGAAAACTAAACACTAAGTAAAAAGCTGGTACAATAGTTAGTGCGGAAAGGTAAATGGGCCAGTATACAAATCCAAACTGAAAGTAAAGTACAGCTTGAAATGGAAAACAGCAACTGAAAAGTAAAAGCTGCTACGCCGAGCTGTCCACTGGAAATCCCACCTGAAGGGTGGGTACAGATAGCTCCACTGCTCCTCGGGTCCCGTCGTCTGCTCCGAGTACGTCCCGCCCAGTGGTCCACCTTCAGGTACCGTCCTGCTCTGCAAGCCTCAACCATGATCAACGTTGTCCGTCGTCTGCAACCAACACAACGTAGTGCGGGCATATCCTGTGCAGGGGTGAGTATAAGCTACTCAGTAGGGACCCCGAGACCCCTGAAGGTCTCCCAAAATCCACAAAGGATAAACCACAATGGAAAGATACAATCACAAAGTATCAACTGACACTGCTTAGGTATATTCTCATACATATACCTAAGTCATCAATTCCAGTACGCTCCATCCTCTGAGCCCAAGTACAACCCAGTCCACACAGGAAAGTATACATATTCCACATAGGAAAGAAAAACGTAATCCACACAGGATTACACAACACAATCCACACAGGAAAGAAAACAGGATTCAGCTCACACAGGTATACTTCTTCGAAAGACGATAGAGATGATCACTGATCCATCTAAGTCGTCGGACCCACAAAGGATCGATAGGTACAAACCCCTACAAAGACCCACACAGGATCGGACCCACACAGGATCGGACCCACACAGGATCTATAAGCGCTGGCTCACACAGAACCGCTAAGCGCTGACCCACACAGGATCGGACCCACACAGGATCGGTAGCACTGATCCACATAGGATCCCTGAGTGCTGTAGTCGTCGTCGTCGAATCCACTGAGGATCTCTGCATAGTCGTCGTCGCAGTCACAGTAGCAGTCGTAGCCAGCACTAGGGTTCCCGCAAACAGCAAGCTCATTCGGGAGGGTCCGCTCCACGAGCCAAGAGGCTGATACATCAATTGTCACATAGTCCAGAGTTGATGTATCCAAAAGTTCCGTATCGTCAACAGGAACTCAACGCAACAGACGGCACGTCAATCGGACGCCCGGTCTGAGAGTTATTGGCTTTTTTGTTCCAGGGGCCCGGTTGGTTTTTAAGGAAAAACCAACCCGACCATTCTCCACCTGTGTCCAAACCTCGGGCGGAGTATTACAAAAGATCCGTTTCACTAAGAGGAACTCAAAAAGTTGACGGCACATCATTTGGACGTCCGTAGCTCAAGATATGAGCGTTTCTGCTCTGAGGGCCCGGTTGGTTTCGTGTACAAACCAACCCGGCCGAACTCAAAGTATTCCGAAACCTTGAGTGCGATATACCGAAATGGCCGTCTTGATCCAAGAATCGTATCGCCGCTAACGGCACGTCGTTTGGTGGTCCGTAGCCTGAGTTATGGGCAATTGAACCCAAATGGTCCGAAAACGGGGGTTTCGGGCCCGAACCGACCCGGCCCGAGACCCCCCGTGGTTGGCCCGAACCGGGTCAACCCGCCCCGAACTGGGTCGGCCCAGACCGGCATGTCCCGTCTCGGCGTGGCCCGGCCTGGCAGACCGGCCGGGAGCCGGTCCGGCTGGGGACAGCGTGCCCAGCGCGCTGTCTGGCTCGGCCTTTGGCCGAGCCGTTTCGGCGAAGGGGGGGTGCCTGCCCCCCTGTGTAACCACGGCCCCCCCAAATTTATAGGGGTCCGTTTGAACCGGCCGGGGGAATTTAATTCCCCCGACCCCTCTCCTTTCTGGTCAGCCCGACCTAGCCGGCCGGCTCCTTCTCAACGGGACCAGCGGTGGCCGGTCCCCTTCCAGCTCCATCACCGGTGGCCAGGTTCGGCCGCCAGTCACCTTGCTCCGCCGCGGCCCGGAACCGGCCACGGCCCTTGTCATCCGGTGCAGTGTGACAGCACCGCGCCCCTCCGCCGCGGCCCCGCTCCGGCCACGGTGCCTTCGATTTTCTTCAACACGGCGCGACGGGGTCGCGTTCTTAGACTTCTTTCCATGGCGCGGCGCGATGGCGCCGCGCATTTCCTTCCGCATGAATCCGCGTGGTGTGACGGCACCACGCCTTCCCAAACCAAACCACAAGGAATTAATCATAAAAAAGGAGGATGGTTGTCCGTGTTTTTGCAGACCGACCCCCTCGCGTTATTTGATATCAAATGGTTTTAAACCACAAAGATCACCAAATTGATATTCACAACAAAATAACTAAACAAACCCCTACCTCGGTTTCACGAACGGTGCACATCAACGAGCCATGGAATATGAGCGTCGCGGAGGTCAGGCGTCGCGGAAAAAGAACGTCGACGTCGCAAAGCGAGGATTCAAAGTCATTGACGGAGATTTCGTCGCGGGAAAACCGTCGCGGAAGAGACGACGCAGAAGAAGAACGTCACGTCGCGGATACGGCGTCGAGGAAGACGAACGTCGATTCCGTTGTCGTCGAGGTGCGTCTGAAGAGAAAACGTCGTTTGGAAGAAGACTTCGTGTTCTTCATTGGAGGTGTTCTTCATTGAAGAACGATGTTCTTCGCGTTCTTCGTCAAGGTTGAAGAAGAATAAGACCGCTTCCCCAATCCTCTCAAGGTTGCAAAACTCTAACAATAATAAAATAAGACCAAGTCTTATTTTATTAACACAACCTAACCATTTGAATTTCAAGAGATTTAAATTCATAACCACACACAACTCACCTCATTAATTATATCAAGTTGTCAAAAATTAATGAAAGTGAGTTAATGGGGAGTTAGGAAAGTGAGGGGTTAAGAGGGGTTAGGGAGTTTAAGGAATTTGAAAAGGTGGGGGGTTCATGTGGGCCCACCCTTTTAATTATCCACACATGGGAAGTTGGGTGGATGTGGGCCCCACCACCAACTTCCCATCGGAGGAATTAACCACCTTGAAAAATAAATAAAATTGATTCAACAATTTTATTTTCTTTTTTAATTAAACCCCATTAATTAACTTCTTCTCCCTCACAAACGCAACTACGGTAAAGGTTACCTTAAGCGATTACCGGCGTTGAAACTTCATCGGTGCCCTCAGAATTCGATTCTGGGTACCAGTTCAAAAGTTAGAAATTCCCGCTCGTTCGTTCACTGAATGTACCCTAGCCAAACTTCGGAAATTGATTCCGGGCACACCGGGCCTCGGAATCCGGTGCCGTCAGAAACCACGTTCTTATAAATTCCAAATAAAATTAAGAAAAAAGTTCCCTTTAATTTTACGGGTCTTTACATTTCTCCCACCTCTGGGCTTTACGTCCCGGTAAAAATACTTCAAAACTAGGGAAACAAATGTGGGTACTGAGCACGCATCTGAGCCTCCCGCTCCCAAGTGCTCTCCTAGAGGTTCCCGTGTTGCCACCTAATGCGCACTAGAGGAATAGACCGTCCACGTAGGACCCGCTCCTGTCGATCCTCAATCTCCACTGGGACCTCCGAAAAAGTCTCCCCATCGTCAACATCAAGCTCCCCATGGTTAATGATGTGCGTCAGGTCGTGCACGTATATCCTCAGCTGAGATACGTGGAAGACGTCGTGCACCCGGTGCAACTGGGGTGGTAGAGCCAGGTGATAATCCACCTCACCAATCCTACTGAGGACCTGGAAGGGTCCGATAAAGTGCGGAGATAACTTTCGACCTCGGCCAAATCTCCATAAACCACGTCGAGGAGAGACATGCAAGAAGACATGGTCGCCATCCTCGAACTCTAGTGGCCTCCGCCTCCTGTCAGCGTATGACTTCTTCCGGCTCTGAGTTGTCCTCATCCGCTCCTGGATGACCTGGACCTTCTCTGTCATGGCTTGGACCATCTCCGGTCCCACAAGTGCTGACTCCCCAGGTTCTGTCCAGCACAATGGAGATCTGCAAGGTCGGTCGTACAATGCCTCATACGGTGCCATCCCGATGGTGGAGTGGTAGCTGTTGTTGTACGCAAACTCCACGAAGGGTAGGTGGTCCTCCCAGCTACGACCAAAGTAGAGGACACATGTGCAGAGCATGTCCTTGAGAGTCTGAATGGTTCTCTCCGTCTAACCATCTGTCTGAGGGTGAAAGGCTGTGTTCAAATGTAGCTGCATCCCGAACGCCTCCTGCAACCCCTTCCAAAGCCGGGATGTAAAGTCAGCATCTCGATCGGAGACGATAGATGATGGCACACCATGAAGTTGAACAATCTCTTGAACGTAAAGACGCCCCAAGCTCTCCACTAAGCCCTGGTCTTGGATGGGTAAGAAGTGAGCCGACTTGGTGAGTCGGTCGACAATCACCCAAATGGAGTCATGACCTCTGGAAGTGTGTGGAAGTCCAGTCACGAAGTCCATAGATATCCCGTCCCACTTCCACTTCGGGATCTCCAAGGTTTGTACCAAGCCAGCTGGTACCTGATGCTCTGCCTTCACCTACTAGTAGGTGAGGCATCGAGAAACGAACTCTACCACGGCTTTCTTCATGCCCGGCCACTAGTGCTGTCGTCTGAGATCTTGGTACATCTTCGCCACTCTGGGATGTACCTCCAAGGGAGAAGTGTGAAACTCTCTCAGCACCTCCTCTCATAAAGCAACTGGTTCTAAGGTACGTCCTCTAAAAAGGATTTCGTGCTCTTCTCCGAAGGGGAAACCATCAGGTGCCTCTCCTGAGGATATCTATGCACGCCGCGTCTCACAGTCAGCGTCCCCACGCTGTGCCTCTATGACCTGCTGTAGTAGTGGAGGAGTGACTATGAGAGACTGAAGGAAGGCTGCCCCATCTCTATCCATGAAGGATATCTGCAAAGCGGCTAGCTGCTCTGTCGCCTCCTCAAATAGCTGAATGCCCGTCCTCCTGCTGAGGGCATCAGCTACTACGTTCCCCTTCCCAGGAGTATAAATTATCTCAATTTCATAGTCCTGGAGGAAGTCAAGCCATCTCCGCTGTCTCAGATTTAGATCCTTCTGAGAGAAGATGTACCTGATACTCTGATGGTCAGAAAAGATTGTAAAGCGCTCGCCCATCAGATAGTGATGCCATGTCTTCAGAGCGAAGACCACTACTGCTAACTCCAGGTCATGGGTAGCATAGTTCTGCTAATGCGGCCTCAACTGTCATGATCCATAGGCGATCACTGCCCGATCCTGCATCAGGGGACAACCAAGTCCGGTTCCTGATGCATCGCAGTAGACTATGTACCCTACTCCCTCCTCAGGCAACCTCAAGATAGGTGCGCTGGTCAATCTCTATCTCAGCTCCTGGAGGATCTGCTGACATCTTTCTGACCACACGAAGGGTTTCCCCTTCTTCTTCAAAGCTGAGAGTGGTTCCTCAACTCTAGAGAAGTCTGGAACGAATCTCCGGTAGTATCCAGCTAGTCCCAATAAACTCCGAACCTCCGTCACGCTCCTGGGTGGCTCCCAAGCTAACACTGCCTTGATCTTCGTAGGATCTACCGCAACTCCTACCTCAAAGATGATGTATCCCAAGAAGTGGACCTCACGTATCCAGAACGGGCACTTTGAGAGATTACCATATAGAGGGTGCTCTCGAAGTGTGTGTAGTACAACCCGTAAGTGGTAGGCGTGCTCCTCCTTAGTTGTCGAGTAAATCAAAATGTCGTTGATGAAGACCACGAAAAATCGATCGAGGTATGGCTGAAAGATCCTATTCGTGAGGGACATGAACACTTCTAGAGCATTGGTTATGCTGAAGGGCATAACCAAGAACTCATAGTGGCCATACCGACACCTAAAGGCCATCTTCTGCACGTCCTCGTCTCGAACTCTAAGCTGGTGATAACCTGAAATGAGGTCTATCTTCGATAACCACCGTTCTCCCTTGAGCTGATCAAAGAGGTCATAAATCCTCGGTAGTGGATACTTGTTCCTCACTGTCACCTGGTTCAGGAGAAGATAGTCGACACACAGTCGCAAGCTCCCGTCCGCCTTCTTGGTGAAAAATATCGGGGAAGCCCAGGGTGAAACACTGGGTCGGATGAACCCCTTGCCCTGCAAGTCCTCCAAATATAACCATAGATTTTGAAGCTCGGCGGGGGCCATCCGATATGCTGGAGTCAATATCGGGGTTATCCCCGGGGTATAGGTCAATATAAAAGTCTACCTCTCTGCGAGGAGGTAACCCTGGAATGTCATCGGGAAAAACGTCCGCAAACTGATCCACCACTGCAGGAAAACCAGGACTCTGCACGTCAACAGCTCCTAGGATGAGGCTAGCCAACTAATGAGTAATGGGATTTCCTCTCCTCTTTGAGAGTCCATCCTATGCTGCAAAGGCTCCCTTCTCACCGGTGAAGGTGAACCTGCTCCCGTTGGTGCGTACACATCGCACCTTGCGCCTAATACAGTCAATCTGAGAATGGACTGTGGATAACCAATCCATGCCCAAGATGACGTCGTAAGGCCTCGACGCTGCTACAAGAAGATCCCAGCCGAAGCTCTCGCCTCCTAGAGTAAGCTCACACTGCTGACACCAATGCGTAATCGTCGAGTCTGCTCCCGTAGGGGTCTCTATCCGTAAGAATCGAGCCAACGGCTCTGTTGGAATCTTCGTGCTCCGAACAAGGGCAGCAGCTATGAAAGAGTGACTCGCTCCTGTGTCTATAAGAACTGCAGTAAGGGTGGAATAGACACAGATAGTACCTCAAATCATCTCTGGTGCGCCATGGTCATAGGCCTCTACTTCCTGGAGATGTGCCTATCTCTACCCACCAGCTCCCTGTGGTCATGGTGGACCTCCTGGTGGTGGTGGTGGTAGAGCCTTAAAACGTCGCCCACCACCTGCTACTTGGCCAGCTCCTCTGCCTCGTCCGCCTCCTCACTCCGGACCACCACGGTCGACCCTCTGCCTTTTCCTCGGTGGTCCCTCAACCGTCTGATGCTCCTCGGCACGGCGAGTCGGGCAGTCACGAGCCATGTGGCCCTGCCCACCGCACGAGTAGCACTGTCTGCCTCTCGAAAGACTGGCTCCACGTTGTGTGCCCCGCACTACTGAGCCAGTGTCCTGAGGTCATCTTCCTGAGGTTCTAGTCTTCCAGGACCCATGATTCATCCGTCGATTGCCTGCTGCAGAAGACACTACTACGTGCCGCCCTACGGTGGGTCTCGGTGCTGGTGTAGACTCAGCAATAAAGCTCTCAATCAAAAGGGTCTGCTCCAGTACTCCTGTCTGAGTCGGAATGCTGAGGGAGATCAGCGTTGCCCTTATCTCGTGTCTCAATCCCTGATCAAAGGTCCGGGCCCAGAAGAATGGGTCTCGTACCATGTCGGTCGAGTAGCGTGACATATCGGTAAATCGCGCCGAGTACTGGGCGACCGTCATGTTGCCATGCTGCAGCTGAAGAAGCTCGTGAATGCGCACCGCACGGAGGGTGGCCGGGACGAACTCTGAGCGGAAGAGGCTCTCAAAGTCTGTCCAGAGTAGAGATGCCTCATCGTGCACCTGGAGCATCGAGCTCCACCATCGGCCCGCTGCTGCGTGCAGCAGGCTCACAGCGAGGATCACCATGAGGTCTGGTGGTGTCCTCACTAGCCTGAAAACTCGTATGACTACCTCCAGCCAGTCCTCGGCTGCCTGGGGGTCCGTCCCCCTGCGGAACCTAGGCGGTCGCTGGCGCTGGAACTCATGCAGTGCACAGAGGCGATGTGCATCATCAGCGGCTGGGGCTGGAAGCATCGGTGGCTCGGCGGGTAGAGCTACCGCCGGTGCCACTGCTGAAAAAGGGCCCTGCACCGAGGCCTCGTCGCTCGGTGGGCTGTCGTCATGCTCGACTCTCGGAACCCTAGCTGGCTGCCGTCGTGGGGCCATATTGAAAAGGAAAAAGGTGCTCCATGGTCATAACAGTATACCTGGTGAGCTGATATAATGTAATCACAAAGCAAAATTGAAACACACATGCAATCAATGTTTTTCGTGCATTAAGTCGGAAATCAGAAGTCAGGGTCCTGGTGTACGGATACGTCGGCCGCTGCACCAACACTGGACTCCCTGGACTGATAACCACACCCAATACACTTAACACTATTGCTTCACATAGAAGAAAGATCAGAGTCTGTGGTAGAACTGAACTCCTCTGATACCAATTTGTCACAACCCATCCTCGGGGCCCGTGTCGTGACTATCCCAAGCCCGCCTTCCATAGGCCAGGGGATGGCGACTAGCACCAAGGCGTAAATCCCGGTAAAAAGGGAAGGCATTGCCTTTGTAAAGTAGACAATCACCTCAGAGTAAGCAAGCGGAAAAGTAAACACTAAGTAAAAAGCTGGTACAACAGTAAGTGCGGAAAAGTAAATGGGCCAGTATACAAACCCAAACTGAAATTAAAGTACAACACGAAAGGGAAAATAGCAACTGAAAAGTAAAAGCTGCTACATCGAGCTGTCCACTGGAAATCCCACCTGAAGGGTGGGTACAGATAGCTCCACTACTCCTCGGGTCCTGCCGTCCACTCCGAGTACGTCCCGCCCAGTGGTCCACCTTCAGGTACCGCCTGCTCTTCAAGCCTCAACCACGATCAACGTTGTCCGTCGTCTACAACCAACACAACGTAGTGCGGGCATAGCCTGTGCAGGGGTGAGTATAAGCTACTCAGTAGGGACCCCGAGACCCCCAAAGGTCTCCCAAACGCCACAGAGGATAAACCACAAATGAAAGATAATATCACGAAGTATCAACCGACACTGCTTAGGTATATGCCCATACATATACCTAAGTCATCAATTCCAGTACGCTCCAACCTTCGAGCCCAAGTACAACCCAGTCCACACAGGAAAGTATACGTATTCCACACAGGAAAGAAAAACATAATCCACACAGGATAACACAACACAATCCACACAGGAAAGAAAACGGGATTCATCTCACACAAGTATACTTCTTCGAAAGACGATAGAGATGATCATTGATCCATCTAAGTCGTCGGACCCACAAAGGATCGATAGGTACTAAACCCCGCAAAGACCCACACAGGATCGGACCCACACAGGATCTGTAGGCGCTGGCTCACACAGAACCGCTGAGCACTGACCCACACAGGATCAGACCCACACAGGATCAGTAGCACTGATCCACATAGGATTGCTGAGTGTTGTAGTCATCGTCATCGAATCCACTGAGGATCTCTGCACAGTCGTTGTCGCAGTCACAGTAGCAGTTGCAGCCAGCACTAGGGTTCCCGCACACAGCAAGCTCATTCGGGAGGGTCCGCTCCACGAGCCGAGAGGCTAACACATCGACTTTCACATAGTCCAGAGTTGATATATCCAAAATTTTCGTATCGTCAACAGGAACTCAACGCAACAGATGGCGCGTCAATCGGACGCCCGGTCTGAGAGTTATTGGTCTTTTCGTTCCAGGGGCCCGGTTGGTTTTTAAGGAAAAACCAACCCGACCCTACTCCACCTACGTTCAAACCTTGGGTAGAGTATGCCAAAAGATCCGTCTCACTAAGAGGAACTCAACAAAGTTGATGGCATGTCATTCAGACGTCCGTAGCTCAAGATATGAGTGTTTTCGCTCCGAGGGCCCGATTGGTTTCGTGTACGAACCAACCCGGCTGAACTCAAAGTATTCCAAAACCTTGAGTGCGATATACTAAAACTACTGTCTCGATCCTAGAATCGCATCTCCACTGACGGTGCGTCGTTTGGAGGTCCGTATCCCGAGTTATGGGCAATTGAACCCAAATGGTCCGAAACGAGGATTTCGGGCCCGGACCGACCCGGCCCGAGACTCCCCCCCCCCCCCCCCCCCCGGTTGGCCCAAACCAGGTTGAACCGCCCCGAACCGGGTAGGCACGGCCCAGCCTGGCAGACCGGCAGGGCACCGGTCCGGCTGGGGACAGCGCGCCCAGCGCGCTGTCTGGCTCGGCCTTTGGCCGAGCCGTTTCGGCGAGGGGGGGGGGGGGGTGGGCGCCTGCCCCCCTGTGTAACCGCGGCCCCCCCAAATTTATGGGGGTCCATTTGAACCGGCCGGGGGAATTTAATTCCCTCGGCCCCTCCCCTTTCCGGCCGGCCGGACCTGGCCGGCCGGCTCCTTCTCAACGGGACCAGCGGTTGCCGATCCCCTTCCAGCTCCATCATCGGCGGCCCGGTCCGGCCGCCGGTCACCTTGCTCCGTCGCGGCCCGAAACCGGCCGCGGCCCTTGTCGTCTGGCACGGTGCAATGGCACCGCGGCCCCGCTCCGGCTGCGGCGCCTTCGATTTTCTTCGACGCGGCGCAACGACGTCACGTTCTTAGACTTCTTTCCATGGCGCGGCACGACGGCGCCGCGCATTTCCTTCCGCATGAATCTGCGTGGTGCGACGGCACCATGCCTTCCCGAACCAAACCACAAGGAATCAATCCTAAGAAAAAGGAGGATGGTCGGCTGTGTTTGTGCGGACCGACCCCCTCGCGTTATTTGATATCAAATGGTTTTAAACCACAAAGATCACCAAATTGATATTCACAACAAAATAACTAAACAAACCCCTACCTCGGTTTCAAGAACAGTGCATGTCAACGAGCCATTGAAGATGAGCATCGCGGAGGTTGGGCATCACGGAAAAAGAACGTCGACATCGCGAAGCGAGGATTCGAAGTCGTTGACAGAGATTTCGTCGCGGGAAAACCGTTGTTGAAGAGACGACGCGGAAGAAGAACGTCACATCGCGGATACGGCGTCGAGGAAGACGAACATCGATTCCGTTGTCATCGAGGTGCGTCCGAAGAGAAAACGTCATTTGGAAGAAGACGTCGCGTTCTCCGGCAGAGGTGTTCTTCATTGAAGAACAATGTTCTTCGCGTTCTTCATCGAGGTTGAAGAAGAAGAATACCGCTTCCCCAATCCTCTCAAGGTTTAAAAACTCTAACAATAATAAAATAAGACCAAGTCTTATTTTATTAACACAACCTAACCATTTGAATTTCAAGAGTTTGAAATTCATAACCACACACAACTCACCTCATTAATTATATCAAGTTGTCAAAAATTAATGAAAGTGAGTTAATGTGGAGTTAGGAAAGTGAGGGGTTAAGGGGGGTTAGGGAGTTTAAGGAATTGGAAAAGGTGGGGGGTTCTTGTGGGCCCCACCCTTTTAATTATCCACACAAGGGAAGTGGGATGGATGTGGGCCCCACCACTAACTTCCCATGGGAGAAATTAACCACCTTGAAAAAGAAATAAAATTGATTCAACAATTTTATTTACTTTTTTAATTAAACCCCATTAATTAACTTCTTCTCCCGCACAAACGCAACTATGATAAAGGTTCCCTTAAGCGATTACCGGTGTTGCGAGTTCATCGGTGCCCTCAGAATTCGATTCTGGGTACCGGTTCAAAAGTTAGAAATTCCCGCTCGTTCGTTCATTGAACGTACCCGAGCCAAACATCGAAAATTGATTCCGGGCACACCAGGCCTCAGAATCAGGTGCTGTCAGAAACTGCGTTCTTTTAAAATTCCAAAGAAAATTAAGAAAAAATTTCCCTTGAATTTTACTGGTCTTTAAAACCTGTGAAAAACATTTCAAATGATTGGGATGAGCATAAAAATCTCAGTAAGGGATATAAAAATACGGAAAGGAAACATTAGTACATGTATACATAAAAATCAATGAAATCATACTTTACTCATAAAACATAAGCACTTTAGCATACCTCATGAAATAATAAGATTTATGAATAACTCATAGAAATCATAAGACATAAAGGAAACATGAGGCATTCATAACATTCAAACATAGGGAGTAACCCTCATGGTTACGTTTGGAATACCCATCACAGTATATTCCCTAAATCTCATCGGAGAAACCTTAACGTTTAACCCCTTTGCGTTACCCAATGCATTTGGGAGCTATATCGATCTCACCTTCCCTTAGTTTATCACTGAACCACCCATCTTCATAACAATTCCCAAGAACCATAACATAATTGTATCACATAAAACATGTATAAAGGAAACATAACATTTCCACATTTCAATCACAAGATATTAATACAACACATTGATATAATAAAAACATTATCAAAACCATTTTTAATACCAAAATAAAATAAAATTAAAACATGGTATTTATTTTTCATTTTAAAAAAAAGTTATGGCTTGTAGAGGAAGCTGAAACTCAAATAATGGTCACGGCAGCGGAGAAGTCGTTGTCGCCGCATACGTACGACAAAAAAACATTCCCTTTTATAGTTTAGTAAAACGCTTCATATAAAAAAGATTCATTTTGAATAGACATAAAAGTAAAATGGATTTATACACTGTATAAAAGAATGTTGTGTATAAAACAAAATATGCCTCAATGAAATGGTATTGAGGTGAAGTCCCTTACCTCGTGTCCGACTTGACTCGATCATTCTTTAACCTCCTAAATAATAAACTTGAGTTAATTTTAACTTTCTTAAGAACATTTTTCAAGTTCATTGTTCCTATTATATCACTTATTACCATGTTATGAACTCTATGTAATTATTTAAGTTAACAATGGTCGTTTTGTCGATCATTGGTACTTCAGTGAAAAATAAACTCTTTATAATTACAAGTTGTTCATGTGGTAAAATATCCATTATATCCAGAATTGTATTCATGATGTAGATATCATATATATCATATATATCCAGTATGTAAGTGCATTTATAATATTACATAACATTTAGAGGTAAGAAATGAAATGCACCGTTCATAGAGAAGGTAAGTCGTACGTATGCTTGAACGCTACCTTCCTTTCTATTTCGTATTTAATGGAATGGAATCGTAATGATATAAAGGTATATTATAATTCCATTATAATATCATATATAATATCATTAACTCTACCCTTTATACGTCCCACATATGGAATTAACGAATCAATTCACTTTGAGGGGGCGGTAGTCCGCACTTCCTAAAATGAAGATATCACGTTTACCCATAATGGAAACCATGCAATTATGCCATAAATGAAAAATAAATAAGCTTAAGGAAAACATAAACATATTATATATCATATATAAATATAGTGACATATTAATGGACACCTTGGAAGGTGTTAAAAGAATATTGAACAATCATCATTTCGTGAGGCAGTAATTCACAATCCACAGAAGTGGTATATTCATTAACCATTAGACGGAGGTGTATGGAAGTGTAGATCAAATCCTTCTTATAAAAACATATTAGTATATTTATTATACTGTTATTGTTACAAAATAAATGAATAAAACCATTTTATGGGGTTGGAGAAGAAAAATAAAACAAAAGAACATTAGAGAAGACTTTACCTTTAAATCGGGTAACTCCTCTTCGTTTGAACCAAAAGGGTTTCTTGAAGTGATTTATGCCTAAGGTGAGACTTCTAGGATTAAAAGAGAGATGTGGAGAGATAAAATGAGTATATTTTGGCCAAGCCAATGGCTTGAGAATTGTGCATAAGGAGGTATAGATAGGGGCCTTTTATAAGAGGGAGGAGGGGCACTCTTGGAAAGTCAAGAAATGTTACTTTATTTTAAAATGAGTATCAGATTTTAAAGGTCCCACATTGATATATTTAGATGATAAGGTAAAAATAGTTCTAAATATACTCATCCAATAGGTTTTTGACAATTTTAAGTGTTATATTTTACATTATCTTTTCATTTTATTTAAATCGTTCATTAATGAAATAATCGATGCATCATCATGATGTCATAAATAAATTAATTTATTTAATGTCTAAAAATTATAAAAAAAAATACTATGATGTAGGAAATCTTTTTAGATTTACAATGAGTATTTATAGTCTAATATATAATTTACATAGACAAAATAATATTGTTTTATATGGGTGATACATTCTTTTGTGATATTCTCCTTTCTTTAAAAATAAAAAGATAAAGTATCACTATCACACAAAAGTGATTCCATGGGGTCCCAATGTTTGGAAAAAGGCATCCCATGGTCGTCCATGACATAAAAAGTATCATTAGGACACATTTTTTGGTCATTTGTTATTATTATGATATTATTTTATTATCCTTAACTACCTGATTACTAATTAATCACGATAATTAAAGATAATTACCGTCATTACTATTCATAATGTCCAAAAACAAAAGAGTCTTAATTAAATAATTTGGACATTATGATTCCAAATATATAATCCATTTTACCAAATTACAAACATATAAATTTCAATAATTAATTTAAAAAAAATTCCCTTTTTCAAAACAAATAGCGGGTTTTTTGGAAACAATATCTATGAAACATTTGGCACTTGTTTATGCCCAATTCCAATGTGAAATTAATTATAATGACTACCAATGGATTAAATGGTAAAAATATATTCTAATTACACTTTAAAATCAATTAAAAATATAATCTAACCATATTATTAAATTAATTGAAAAAACAGTTTTGATGTAAAATGCAGTATTTTTCACTATTCATTAAAAATGAACATTGTCAGAAAAATTCAAAAAATTTATCCAAAGTAAATTTCAATGTCCCAATAATAAATAATAAGTTTATTTTAAAAAATAGTGCTTATAAAATTTTCAAAAGATATATTTAAATATGGTTCTCCATCAAAAGGCAGTAAAACAATCTTTTAAAATATTAGTGTATTCCAGGATTAAGATTGGATTTATTCTCATTTTAAGCCTCTTAAAACACTATATAATTTATAAATAGAAAAATATAGGAAAATATATTATTAATTACTTACTTTTGATGTTACAATTATTGAACATAACATGCACTTCACTCATTATTACATCTGGTATAACGTTCTAATAGAGCTCTAAATATCTCGGACTTGTCCATCAGGTACTTCTATATCTGGTATATTGGGTCTGGTACCCCTCAATTCATTACGCCTCTATATGGTTAGCCTTTTTCCAATATTATATGTTTATTAAACCTATATCTGTTGTGTATCAATCGGGTTACACTCTATTTGAAATGTATTCATTTAAAAATATTTCATCTAGTTCTTCTTCAACAAACAATTCTCTTGGTTGGTGGCTCACGTTGGACATCACAGAATGATAATCCCTTTCACAACCAATTATCCCAAAAAATAAAATATTTTTATAATATTTATATATTAATTATTCCTCTAATATATATGGGAAATGTATTGGATTTTATTTTAATTTCACACAACTTCTTCTCTCAGATTGAACACATTTACTATCTTATGAAGATATCTTGATTTGACTTCATTAGATATCCCAAAAAACATACAATCTATTGTATTCAATCCTTACTCAAATATTTGTGAGATTCCTGATCATTTATCCATTAATATTATGTTTTCGAATGTACATATCAGCATTATCACATTATTTAATGTGTATAAACATGAAGTCAATAATGTTTGGTTACCGTGACATTTCTCCATCTAGTAATCTTTCTCTGAACACCTATATCATGTATAACTTTATTACATTTTTCAAGTGTCCTTTATTATTCTACATCATGTTCACATTTATAAATTTCTGTATTTTAACATTAACAATTCTTTATTCAGTACAACTTTGTAAATGTTATTTTACTAACCTTCATAATTCTCCTTCTAATAAAAAATTGGGATATTTTTTTTATAACCTTCATAATTGTACATAAAAAACAACCATATAAATATAAATATAGTAACCATCATAAGATTTATATGTATGATTATAATTTGTTTTATGATTCGATAAATTTATCTTGGGTCATCTATATTTGATGATCCTATAAAGGACAGTCTTGTGAAACATCTACAAAAGTTTATCTGATAGAAATTATTTTTTATGTGTTTTATAATCGCAATTATTTCTCTATAGAGTGAATTCCATCACATGAACTTCATATATTTCTCCATCTTGTTGACATTATAAATTCATATTTTCACATTATTTCTCTTTTTAGTGAGCTTTACAAATGTTTTTCTGATATAAATGGATTTCCTTATTCTCTATAATCATATTTAATTCTATCCAGTATAACTCTGTAGATTCTTCCATCTATTATAACATCAAATATTCCTCTATACGGTAGACTAAAAAAATTTCTTTTGATGGAGTTACAATGTCTCTATCTGGTCATCTAGTGTCCCACCATATCGTCAATTATCAACCTTCGTTAAGCCATAACTCCTTGTCCTCATAACTTGAAACTTTGTGCAGTATATAACTCTATGAATATTCTATAATTACTCATAATATAGGGTTAAAGATTCCTTACACTCTTCATGAATTAATAATAAGAACATTACCAATTATTCATTTTTATTTTTTTCTTCTGATCATTCTGTTTCCTCTAAATTTCTATCTAATGGTTTTACCCATCATTTTATATTCATTACCAGGTCATTAATATCTTTCAAATATTAAATCTCCCAATTTTATTCCAATTACATCTCAAACTATAAATTTCATCGATAGTTATTCTTCACCTTCTAGTACTAGTTCTTTCAAATATAAACATTTCAATAAAATTTCCTTTATCAATCAACATTAATATCCATACATTTTGTTAATAAATTCCAAACATCTTCTGGAATTTGATCTTGAATCTATAGAGATTATACTACCACTGGTTCCACCTTCTGAAATAAGTTCTTCTAGTTCCCATCTTTTATAATATATATAGGAACATTTTCCTTCAACTCACTCATTGAATTTACTAAAAAAATATCGATATTAAATATAATATATCAACATAATCACCTGAATGGTGATTCAATAACCACTTTAGTTTTGATGAAAATAGAAAATACTTCTTTAGAGTCAATGAGATCTATCAACCTTATTGAAAAAAAAATTAATGTCAACGTTATCTTTTCCTTCCATGAACATTAATTGGGGGACTAATTTTATCTCCCACTTATTTATTTGAATTTTAAATCCCCCTTTTTGAAATCTTGGGTTGGGGGAGGATCTTTCATCAAATCTTTTCACTTTTTCATATTTTCTTCTATTGATCTTGAATTCCTATTGAGAAGGATAACATCACGTTTCTTAATGTAATAATTCATAGATCAATCAATTCTATGTACATTTTTGTTGTTCTTGATGTAGAAACCATGTTTTATTAACATGGTAATTAACATTTCCTATAGAATTTACCCAGTAATTATAACTTTTATTAAATATTATTTTAGGGGTAAGTCATTATATTTTTATTAAATTTAATTTTGTAAATTCATTTCAACACATAGATAAAAAAAATTAAACAACAAAAATAAGGTTTCTACCTTATTTTAAAAAATTATTACTTTTTCATAAAGAAATAAATTTTCTTATTTTTCATTTACTATTAATTTTTCATATGAAGATGAGAGATTATAGACAATGTTCCACAATGATGAAAGATGTTTGAATTATCTATATTTTCCTATTTTTGATTCTTCTAAAACTTCACCTGGAGAACCAAAATTCAAAAACTTCAATGTTAAATCCACTAAATATTAAAAATTCAGTGCATAAACACCTTGTTTTCCCAAAATATTTCTTTTTTTACTTCAGTAACTAATTTTAAATGAATATCAAACATCCACTAAACTTTAGGGATCTCCAAAAATAACCTCACCTTCGATTCAATTTTCAATGTTGGATCATTGGAACATACGGTAGAATAAGGTGGATCTTCATTAGCTTATCATATAGAGAAACATGGATAAGAATATTTACTCAACATGAAATTTCTCTTCTCTTTTACTTTATTTTTCTTCATTCCTTCACAATTATTTTTAAGATTATTAATCTTCTTGTGAAGAATAGGTATTTCCCCTTGGTATTTGTTTTTACATTTTGTAGTGTATTCTTCATAAATTCATCTAGTAATGAACATGTATTTTTATATTTTCATCTTCACTCAACATCCTTGATTCTTAACTTTATTCTTTCTATATATTGTGATAACTTTTGGAATATGTTCAACATTCTTCTTATGCTGAGGTTTCTTCACCTAAAAACTTTTTCCTTCTGAAGAATTCGCACTTTTTATCTAAAAATTACTCTATTTTGGTAACATGGTCATGAAATTTTTAGGAGTGTGTCTAGAATACATTAATCATCCACATGGATTTTTATCTTTTGGTAATTTACAAATCCGAGTTAACTTTTGGCGTACTTTAACTTTGTTATTAGATACATATTCTACCATTCCAATGTACCTATGAATTTCATAGATTTATAGAATTTATTGTTTTATCTTTATTACATTGATATGAACATTCATATAGAGTTAAAAAATTTCCATGAAGCGGGATTTTCTTTCATAGAAGTAAAATATGTTCCTAGGATTAACCTTTTTTGAAATAATCGTCTTCTGTAAAACCTTCCTTGTAGCATCTAATTTGTTTCTCATCAAGGTAGAATTACAGTCTAACGTTTTTACATTTTCCTTGAATTTTTTTAGCCTACTTCCATTAGTAGTTTTTGAATTATTTATGATAGTATTAAACCATAAATTGTATTCTCCATTACCACTTCTTCTATAACTTCCACAAAACTTTTAAAGTTATTTAAATCTATTTGATTCTAAAATAATTTTCTTTATTCATGAATTTTGGGTGTTCATAGTTGAGTTTCCATTGACTTTCCTTTATATACCTATTAATTTTAATGTTTTTTCAATTATGCCATTAGATATTATATTAACAATATTTATCCTTATTTTGGAATTTTCCACAGCACCAACAGTAGCCAATATGCCTGGGATTCTTAATTATTTTTTGGCTAGTGGAGACTTCTTGTAAAACATGTTTCTTAAATATGATTAATTTATTACTCTATGAATTGTGATGGAACCTCATTACATTATATTTTCTTATATAGACCTTTACAATAGATGTGGGTTTGTCACTTTTCTCTACCCATGTTCTTTTTGATCCATAACCTTTACTAAAAATAACTGAATTAATGCTTACTGATTCAACCATATATGAGGTTACCTTATTTATTATTATATTATAAGATGATTATTATAATACTTTTATATTATTCCTCCCATTAGTTTGAGTATTTATAGAAGTAATATGATATTTAGAGACTTCATAATTGAGTATTTTCTCAGATTCCCATGAAGATTCAACATGTTAAGCTTTATATATTTTTCAATCTTATTCCTGATCAAGAAACATTAAATTTAAAGTGTTCTTTTTATTTTCATGAAAACTTAATTTATCTCCACATTAAACTTTTAAATTTTATATATTTTTATAATTAAACATTCTCACCACTTTAAATTAATGGTAAAGTTCAATTACTCTGTTTTCCTTAATCTAAATTTGAATATTCTTAACCTCAATAATTTCTTTATGAGTATCTTCTTATCCATAGGTATTGTTTATTTCTAAAATAATTTGAAACCACATTATAACATAATTACCTTTAAATTTATTCTTCTATAATGTTTAACATTTCAAAATAATTTAATAAATTTCCTTTCATTCCTTTAATGTGTTTAGTAATAAGTTTATGTAACACCCCGAGCTTCCACGATACGCCTCTCTTTCAATAATGCAATAGCTTGCATTGTACGCATGTTCGAGTTCTAAAACACCGCGACTAATCAAAGTAGCCGTTATGAATAGTAATACCTTCTTTTTGAAATATTATAAATTTTATATGTCAAAATGGACTTCATTTTTGTATTCCTAATATTGAAATTAGCCTATGTTGAATTTTTTGTCATTTTCTGAGAACTTCAAAATTTTTATGAATAGTGAAAAATACATAAAACAACTTTTTTAATCAAAATAATTCATAGTGATAAATTATACTATTGAGGTGTTTTAGAGTATAATTAGAATATATTTTTACCATTTTATCCAATGGTGGTCATTAGAATTAATTTAACATTGAAATTGGACATAAACAATTGCCAATCTTTTGATATAAATTGTTTCTTAAAAACACGCTATTTGTTGTGACAGCGGGAATTAATTATAAAATTAATTAATGCAACTAATATGTTTGGAATTTTGTAAAATAGACATCATTTTTCAATTCGGAATATCAATTATAGCTTAGGGTGAAATTTTGGCCTTATTCTGAAAAACTTCAATTTTTGATGAATAGTGAAACCACTAAGTGGTTGTTAAATAACTGATTTTTCGTTTAAATGAAATATTACCACTTCTGTGATTTGATTTTCAAAAATCCGACATACATGGTTGTCATTAAGAAGTAAAATGTGGTTCAATGAGATCAAAATAATTTTTTTGTGAATAGTAACTTTTAAGTTCTTAATCGCGATTAGTGGTAATTAGTGTAGTTTAAGGTATAAATAATACATTAATAATATGAAATGACCTAGACACATGTCCCAACCTCATTGGTTGAGTCATGGCCGACCAAGACAAGCCATGGCCTAACTTGGGGACCCCATGGATCCACTTTTGTAGGGAAATAACATAAATTACTTTTTATTTAATGTTAAAGTGAAAATGACACTAACATAAATTGTTTTACTAAAACAATTTGTAAGTAGGGTTACACAAGTCCAAATTTTGACTATAAATATTCATTAGAAAGATAAAAAGATTTCCTACATCATAGTATTTGTTTTATAATTTTTAGACATTAAATAAATTAAATTATTTATGACATCATTATGATGCAGCGATGACCTCATTATTTAACGATTTTAATAAAATGAATAGATAATGTAAAATCCAAGGCTTACACTTGTCCAAAGCCAATTGGATGAGGAGATTTCGAAACCTTATCACCTTAGCCTCGAATTATATAAGTGTGGGACCTTTAGAATCCGAAAAGCATTTTGAAATAATGTAACATTTCAATCTTTCCAAAAGTGCCCCTCCTCTCCACTTATAAAAGGCCCCCACCTCTACCTCATTTCACACACTCTTCAAGCCATTGGCTCGGCCAACCCCTGACCATTTGCTCTCTCCACATCCCTCTCCTCATCCTAGAGGATTCCCTTTGGGCAGAATCCTTTCAAAGGAAGCCTTTAGGCTCAACTCAAAAGGAGTTACACTTTTTAAGGTAATTCATTCTCTCATGTTCTTTTGTTTTATTTTGCTTCTCCAACCCCCTAAACTCTTTTTATTTACTTCTTTTGTAACAACACCAGTATCTTAAATATACTAGGATGTTGTTATAAGATTTATTTGAGCTACACTTCCACACAACTACATCAAATGGTTAAAGAACATAAGGTTTCCGTGGATGGCGAAATTCTGCCTCCCGAAACGATGATTGTTCAACACTCATTTAACACCTTCAAAGGTGGCCATTATGATGTCACTATTTTTATATATGATATATAATATGTTTATGTTTTCCTTAAGCTTCTGTTTTTTTCATTTTGGGCATACCTTTATGGTTTCCATTATGGGTAAAACACGATATCTTCATTTTAGGAAGCGCGGACTACCGCCCCCTGAAAGTGATTTGATTCGTTAATACCATATGTGGGATGTGTGAAGGATAAAGTTAATGATATTATATATGTTATTATACTGGAATTATAATATACTCTCATATCATTATGATTCCATTCCAGAAAATATGAAATAGAAATGGAAGTAGCGTTCATGCGTACGTACGGCTTACCGTCTCCATGAACGGTGCATTTCATTTCTTACCTCTAAATGTGATGTAATATTATAAATGAATGTATGTACTGGATATATATGACATATATGATATCTACATCATGAATACCATTCTGGATATAATGAACCTTTGACCAAATTAACAACATGTAAGTGTAAGAAGCCTATTTTTGACTTAAGAACCAAATACCGACAAAATGAACATTATTAACTTAAATAATTACATAATGTTCATATCATTGTAATAAGTGATATAATAAGGATAATGAAGTTGAAAATGGTTCTTAATAAGGTATATATTAACTCTAGTTTATTATTCAGGAGGTTAAAGAACGGTTGAGTCAAGTCAGACACGAGGTAAGGGAATTTCTTAACCCAACTTCCATTCTTTGGGTTAATCTCCTACTTTCAAATTATGTCATGATATTGTTATGTCATATCTTGTATTTGTACTTTCTTTATGTGTAATTATAGTGAATACACATAATAGATATATTTTATTTAAATGATATTTGTAAGGGAATTTCTTAACCCAATTTCCATTCTTTGGGTTAATCTCATACTTTCAAATTATGTCATGATATTATTATGTCCTATTTTGTATTTTTATGTTATTTATGTATACCTATAGTGAATACACATAATATATCTATTTTATTTTAAAAATGATCTTTGTATGGGACTTCGTCTCAATCTCCTTTCGTTGAGGCATATTTTATTTTATACACAACTTTCTTTTATACGGTGTATAAACCCCTTTGACTTTTACATTTATTCAAAAGGAATCTTTTTACACGAAGCGTTTTACTAAACGACAAAAAGGGAATGTTTTTCTTTCCGTACTTATGCGGCGACAACGACTTCTCCGCCGCCGTGACCATTATTTGAGTTTCGGCTTCCTCTACAAGCCATCACTTTTTTTAATGAAAAATAAATACAAAGTTTTAACTTACTTTTATTTTGGTATTGAAAATGGTTTTGAAAGCGTTTTTATTATATCAATGTGTTGTATTGATATCTTGTGATTGGAATGTGGAAATGTTATGTTTCCTTTATGCATGTTTTATGTGATATGATTATGTTATGGTTTATGATATGTTTAAACCTATTCATATGAGGAATGTATTGGACTTAATAAGTGACGGGTGGGGCCCGCTATAGCTCCTCGATGCATCGGTAGGTCTCATGAGACAACTAGACGTGGAATTGGCCGAGGCCCTTTCCCAATTTGATTTATGGTTTTGGCCGAGGCCTTAATCATTTTAGATGTCTTGGCCGAGGCCTTGACAAAATGTTTCAGAATGTCCGGCATTATACATTCCCTCATTATGAAAGTGGTTATTGTTATTGCATGTGATTATTCGACCAGTAGAATATCCATGTGAAGAAGTGAATGGCATTATCTCATTTTACTTTTGCCATATTATGTTGAAGTTCATGTTTAAAAGGCTTTTGTTTTATTTATACATTTCCTTAATTGTTAATGATTATTTATGAAAGCTTCCGCATTATTGTTATCCTTACTGAGCATCTGAGCTCACCCCTTTCAATGTTTTAATGTTTTCCAGGATTTGAAGAAGTATATTATGAATGACCTGCAGGGATAGTGTGAGGGGACATGAAGACAATATGTTGTTGTTGTTTTGGTTTACTTTATGATGTAATGTAACGTTTACAAATGTATCTAGTGTTTCCAAGGCTACTAAACTAATCGGTCTTTCGAGACTTGATCTTTTGTGATCATGCCAATGTTACGAAGTAATGAACCGACTCTGGGTAGCTGGGGTCGGGGCGTTACAGTTGGTATCAGAGGCAGTTTAGTACTAACCTTGGAAGCTAGATTTAGATAAACTCTGATTAGAGCACATAGCCCAAAGATAGACTTTGAGGATTAGTATAGAAGAACTTCCTATAATTTTGGTATTATAGAGATGTTATGAGTTTTCCGAGAAATACATCCCTGTCTGGATACGAGCAGGTAGAGGCGGCTCTGGCACAGATGTACCTAGGGGTAAAACCCGAAAACACCGCTTTGAGCTAGACTCGAACGGGAACTGGTGCACGACAACGGGCCTTGCTGCACTCTTGGTTACGACACTCCCGGGGGATATGCTTAAGATAATTCTCATTTTATTTACAAACCACTATGAAGGGTTATGAGTATATACTTCCTCAAAGAAAACATTTCTTTTTATGATTATGGATTATATCCATAAATAGTTCAATTTATGTAAAGTGTTTTACAAGTATGGAATTATGTATTTTGATTCATAAACTAATCTGGTTTATGCCATTGTTTAGAAATGGCGCCTAGTAGAAGGAATGGAAACCGTATCAATGCACGAACTCCGTGTAGGGATTGCCCTCCTGATCAAGATAATTATTGTGGATCTGGAGATACAACTGGTGCTGATCAACTTATTACCATACTTGGACAACTCACTCAGGTTATGAATAATAACCTTACTCGTATGGAGCACCCTGATCCGCAACGTGGAGGATCAATGTTAGACCGCTTCATGAGGCAACAACCACCAACCTTCAATGGGAGTACAAATCCTATAGTAGCTGAGCAATGGATAAATTCCATAGAGAAAATATTCCATGCCTTGGGGAGTAGTGAAAGGGAGAAGGTTGTCATGGCAGTTTACCGCCTCACTGGAGATGCCGATCAGTGGTGGTCGCTGATTCAAAACACAAAGGAAGATGATGACGTATCGAATATGGGATGGAGGGAGTTCAAAGATCTTTTCTTAGAAAAATACTTTCCTCGTGACCATCGAGCAGATATGGAAAGGCAATTTCTGAGTTTGAGGCAGAAGGAGGATGAGAATGTCGCAAAGTATGAGGCTAACTTTACAAGGTTAGCGAGGCATGCTGCAGATTATATACGTAACCCAAGAAGTAAGATTGATCGTTTCTTTGATGGGTTAAAACCATTTCTCCGTCGAGCTCTAGTGTCACAATCTTTCTCAACATACGAGGATATAGTCTCATGTGCTATCAAGACAGAAAAGGAATTCTCTAAGTCTTATGACAACAAAGTAAAGCAAGAGAAGAAGAGAACGGTGGAACAAGAGACAGATAAAGGGAAAAAGGGAAAGAAGGATTTTCCATTATGTGATAATTGTGGGAAGAATCACCCTGGTACTTGCCTAAAAGGAATGGGAGTTTGTTATAAATGTGGAGAAAAGGGTCACCAGGCTCGTGATTGCAAGGGAAAGAAAGAGGCTGTCAAAGTTGAATGCTACAATTGTAGAGAAATGGGTCATTATGTAAATGAATGTCCTAAGCGTCAGGGAAACTTACCTCAGAAAAGGCCAAGGGATCAAGGACAATCTTATGCTGTTACTACAGTTGAAGCGGAATAACTAATGTATTGGTGCTTTTGGACTCATGGATTATATTCTGGTTTTTAGAATAATGTGATATATATATAAGGATTGTACTGCAGTACTTGTTGGTTTCAGTAAGGTTTTAATATGATGAAGGTAATTATATTTTTAGTATGTGACAATAAGAGAAACTTTACTTTGTTTGGGGAATCTGATAAATTGATTTTGGAATTAAGAGACCTTTTAGAGAAAGTCTGGACAGAGGTATTTTGGATAACTATAAAGGTTGGAGTGGATTAAGTTGATCTTTGGATAGTATGGTTTAAGGTTAAAAAATTTATGAAGATTATTTTTGGAATATTATAATACTATAGTTTTAGGAAAAGGACAACCTGCAGGGTGGGGCATAAACCGTTGCGTCGGACAAAGCTGTAGGAATCGAACCCACAATCAAAGTGCGACAGGCCTTTATTTCCTACCACTAGCCTACAGGAAGTCCCTGGTTATTAAAAAATAATTTTACTAATCTAAATGGTATGTGTTAACATTTGGAACCTTATACAAATAGGATAAGTATAATATTTTTGGGTTCTATTATCTTTTTGAGTGAAAGGTGAATTGAAGGTTGAAACTCTAATTGTCAAGCATAAATATATATATACCTATCTCTTATTCAATGAATAAATAAATTCTTAAACTTTAGTAAAGGGATATTAAAACAAAAAATGTGTTATCCTAATACCTTATGTCTTGTTGAACTGATGATATTTTAAATCAACATAGATTGAAGGCTTTGAGGCCCTCAATTTGACAGTTGATTGTGATTGATGACCTCAATCACTCCCTACAAATATTTACGTTTTTCCTCCAATTATATGTCTTTAATTTCCACCAATGTTCTCCTTATCGAGATCATAATTTGGTGGTGACTTTCTTATTTCCATTTTCCCTCTTATTAAGGCTAAATTTTATTAACCTTATTTCCGATGTGGGTTTTCCTCAAAGGTATTTTCTCTTTTCAACCTTTTATTTTCAAAGAAGAATTTCAAATTGCGAGGACGCAATTTATTGAAGGAGGGGAGAATGTAACACCCCGAGCTTCCACGATACGCCTCTCTTTCAATAATGCAATAGCTTGCATTGTACGCATGTTCGAGTTCTAAAACACCGCGACTAATCAAAGTAGCCGTTATGAATAGTAATACCTTCTTTTTGAAATATTATAAATTTTATATGTCAAAATGGACTTCATTTTTGTATTCCTAATATTGAAATTAGCCTATGTTGAATTTTTTGTCATTTTCTGAGAACTTCAAAATTTTTATGAATAGTGAAAAATACATAAAACAACTTTTTTAATCAAAATAATTCATAGTGATAAATTATACTATTGAGGTGTTTTAGAGTATAATTAGAATATATTTTTACCATTTTATCCAATGGTGGTCATTAGAATTAATTTAACATTGAAATTGGACATAAACAATTGCCAATCTTTTGATATAAATTGTTTCTTAAAAACACGCTATTTGTTGTGACAGCGGGAATTAATTATAAAATTAATTAATGCAACTAATATGTTTGGAATTTTGTAAAATAGACATCATTTTTCAATTCGGAATATCAATTATAGCTTAGGGTGAAATTTTGGCCTTATTCTGAAAAACTTCAATTTTTGATGAATAGTGAAACCACTAAGTGGTTGTTAAATAACTGATTTTTCGTTTAAATGAAATATTACCACTTCTGTGATTTGATTTTCAAAAATCCGACATACATGGTTGTCATTAAGAAGTAAAATGTGGTTCAATGAGATCAAAATAATTTTTTTGTGAATAGTAACTTTTAAGTTCTTAATCGCGATTAGTGGTAATTAGTGTAGTTTAAGGTATAAATAATACATTAATAATATGAAATGACCTAGACACATGTCCCAACCTCATTGGTTGAGTCATGGCCGACCAAGACAAGCCATGGCCTAACTTGGGGACCCCATGGATCCACTTTTGTAGGGAAATAACATAAATTACTTTTTATTTAATGTTAAAGTGAAAATGACACTAACATAAATTGTTTTACTAAAACAATTTGTAAGTAGGGTTACACAAGTCCAAATTTTGACTATAAATATTCATTAGAAAGATAAAAAGATTTCCTACATCATAGTATTTGTTTTATAATTTTTAGACATTAAATAAATTAAATTATTTATGACATCATTATGATGCAGCGATGACCTCATTATTTAACGATTTTAATAAAATGAATAGATAATGTAAAATCCAAGGCTTACACTTGTCCAAAGCCAATTGGATGAGGAGATTTCGAAACCTTATCACCTTAGCCTCGAATTATATAAGTGTGGGACCTTTAGAATCCGAAAAGCATTTTGAAATAATGTAACATTTCAATCTTTCCAAAAGTGCCCCTCCTCTCCACTTATAAAAGGCCCCCACCTCTACCTCATTTCACACACTCTTCAAGCCATTGGCTCGGCCAACCCCTGCCCATTTGCTCTCTCCACATCCCTCTCCTCATCCTAGAGGATTCCCTTTGGGCAGAATCCTTTCAAAGGAAGCCTTTAGGCTCAACTCAAAAGGAGTTACACTTTTTAAGGTAATTCATTCTCTCATGTTCTTTTGTTTTATTTTGCTTCTCCAACCCCCTAAACTCTTTTTATTTACTTCTTTTGTAACAACACCAGTATCTTAAATATACTAGGATGTTGTTATAAGATTTATTTGAGCTACACTTCCACACAACTACATCAAATGGTTAAAGAACATAAGGTTTCCGTGGATGGCGAAATTCTGCCTCCCGAAACGATGATTGTTCAACACTCATTTAACACCTTCAAAGGTGGCCATTATGATGTCACTATTTTTATATATGATATATAATATGTTTATGTTTTCCTTAAGCTTCTGTTTTTTTCATTTTGGGCATACCTTTATGGTTTCCATTATGGGTAAAACACGATATCTTCATTTTAGGAAGCGCGGACTACCGCCCCCTGAAAGTGATTTGATTCGTTAATACCATATGTGGGATGTGTGAAGGATAAAGTTAATGATATTATATATGTTATTATACTGGAATTATAATATACTCTCATATCATTATGATTCCATTCCAGAAAATATGAAATAGAAATGGAAGTAGCGTTCATGCGTACGTACGGCTTACCGTCTCCATGAACGGTGCATTTCATTTCTTACCTCTAAATGTGATGTAATATTATAAATGAATGTATGTACTGGATATATATGACATATATGATATCTACATCATGAATACCATTCTGGATATAATGAACCTTTGACCAAATTAACAACATGTAAGTGTAAGAAGCCTATTTTTGACTTAAGAACCAAATACCGACAAAATGAACATTATTAACTTAAATAATTACATAATGTTCATATCATTGTAATAAGTGATATAATAAGGATAATGAAGTTGAAAATGGTTCTTAATAAGGTATATATTAACTCTAGTTTATTATTCAGGAGGTTAAAGAACGGTTGAGTCAAGTCAGACACGAGGTAAGGGAATTTCTTAACCCAACTTCCATTCTTTGGGTTAATCTCCTACTTTCAAATTATGTCATGATATTGTTATGTCATATCTTGTATTTGTACTTTCTTTATGTGTAATTATAGTGAATACACATAATAGATATATTTTATTTAAATGATATTTGTAAGGGAATTTCTTAACCCAATTTCCATTCTTTGGGTTAATCTCATACTTTCAAATTATGTCATGATATTATTATGTCCTATTTTGTATTTTTATGTTATTTATGTATACCTATAGTGAATACACATAATATATCTATTTTATTTTAAAAATGATCTTTGTATGGGACTTCGTCTCAATCTCCTTTCGTTGAGGCATATTTTATTTTATACACAACTTTCTTTTATACGGTGTATAAACCCCTTTGACTTTTACATTTATTCAAAAGGAATCTTTTTACACGAAGCGTTTTACTAAACGACAAAAAGGGAATGTTTTTCTTTCCGTACTTATGCGGCGACAACGACTTCTCCGCCGCCGTGACCATTATTTGAGTTTCGGCTTCCTCTACAAGCCATCACTTTTTTTAATGAAAAATAAATACAAAGTTTTAACTTACTTTTATTTTGGTATTGAAAATGGTTTTGAAAGCGTTTTTATTATATCAATGTGTTGTATTGATATCTTGTGATTGGAATGTGGAAATGTTATGTTTCCTTTATGCATGTTTTATGTGATATGATTATGTTATGGTTTATGATATGTTTAAACCTATTCATATGAGGAATGTATTGGACTTAATAAGTGACGGGTGGGGCCCGCTATAGCTCCTCGATGCATCGGTAGGTCTCATGAGACAACTAGACGTGGAATTGGCCGAGGCCCTTTCCCAATTTGATTTATGGTTTTGGCCGAGGCCTTAATCATTTTAGATGTCTTGGCCGAGGCCTTGACAAAATGTTTCAGAATGTCCGGCATTATACATTCCCTCATTATGAAAGTGGTTATTGTTATTGCATGTGATTATTCGACCAGTAGAATATCCATGTGAAGAAGTGAATGGCATTATCTCATTTTACTTTTTCCATATTATGTTGAAGTTCATGTTTAAAAGGCTTTTGTTTTATTTATACATTTCCTTAATTGTTAATGATTATTTATGAAAGCTTCCGCATTATTGTTATCCTTACTGAGCATCTGAGCTCACCCCTTTCAATGTTTTAATGTTTTCCAGGATTTGAAGAAGTATATTATGAATGACCTGCAGGGATAGTGTGAGGGGACATGAAGACAATATGTTGTTGTTGTTTTGGTTTACTTTATGATGTAATGTAACGTTTACAAATGTATCTAGTGTTTCCAAGGCTACTAAACTAATCGGTCTTTCGAGACTTGATCTTTTGTGATCATGCCAATGTTACGAAGTAATGAACCGACTCTGGGTAGCTGGGGTCGGGGCGTTACAGTTTACACTCTCAAAACATATTTCTTAATTCATTATTTGTCTCATAAAGTTTGAATTTCTTCAATGATATTTCATCCCATTTTCCATTGATATATTTAATTCTATTCGAAATAACTTGAATTGGGAAATTTTTCACATAATCTATGATTTTAGAGTAAAACTATTCAATAGTTTCAACTAAATTTACCCATCACAACTTGATCAAGATTCTCCCATAGGATTAGTTTTTATAGATTCACATGAATAATTACAAAATATTTTAACTTCAAATAATATAGTATCGACCTAATATTTCTTTTTAGATACTTATTTCCATTAATTCTGATAATATTTCTTATTATGGTTCTATAGTGTTTTTTAGAAAACATTCAAGAATCTATTACCTAGAATAACTTTTGTTTCCATTATTTCAAGCTGAACTTCCATATCTTCCAAAAACAATACATTGTATAAATTAAATAAAAAATGTGAACAAAAAATTATAAATCCAAATAGAGGTAACATGCCATCTGAGACTAATTGAGATTCCTAGGAGGATGATGTTGTCACCCTGAGAGGGGGTGAATCCATGTTGATCAACTTTTTACAAATTATGTTCAAAATAAATTCTTCTTTTTGTTAATTATATCAAACCAATATTATTGGTACAGATGTATAGATATTAAGCCTATTCCATCTTAACATCTCCCTTATTCTATATTTATAATGTAATGTAAACGAAAAAAAATTATTTTTAGAAGGTTCGATCTCAATATGAGAACCTATTCCTTAACATGTAAACTCTTGTTGTGTCATGTATTCTTCCACTAATAATCATTATAATTAATTTAAATGTTTATTGAAATGTTACCATATTAACCCACATACCTTAATATATTACTCAAGTGATTTATATTTATACTTCATCCTATAATTTATCTATATCTTAAAAATATCCTCCTATACCTCAATAAAAATGTTGTTATTGTTTGTATTGAAACCAATAGTCTTTGAGTAATATCCTCAAATTTACCCATGGAGAGTTATTCAATTTACTCAAGATATTATATTGAAATCAACATGAATTTCAACCTATCCTTATTTTAGTAGAATGTTTTTCTAGGTCTCTCACTCTCTATAAACGGTATGTTTTGTAATTCTCTGTCTCTTATTTTGTGTTTGGTGCCCCTCAGTCTATTTCAACTATATATGGTTTTATTTTTTCTAGTATATTGTGTCTATTATGCCTCTTTTGGGTTCACATCTATCTACTTTCTCTCTGTTTGTAAATTATTTATCAAGAACTCTTCTGATCATCTCTTCTTCTCTAACCAACTAATATCGTTGTTTTTGGATCACACTAACATTCGGGTAATAATACACCCTTCTAGAATTGACCATCTCATAAACTCAATTATTATTCCCATATTTTTTTAGGAATTTTACTATCAATTTATGTAGGTAATGTGTATGATTTTATTATAAATTATAGTTATCTCTTCAATCAGATTAACCTCTTTTACTATATTATAATGATATTTAGATTTTACTTTTCCAGATGACCCAAAAAAATCTATATATATTGTCTTTAAACCATCCAAAAATATTAGTGTGAATCATGATATTTCTTTCATGGATATTAAATTATTGAATCTACATCTCAATAAATTAACTTTTATAGTGTATAAACATGAAGGAAACTCTATCTGGTAACCATGACTTTTCTCTATCTGGTAATCTTCATAAGAAGTCATCTGCTTAGTATAAATTTATAAAAGTTCATCCCACAACCCTAATAATTCCATATTTGATAAAAAAAATTAAAATATTTATCTAATAACCTTCATGATTCTATATCTGGTATAAGATTTTAAATTTATATCTGGTAGACTACATAATTCTCCATCCATTACCACTTTTCATATGTCCTTCCATTATCCTTCAAAATTCACCATTCAATACACCTTTTTAAATGTCCTTCCAATATCCTTTATATGATTTTTATATCTAGATAATCATTATGTGACAATATCGTGAAAGTATATACATTTTTACTATTTTGTGAGTATAAAAATTTTGTTTTAGGGGAATTTTTATAATAGTTATTCTAATAGAAATGATTTTCTCTTTCTTGTAAAATCATAACCATCCCTCCATATAATGAATTCAGTCCGAAACAATTATTCTATTTCTCTATATGGTATTCTTTTTATGTTCATCTTTATCCAAAATTTATCTATCTATTGATCTTTAAAGTTGTATTTCCTACAGAAATGGATTTATCTATTTGATTAAATCATATTTATCTCTATCATGTATATCTATGAAAATTTCTATATCCAATATTATTAAAGATAATTCCCTATCTGATGGGATGAAAAAATATTCTTCTACTATAGTGTCATGACCCCCTCCCACTAAAGATGCCCCTCCTGAGCTGGCAATGGTGAAAGGAAGATAATGACCCCCGATTCCAGCCTCCAGTAGGCCCTGGGTTGGCGACTAGCACCAAGGGTATGAGTTTTCACAAATATGGGAGGCATTACCCTTTTTATTATTTTGGATCGGGAAATAGGACAAGTCAAACACCAAAAAGGGAAAAGAACAAGGTGCTGAAAAGAAACCCAAACCAGTCCCATATGCATGTATAAATAAACTGAAACAGGTACAAGTACAAATAAGCTTAAAGTACAAGTGAGTACAGTACCAAAAGAAAAACAAGAAAACATCAACTGCACAGCTCCCACTGCCTGACTAGTAGGGTCCCGCACAGCCCTGGTAGTCCTCCTGAAAACCTGAAACAACGTAGGGTGAGCATACAAGTATACTCAGTAGGGAAACCTAAAGCTCTCGTGCACAAGTGGGGAGACACCCTAAGGTCCCGTGAGAAAACAGAAGAACCAGAAACTAACAAGGAAAAACTATCCACCCAGCCTCACTGGTCACACTCACCAAGTAACACAAACAAGTTTAGTATATATATAGAACAAAATTATTGGGTACCCCGCACCATTTCCCACTTAATTAGATGCTGCTCTTCCTAACGGAAAACGTCCTGACGCTACCACACTCTTCCTGACCGCACACACCTGGGCCAAACCACGCATCCCGCCCGCACACACCTGGGCCTCACAACCACGCATCTCGCCCGCACACACCGGGGCCACAACCACTAACCCGCCCGCAGACACCTGGGCCTCATCCCGAAGGTTCTTTGGAACGGTAAGCCTGCCCGAAGAGTCTTGGGTTAATGGTCGCCTCAAGCCATCACCGCCTCCGAGACCTACCCGAAGAGTCTTGGGTGTAAGGTCACCTCAAGCCATCATAGCCTATGGAAGAAGGAGCAGGAAGGAGCTAGTAACTAAGGGGGAACACCCTCTCCCATAAAATGGGAGTGTTCGGCACTAGGTGCTTGACATGGGTGTGGTGCGACAAAACACAAAGATACAATTATATATATACATATACCAAACACACAGCCCAACCTATGGCTTCTTAAAAAGACAAACTGAGCATGTGCCTCGGCACTACTACCACGAAGCATGCATCAACAACCAAATAATCATCCCCCAACCCCATTTAGGTTTTCATGTTTCATGCAATGGTTTAACAAATTATTACTATTGGGAAACTATCATCGAGACAAAACCTTTCACAAACATATCCCTGCCATCCACAACCAAGGTTAGGTAAAACGCAAGCAACCACATGCCATTTCATTTACAAAAGATTATCACAACCATACAACATTCCATCATTCATTTATTTCAAAGTTCCACACATAAAACCCTTTCCACACACAAAACATTTCCGCATTTGAAAACACCTTTTACTTCAAAACACATTTCATAATCAAAACACTTTTCATAAATAAAGGCATTTTCCACAAAAACAACCAAACCACCAACATGTTCATTATTCCAACTTTGTTCAACCGGGGTGATCACACAAGGTTTTCATTCTCATTTAATCAGCCAGTCTTTACGTGCTTATCCATTTTCCATGTTTTAACAAAACCAACCACAAACAATTCAGATATCAATTGCGCACGCAAAGGCCACCAACGTCCTTGATTTTCAGTAGGCAAAGGCCTTTCAATCCAAAATCACAATCAGAAGATAAAGAAACTGGAAGGCAATAGAAACAGGACAAAACCCCATACCCTTCTTTATCCGGTTATTATATTTATTTAAAGTTCAACTGCATCCCATGGAACAAAAGAAGAATATCCCACCCCGCATGTTGCACCAAAAAGAGAGAAAAAGGTAAACCCCTACCTCAAAAGGTCCCGATCACGTCGCTTCTGACGATGTCCTTCGGTGTCATCCGGCTTCGCCAAACCCGACAAACGCCTCCTAGGATGGAAGCTGTAGAAGGAAGGCCGGAAGGAAAGGTGACAAGTCCGGGCTTAGAAGCTTCGTCTCATCGCTACGATCCTGTGGCCACTGACGGATCGTAATTCGGAGCTCGGACAAAGAGGTTAGAGGAGGAATACTTATCGATAGTCCAAGAGCGTCGTCGTGCGACAAAGAAGCGATCGATATGGAAGATAAAACATGACCTCTTTCTTATATAGGCAACGAATAGGTAAATCCGTATTTAGCGTGCATTAATGAATACACGATGTGGCCGTACATACGTTACATGTTTTGATTGGTTAACACACAACACGTCACGCGGTTTCCACGCGTTTTAATAATAATGATAATTCTATCAATATGTGGTGTTTCGTTGACCCAAGGCATGAGTCATAAAAGTAGCTCATTAATGGTCTTAAAATGACCGTCATAACTTCAGGTTTACGCTGTCGCTGACGGATCATCAATCTGATACCGTATGAGGGAGATACGTTGGATACAAGATCCCGTAATAATAACAATATTAAATCTATTAATTCATGAGCGTTTCAGGTACCCAATCCGAAAACCCGAAAAATACATCCAATATTGGACTCATAATTTTCGTCTCGTAGTCAGGGTCGCATTGCCACTGACGGTTCGTGAAACCGAGGTCGCACGAAGAAGTTACGGACAAAAAAGTGTTTTATCAACAAAATTAATAATAACAATATTTTATTATTATTATTAATCAATTATTTATTTATTTTTTCATAACTCCAAAAGCAATCCCGTTTTGGAGTCTTCATGGGCGCTATAATTAAGCACCAATTCCTCCTTTTTCATTTATTTGTCTTTTAATTTTATTTCTCTTATTATTATTTTTTTTGTTTCTCTCTCCAATCTATTTTTTTTTCTTTCATGACTCTCTCCCACCACCAAAAGTGGCGCCTCCCATTTCTTTTACTCCATGTGGAACGCCCCAAACTCCATTCTCACTTCAACTTTATTATTTAATAAAATTAATAATAATAACACCCATAATTAATGTACTAATTTAATCCCATTAAATTAGTTTACCATGGTTATTATGTTAAAACCATTCCATTTAATTAAATTCAAATAATTTAATTTACTAACCAAAAATTAAACCCATTTAATTTAATTTACCAATCACAAACATATTTCTATCACCTTTATCATTATTATTTAATTCAATAGTAATAAATCCTCTTTCAATTTCATCAACGGGTCCCCATCATTAACATTAATATTTATTATTATTATTGACGCCCATTATTTTCATATAATTACTCCATATATCCCATAACATTATATTCACGCATGGTTGGGAACCCCATTCATGTGCCTCTTCACGTCATTATTATTATAAAAAAATATTATATAATAATAGTCTTTTAATGTTATTAACACAATTCCACCTTTAATTGTGGAGAACCGCACAACGCCTCCTGTACAAGGTCACACCCATGCACCCCATGCATTTAATTCCTTTATAATTTATTACATGAGCCTCATTTATTGTAATTTATTCCTTTATAACTTATTCCATGCGCCTCCCATAATTTTATTAAATATATTAGATTTTATTTCTTATATTTTACAATGATTAAATTAAAACCATTTTATCTAATTAACACCAAATATTTTCACGCCACCATTATCAATTATTATTATAAAAAATTATTATTACAACACGTGTCGTGTTTGACCACATCAAATTTTTTTTACAAAGAAATGGACCGGAGAGGTCCGGGCCATTACACCAGATACCTCTCAAAACATTCTCATCCTCGAGAATTAAAACCAACCCATAAAAGGGGGAATGGTCCGAACAACCACCACTCAAGATACCTCTCAGGCCTCTTGTCATAACAAGAAACAACCGACAACCCTAATTATGTGAGTTAGGAATTCCCTCTCCTATGTCGAGATATTATCCTCTTTAGACGGCACTGACTCGCCTGCACGGGTTTAATCGCATCCGCATTAATGCCTCTCGATTAAGGACTGAGACTTCCCACTTCCATATATTAGGATTTTCCAACTTACACTGCCCCCCAACACCATACAAAACATCAATAAATTTCCCGAACACATGGCTTGAGGAATTCCTTCTCCCATGTCAAGATATTATCCGCTTTAGGCGGCACTGACTCTCCTGCATGGGTTTAATCGCATCCACATTAATGCGTCTTGATTAGGGATTAGGTCCTCCTCCCCCCACATGTTATGACTCTTCACACACATTTAAAGGAAAGTGGGAAACAACTTAGCATTATAAATTCATGAAAAAAAAAGTTCCAGGACCAAAGCATGGGCAAGAATGGGTTTCAACAAAGGAGTGTGATGATCTTGAATTTAAACAAAACATAAATGAGAGGATTTAAGTAAAACCGGAAACATCTCTCTTGATCTCTGGCCTTGCTATGGTTGCCACTTCTATTGCATGAAACTGTCTGTGTCCCACTCCTCTGCCATTCTGTTGACGTCTAGGTGCCATAGTTGTTCGGTAAACAGGGAACGCCTAAGCCCAAGTAGTAATGAAAAACTCAAAGTTTTAATTTATCATTTTATTTCAATTTCTTTCCCAGAACACCCAAATCAAGTAAAACACAAACATTATGATGCATGTACCTTCCCTAGGGTCTCTACCCTGCAATCAATATAGTCTCACTTGGTCGTTCGGTAGGCTCAGAGTCCTTGCATCGGATCACGGGGGGCCCTAAAATCCCGTGTCCTAGCCGGTCTTCCCTGGCCTATGTCACGCACCAAGATTAACGAACACTGTTGCCCTACCATCCCATTCAATCCTCACTGTGCCTAACTCCAGAATCCATCCTATCTCTCAACCGTCAGCTCTGATACCATTCTGTCACGACCTCCTCCCACCAAAGATGCCCCTCCTGAGCTGGCAATGGTGAAAGGAAGATAATGACCCCCCGATTCCCGCCTCCAGTAGGCCCCGGGTTGGCGACTAGCACCAAGGGTATGAGTTTTCACAAATATGGGAGGCATTACCCTTTTTATTATTTTGGATCGGGAAATAGGACAAGTCAACCACCAAAAAGAGAAAAGAACAAGGTGCTGAAAAGAAACCCAAACCAGTCCCATATGCATGTATAAATAAACTGAAACAGGTACAAGTACAAATAAGCTTAAAGTACAAGTGAGTACAGTACCAAAAGAAAAACAAGAAAACAGCAACTGCACAGCTCCCACTGCCTGACTAGTAGGGTCCCGCACAACCCTGGTAGTCCTCCTGAAAACCTGAAACAACGTAGGGTGAGCATACAAGTATACTCAGTAGGGAAACCTAAAGCTCTCGTGCACAAGTGGGGAGACACCCTAAGGTCCGGTGAGAAAACAGAAGAACCAGAAACTAACAAGGAAAAACTATCCACCTAGCCTCACTTGTCACACTCACCAAGTAACACAAACAAGTTTAGTATATATATAGAACAAAAGTATTGGGTACCCCGCACCATTTCCCACTTAATTAGATGCTGCTCTTCCGAACGACAAACGTCTTGACGCTACCACACTCTTCCCACCCGCACACACCTGGGCCAAACCACGCATCCCTCCCGCACACACCTGGGCCTCACAACCACGCATCTCGCCCGCACACACCTGGGCCACAACCATTAACCCGCCCGCAGACACCTGGGCCTCATCCCAAAGGTTCTTGGGAATGGTAAGCCTGCCCGAAGAGTCTTGGGCTAAAGGTCGCCTCAAGCCATCACAGCCTCTAAGACCTACCCGAAGAGTCTTGGGTGTAAGGTCACCTCAATCCATCATAGACTATGGAAGAAGGAGCAGGAAGGAGCTAGTAACTAAGGGGGAACACCCTCTCCCATAAAATGGGAGTGTTCGGCACTAGGTGCTTGACATGGGTGTGGTGAGACAAAACACAAAGATACAATTATATATATACATATACCAAACACACAGCCCAACCTATGGCTTCTTAAAAAGAGAAACTGAGCATGTGCCTCGGCACTGCTACCACGAAGCATGCATCAACAACCAAACAATCATCCCCCAACCCCATTTAGGTTTTCATGTTTCATGAAATGGTTTAAAAAATTATTACTACTGGGAAACTATCATCCAGACAAAACCTTTCACAAACATATCCCTGCCATCCACAACCAAGGTTAGGTAAAACGCAAGCAACCACATGCCATTTCATTTACAAAAGATTATCACAACCATACAACATTCCATCATTCATTTATTTCAAAGATCCACACATAAAACCCTTTCCACACACAAAACATTTCCGCATTTGAAAACACCTTTTACTTCAAAATACATTTCATAATCAAAACACTTTTCATAAATAAAGGCATTTTCCACAAAAACAACCAAACCACCAACATGTTCATTATTCCAAATTTGTTCAACCGGGGTGATCACACAAGGTTTTCATTCTCATTTAATCATCCAGTCTTTACGTGCTTATCCATTTTCCATGTTTTAACAAAACCAACCACAAACAATTCAGATATCAATTGCGCACGCAAAGGCCACCAACGGCCTTGATTTTCAGTAGGCAAAGGCCATTCAATCCAAAATCACAATCAGAAGATAAAGAAACTGGAAGGCAATAGAAACAGCACAAAACCCCAAACCCTTATTTATCCGCTTATTATCTTTATTTAAAGTTCAACTGCATCCCATGGAACAAAAGAAGAATATCCCACCCCGCATGTTGCACCAAAAAGAGAGACAAAGGTAAACCCCTACCTCAAAAGGTCCTGATCATGTCGCTTCCGACGACGTCCTTCGGTGTCCTCCGCCTTCTCCAAACCCGACAAACGCCTCCTAGGACGGAAGCTGGAGAAGGAAGGCCGGAAGGGAAGGTGACAAGTCTGGGATTAGAAGCTTCGTCTCGTCGCTACGATCCTGTGGCCGCTGACGGATCGTAATTCGGAGCTCGGACAAAGAAGTTAGAGGAGGAATACTTCTCGATTGTCCAAGAGCGTCCTCGTGCAACAAAGAAGCGATCGATATGGAAGATAAAACATGACCTCGTTCTTATATAGGCAACGAATAGGTAAATCCGTATTCAGCGTGCATTAATGAATACACGATGTGACCGTACATACGTTACATGTTTTGATTGGTTAACACACAACACGTCACGCGGTTTCCACGCGTTTTAATAATAATGATAATTCTATCAATATGTGGTGTTTCGTTGACCCGAGGCATGAGTCATAAAATTAGCTCATTAATGGTCTTAAAATGACCGTTATAACTTCAGGGTTACGCTGTCGCTGACGGATCGTCAATCCGATACCGTATGAGGGAGATACGTTGGATACAAGATCCCGTAATAATAACAATATTAAATCTATTAATTCATGAGCGTTTAGGGTACCCAATCCAAAAACCCGAAAAAGACATCCAATATTGGACTCATAATTTTCGTCTCGTAGTCAGGGTCGCATTGCCACTAACGGTTCGTGAAACCGAGGTCGCACGAAGAAGTTACAGACAAAAAAGTGTTTTATCAACAAAATTTATAATAACAATATTTTATTATTATTATTAATCAATTATTTATTTATTTTTTCATAACTCCAAAATCAATCACGTTTTGGATTCTTCATGGGCGCTATAATTAAGCACCAATTCCTCCTTTTTCATTTATTTTTCTTTTAATTTTATTTCTCTTATTATTATTTTTTTGTTTCTCTCTCCAATCTATTTTTTTTTTCTTTCATGATTCTCTCCCACCACCAAAAGTGGCCCCTCCCATTTCTTTTACTCCATGTGGAACACCCCAAACTCCATTCTCACTTCAACTTTATTATTTAATAAAATTAATAATAATAACACCCATAATTAATGTACTAATTTAATCCCATTAAATTAGTTTACCATTGTTATTAAGTTAAAACCATTCCATTTAATTAAATTCAAATAATTTAATTTACTAACCAAAAATTAAACCCATTTAATTTAATTTACCAATCACACACATATTTCTGTCACATTTATCATTATTATTTAATTCAATAGTAATAAATCCTCTTTCAATTTCATCAACGGGTCCCCATCATTAACATTAATTATTATTATTATTATTGACGCCCATTATTTTCATATAATTACTCCATATATCCCATAACATTATATTCACGCATGGTTGGGAACCCCATTCACGTACCTCTTCACGTTATTATTATTATAAAAAATTATTATATAATAATACCCTTTTAATGTTATTAACACAATTCCAACTTTAATTGTGGAGAACCGCACAACGCCTCCTGTACAAGGCCACACCCATGCACCCCATGCATTTCATTCCTTTATAATTTATTACATGAGCCTCATTTATTGTAATTTATTCCTTTATAACTTATTCCATGCGCCACCCATCATTTTATTAAATATATTCGATTTTATTTCTTATATTTTAAAATGATTAAATTAAAACCATTTTATCTAATTAACACCAAATATTTTCACGCCACCATTATCAATTATTATTATAAAAAATTATTATTACAACAGGTGTCGTGTTTGACCACATCAAATTTTTTTTTACAAAGAAATGGACCGGAGAGGTCCGGGCCATTACATATAGTTACAAAGTCTCTATCTAATCATCTTATGTTCGATGACAACTTTTGAGATGAACCTTCATACATCCCAACTCCATGTCTTCAAAACAATAAACTTTTTACATTCTAAAACTTCTTAACATTTCTAAAAAAATTAATATATGGTTAAGGTATCCTTAAACACTATGATCATGAATTATAAAAACATTATCAATTCTTTAATGATATTTTTCCTTATGATCATTTTTGTTCCTTCAACATTACTTCTAAAAGTTTTACATTTATTATTATATTTTTCCAGTAGATCTTCAATATCCTTTTGAATCAATAATCTGCCTATCTCATTTCACTTGCTTATTCAAGTCCAAATGTCATAGACAAGGCTTCTTCATCTTTCATCGCAACTACATCCAGACATATACATGTCAATGTATGTATCATGTATCTATCAATCACAATACCCACAAATTTTATAAATAACATTATACATCATCTGAAACTAGATCCTATATCTATATTTTTTTGACTATTGGTTCCTCTAAAATTATGTTCTTCTAGTGGAATTATTATGAGACATCCATATGAACCTTTTTCTTCAACTCTCTCATTGAATTTACCAAAAATTATTGACACGAAGTAGAATATATCAACATCGTCATTTGATAGTAGATTTAATAATTAATCCTCCACATGGAATTTATTAAATATATAATTATTTATTAAAACATGTAAATATTATTTTATATACTATAGATACTGATATAGGTAGATTAATGTGTAGAAAATATACATAATAAATTTGTCAATTTAGGATGGAATAAAAATGGGTGTTTGTTAAAGATGAATTGATTATATATTAGAAAGCATATTCTTGATTGTGAGAGACTATAATACTGTGATGATAACGATGTGTTTTCCTTTTAAAATTATCCATTGAAATATAATGCTGATATGTACATATTATCTAGATTATATATAATTTATTTCAATTAATGAAAGTAAAATATGATTGGTGTTATAATAATAAATGAATGGTGATTTTTAACCCTTTTTGTATTGATGATTTTGATGGCATGAGGTGCTGGTTTTGGTAATGAAGTTGAAATGGGGTTGTGAATGTGAATATTTTGGTGTGTGATTCCAAATATGTGTTAGTTCATATTGGGTAAAGGAAGATGGTTTAGAGGGGTGAATAGACCTGATTTTTTTTAATGAAACATGTTGATTATTAAAGTTAATCATTGAAGTCATTTATTAGTGTTAATTAGTAGTGGAAAGAATAGAAATAAAAATTATTTTTTTATTGTAGTTTAGTTTGAAGTGGTCCTAATCTACTCTTACATAGTGTTAATTAGTAGTGGAAAGAATAGAAATAAAAATTATTTTTTTTATTGTAGTTTAGTTTGAAGTGGTCCTAATCTACTCTTACACTTCTCTACTCATTGAAAGATACATTTGAAAAAATATGTTTTCTGAGGGGGAATCATAACCTGATTACAAGATCCTTTTCTAAGAGAGGGATAACCAAAACTCACTGATTATTATATGGGGATTCACAACCTAATTAAAACAATGACTTTATAATATGGGAGTCACAACCCATATAGTGATGACTTAAAATCTAGTGGTCATAATCCAAAGATAGAGAAGAATATATAATTCTTTTGTATCAAAAATAAAAAATGGAAAACAAAGAGTGCATATGAGAGGTATGAAATAGTGTTACAGACTCAGAAACCAAAAAAATGAGAAGATGAATAATAAAAGAATGGGTATTGGTTAATAAAAAAATATTAATGTCTCTTCAATGTAGTAGTTTTAATTGATGATTATGTGCAGTCCTTGAAAGATCATCTTGATGATGAAATAAGGTATTTCACAGGATGACAAAGTTCATCATCGAGCTTTGGTTTAAAAAGGTTTTGTACATATAATTTTCATTGGTAATAATGTGTATTTTGAATTTTTGTTGGTTCCTAAAAATATTATATGAAAATTCTATAAAAACAATCATGATTATGGTAAAAAAAATTATTATTCAAATAAAATAATTATCTATGAGAGATAAAATCATTGTAACATCAACCAATCTGGAACTAGCTCATGTGGACAAAAATGGTTGGTTATGAGACATCAAGCATGCCTCTCCATACAACAGAGGCTTATGACTGGAAGAAATAGTTTGAAAATTATATTTGGGAGACTATTACCCCTAGTATGAAGTGTCATAAAAGAGGAACAATACATATTAAAATGGAAATAATCAAAGTAGAGACATAACAGATGTCAAAAAAGATAAAGAAATTAGAAAATAAATAAATAAGAAATAATGTCATGATGTGATGGAGTGTAAAAAAATATCATGCTAGAAAATCTAAAAAAAGACCACTAACCTCAAATAAAAGACTCAATGTCCCAATTCATGAATCCCACATCAGTCCAATTTCCAAACTCAAACAGAACCTAAAACAAGAAATCCACAGCAAGGTCATTTTCCCTTGTCCAAACATGCATCCTTGAAATATTCTTGGGTGCCAATTGGTGGACCATATATGGTGTGATTATAACTCAGTATGTCGACACCGCCATGTCTAAACTAACCGGTCTGATATGATTTTTTTCAATAAATCTATAAATAGATATATTCATTAATCCAAAATAAATAAAATACAATAAATAAATTATTCGAATCCAAGTCGGAATATCCTTGAGCATGTCTTACGACCATGCCAATGAAAACCATATAACGAAGGTAAAATAACCTACTTCGATGCCATGTTAGAATATCTCAGAGCATGTCTTACAATAACATCCACACAACCATATAACCAAGGTAAAATAGCCAGATTCAATGCCATATCAAAATATATATCATCATGACTTATGACCGTTCCAACCACCACCATATAAACTTGGTAATGTCACAACAATTCAGGTGAAATCCCTATAAGCATTACATAATTTCCCAGAAAAATCCCTTTAATCATTATAGCATTTATTGGTCAAATATCCATAATAATTAGTGAATGGGACTGGCCATATCCTTCTATCTATAATAATTAAAAAATTGGTATGGTCTAGGCCCACTCAATAACCTCATTACAGTATATAAGGGTGAAAGTGTTAGGGTTGAGCCTGATATATAAGCACTATAGCATGGAACACATTCCTTTTCATACAAAATGGATATCACAATATCCCATCACAATCCTCAATGGTTAATTTTGAGAATTATCATTCTTCTTTCACATTACACTTGAAATTTAATTCACAATTTATTAGCAATTATAGAAGTAAGAAATAATTAAATATTTTGGGATTATAAAAAAATAAATCATCATTGGTCACATGTCATACTAAAAACATTTAAACATTAGCTAATTACAAAACCAACTGAAACAAAAGTAGTTCAAGGAATAATCACATTCAATTATTTAATTGATTACGATGCACACAATGATGGTTGAATCAAAATATTGTTTAAATTTTGAAATTATCAAACCATATGGTTAAGATTTAAACCCTATACCTTTAACAGAAACTCCAACAATGCTTTCAATGGACAAAACCCATGAGGAAGAAGGTGTACAAAATTGTGATGAAGTTACTAGACCAGAATAGTCAAGATCAAACCAAACAAAGTAACTGGGTGCAGTATTTCACCAAAATAGTTTAAGATGTAAGAGATGGATGAAACATGACCAAAACCACTTACCAGGGATGGATCACACAAAAGGGTCATTCCGAAGGATTTTTGGAACCCCAAAATTTCCTAGAGAATTTCTTATGGTTGATAGAAGAGGAGATATAGCAGATTGGAAAGAAAATCAACCTCACATCATGATTAAAAATAATTGGTCTGGCATTTACATGTCATGTAATGTGATTGCATGTAATGTAAATGTTTTTAATGGATTGTGCTGAAAAACACATCACCATGGATTTATTTTGTTAATACCCATAAATAATTACATGATCTGTAATCCATTTACATGATGTGTAAATGATCTATAGTTTATTTTTAAGACTATTTTATTTTTAAACAACTCGAAGCATATTTAAAGCTTCCAAACTCACCATCAACCAATGAAACGCTAAAATCATTTAATCCTAGACTTCAATAACACAAACAACCATACATCCTCGAAATATTGGTCATTTTCTCTAACAAAGGATCTTTATCTTTGAATAAAACTTCACATATAATTATCAAACGAAAAACTCAAATGGAAATGTACATGGAAAAAGGAGGAAAATTTATAACACCCCCCACCTTATAATATCTCATCCACAAGATAATCCAAGCGTCATTGTGAGGTATCAACAAACATGTCTGCACAATAGGTTCACATATCAAACAACATCTCTAAAGTCTCCTCCTGAACTTGTACATACTTCCACTATACATGATCTAATAGTATTGTCTGACCCTGAAGATATTTTTCACTACAATTCACAACCTATATCAGATGCTCCTCAAAGGACGCATCATCACAAACCTTGATGTCTGCTATGTCTATCACATGGGAATCATCTAGATGATATATTCATAGATCTAACACAATTAATATATCGTGAATGGAACTTTATAACTATTGAATGGATAAATAGTAGGCTAATGGACAAACCCTTGCCACTATTTCAAATCACCTGAAAAACCTGGTTTCTAGTTTTCCCTTTTCTTGATACGTTGTTTACCCAATCTAGGTGACACACAAAAAAATACATGATGAACAGTCTAGAATTTTATAGGTCATATCTAATGCTCATCATATGATTTTTTCTTAATCGGCATGTTTACCAACCGCTATCTGATCAAATGAACATGTTCAGATGTCTTCGGCATGAGACTATTCCCAACATGTGATGAACCACCTACCTTTAGCCAAAAAAAAGTCAAATGATGCGAACATCCATAAATATTCTCATAATGATTCATTTGATTAGATGTATTGAAGGTATTATTAAATGAAAACTCTGTGAGTTACATATTCCTCTCCCAGGAAACACCAAAATCCAAATCACAAGCTCGTAAAATATCCTTCATAACCTGAATAGTCCACTCAAATTGACCATTAGTATATGGATGATAGGTTGTGCTTATAAGAACTCAGGATCCTAGGTCTTTCATAAGACCCTTCCAGAAACATGAGGAAAAACATGGATCGATGTCTAAAAAAATACTCATTATAACAACATATAACTAAACCACCTCACTCGCATCATTATTACCTAGATCCTCAACTATGAAAGTTTCGCTAATAGGTAAAAAGTGGGATACCTTATTCAGTTGATATACAAAAACCCATACAACATCATTTTTATGGGTCATCCTAGGTATTTTTATGATAAAATACATTGTGACATCATCTGATTTCCATTCAAGAATGGGTAAAGGATGCAAAATCCCAGTTCGCCTCTGATTCTCGGCTTTCAACTGCTAAAAAGTTAAGAATCTATCCATGAATATTTCCACTTACTTCTTCATTTATAACCACCATTATTGTTTATGGAGATCAAGATACACATTTTTTAAACCAGGATACACCGCCCATCTAGAAGCATGAAACTCCCTTGTCAGATCCTTGAACAAGCCCATTGGACGCCATACTCAGCCAAAAAAAAGAAGATAATTTTGATTAGCAAGAAAAATTATTCATGGAATCTTCCCAACCATATAATTGTTATCTCAAAATTCATCACTCAAAATCCAAAAACTAATTGATCTTAATCTGGTCCAAATCATAAGCATAACAAATGTTGAATTCAGGGCTACTTGTACTTGAGATTCCTAAACATCTAGTTGTATGTCTACAAAACGTTCTGTTATCCACCACTCATTATAAGACTCCCATACTTCTTCTTTCTATGTCCTTAGGCTCAAAGTGTCAGAAACGATGTTTCCATTTCCTACTGTATAATAATTTTCAAATTATAAATACTATAGATACTCGATCCCATGCACTACTACAAAATAAAGCTATATCCATGGTTTGGAACCATGGTCATAGGCCAAAAAACCGTGGCTATAGGTTATAGCCATGGTTTCATAAACCGTGGTTGGTATTGCCGTGGATATAGGGTAAAACCTATAGCCACGATTTGAACTGTGGATATATCCCTATAGCCATGGTTTGAACTGTCGAAACAGCCTATAGCCATGGTTTTCAAACCGTGGAAGAATCTTAAGTCTGGCGATATATATAGCCACAATTTAAAACCCTGGCTATAGGCCCTTTGCCACGGTTTTAAACTGTGGCTATAGGCCTTTTTCTACAGTTTCAAACTGTGGCTATATGTCTCCACATTCCATTAAAAAAACAGCCTCCACCTTCCCCCTTCCCCAGCACTACCCCCTGCACTCCCCACAGCCCACTCCACACACCCCTGCCCCCTACCCCCTTCCCACTGCACCTCCCCCCCCCCAGTCCACTACATCCACCCCTGCACACACAACCTTCCCCCAGCACACCCCCTGCCCCCTGCACTTCCCCCCTTCCCACTGCACTTCCCCCCCAGCCCACTACATACCCCCCTACCCCCTCACCCTATCCTCTGCACATAATCCATGAGTTGTTATGTCTGAAAGGAAAAGGAGAAGACCTCACATTTCCAGCACATACATCAATCTGGATGGGATTATGATCAGAGTGATGCTTTGGTAAGATGAGTCCAGAAATAATCAAGGCCTCATTCCCTTCATCGATTCAAGCCAAGCATATATCAATACTATTGGCTTGCCTCACATTAATGTTGTACCTGCTCCAGGTGTAATCACCCCCATAGTGGTCACTTCAACTAGCCTACAATTTTCAATGCAAGAAAGGAAGTCAGAAGCCTCCATCATGTTGAAGTTATCACCAGTTTTCTCCTCTAGTCGGAGAACAGTATTAAAATCACCCAATGACATCCAGCTGTGTGACATTTCATAGAAATATAAGTGATATCCGGCCAATTCTCCCTTATGTTGAGGTAGGAGTTAGAGTCATAAACAAAGACTATAGATATCCCAATATAATGGAACACCATATCAACCAGGACACTCTGATGATCATCAGTGTAGTAAGGAACACGAACGCTTTTATTCTTGAGGACCCATAAATCTGTTGCGGAATCGCCGGGAGACATAACAATAGAAACAAGGAAAAACGAAGGAAATAAAGCAATGGACACAACAATTTATGTGGTTTGGGAAAAATCCCTACGTCCATGGGAGAGGTAGAATTCACTATATCGGGAGCACAAAATTATAGTGGATTTTTGTAGTAAACCCTAGCCCGAAATGGGCTATATATGAAGAAGACGGTCCACTGTTTCGAAATAGAAGTCTATGTTGCAACAGTGATCGGCGGCCAACTTTGTCAAAAGTGCTACAGTGTTTTCCAGCTGGAAGTCAAAAGCGCTACAGTGAAGTTGACCCTAATGTCCACACCGCTATAGTGTCTGTCGGTGTCGGTCAGTTAGAATTGCTACAGTTGTGGGCCAAAAGCATTCGGCCCAACCAGATCGAGCAACACCAATCCAACAAAATCATCATCCGCTTTTTCGTTCACATGTTATGAGATTGGTGAGTATCCAATTGAAGACCATTTTATAGATTTCCATCTTGAGAACTTCATTTTCATTTCAACATTTCTAATCATTAAAGGTTTTTTGATCATAAGAATGTGCCTAAGGCTTTGACTATGGGAGGGTTCCCATGCCCATGGAAATTCCATAAGAAATCTTCATTTATTAAGAGCTGACTTGCCTCTGGTCTGAGGCCCCCCTTTCTTCATGTTGTTCAGTTTATTGGATTTAGTGTTTTCTTTATACTTGCCTTTAGAGGCCTTATCCTTAGGAAATTCATCAGTTTCCCTAGAGGAAGGGGGAGATTCATCCTTCCCATTTATTTAAATTGTTATATCTTTGGATGGATCACTTTCATCTACATCTTCCACCATGATTTCCCACTTAGAGGCAAGAATTTCTTTAGAGAGTGAGAAAATCCTATGTCTGCAGCTCTTGAAACTTGCCTTTTTCCTGATTTCACAGGCTCTACCTGAGTAAAAGAGTCCCCTTTATGAGAATCCTGTCCAACCAAATATGAAGTAGGCAAGGAAGATGCATGCCTAGAACCTGCACTACCCAATTGTGTGTCTCGGACTACTTCATCATAGCCATATATTATAGCACTGAGGTTCTCCTACTATCCACCAAGTGACTCGCCTGAACCATGTAGGTCCTACCCTGAATTGTTGATTTCACCTTATGTCTAGGCATGGTCGCAGTAGGCATTTGTGAGTCTGGGGAAACTTCATCAGAGCCACATTTAGTATTTCTGATGTTCTCCTACTTTCCATCAAGAGCCTGGACATAGTCGTGTATTTCCTGGCCTGAGTTGTGGGTCTACTCATTCTTTTCCAAACAATCATTAGATGGGGCCTTATAAGCCTGTTTAGAGACCACAATCAGTGATGCAGCTGGGCAGTCACAGACGACACTGGTATATCTTCAGGCACACCACAGAGCTCGACCCGCGATAGTTGTGGGCCACAAGCATTTGGCCCAACCGGATCGGGAAACACCAATCCAACACCCCCTTCTAGACCCCCTGGACAGCATCCCCCCATAAAAATCCCTTTCACATCCCTTTCCCCCCCTGGACAGTATCCCCCCCCCACACACATCCCTTACACCCCCTGCTGGACTCCCTAGACAGTAGCCCCCACCCCCTGCTAGACAGCAGCCCCAGCCCCCCTAGATAGCAGCCCCCCTGGACAGAAGCCCCCCCCCCCACTGGACCCCCCTAGTCAGCAGCCCCCCCCCCACAGACACATCCCTTGCACCCCCTGGTGGACCCCCCTAGACAGCAGCCCCCCCCCCCAGACAGCAGCCCCCTATTGGACCCCCTAGACAAAATCCCCCTGCATGACGACCCTGGACAGCAGCCTCCCCCTATTGGATAGCCCCCCCCCCCCCCCACACACACACACACATCCCTTGCACACCCCTTTCCCCCCCCTAGACAGTATCCCCCCCCCCCCCCGCTGGACCCCCCTAGACAGTATCCCCCCCCCCCCACACACACACAGACACATCCCTTGCACCCCCTGGTGGACCCCCTGGACAGCAGCCCCCCCCCCCCCCCACCCACTTCTGGACAGAAGCCCCAGCCCCCCTGGACAGCAGCCCCCCATGTTGGACCCCCCTTGGACAGAATCTCCCCTGCAGGACCCCCCTGGACAGCAGCCCTCCCCCCTACTGGATAGCCCCCCCCCCCCACACACACATCCCTTGCACACCCCTTGCCCCATGGACAGTAGCCCCCCCCGGACAGAAGCCCCCCCCAGATCCCCTAGACATAAGCCCCCCCCCCCCCCCCACACCCCCCGCTGGTCCCCCCTGGACAGCCCCCCCCCCCCCTCTGCAGGACCCACCTGGACAGCATCCCCCCTGCTGGACAGCACCCCCCCCCCCACATCCCTTACCCCAATTTTCAGGTTAGAGGTGATGAGGTTTGAAATTGTTGGAGGAACGGAAAATGTGGCACCAACTAAAAAATTGGGGTTCATGCTCAACATCAATTTTGTGGTTCAGACTCAATAGAAAATTGGTATGTACTGGGGTCCGAGCCATGGTGGTGTTACCCCTTTCTCCAGAAGCCCTCCCATTAAACATAATTATCAGTGGAAGAGGTACAGAATGGGAAAAGAATCCACTGTTGGTTAGTGGTACTGATAGGGAACTTGGTTTAGTATATTTTCATCATGGATTGTGATACAATATAAAATTCAGATAGAAATGAAAAGAAATCATGCTAGAACATTGTTGACGCTCCTTTCGTCACAGAATCTAATGATCGGAAAAGGGGAATATCTGAGCTCAAAGTGATTCATCCTTTGAAGAAAACATCAAAAATCGACAAAGGCAGGAACACGGGATCAAAAGCAACTTTACCGCGCAAGTTATATCACTATCGCGCAAGTCCACTTGCGCGACGACCTTGGTCACGCAAGTGACTTGCGCGACCTAAGTGGTAACCGCCCAGGGCCTTCTTTTGCCTATAAATAGACCATGTGGGCCCCCCATTCGAGGATCTTTTTTCAGAAACTCGGATTGAAGCTCCAGATGCCCAAGTCTCTTCTCAAAGCTTCAGGAACACTTCTAAGGTAATTTTCTTACCTAGAACGGAAGATCTAAAGAGAGGGAGGAAGGCCTAAGTGTTGAAACTCATCAACACTTGCGCACCTGAATGGCCAGCCCTTAAGGGAACTGGTCACACTTGCGCGCCGCCTTATTTCCTTCAATAGAATTTGCGCGTCCCTTTTCTGGAAGAACCTCAAGGGGATTCTAAAGGGTTTAATAAAGATTCGCTCAAGTATTTCAATTCTGATTGAAAATCGCGCAAGTACACCATGTGTCGCGCAGGTATACTTGCGTGCCCACGCAAGACTTGCGCGCCTTTCAAGACTTGCGCGCCCCTACCTTTTTGGGTGCCCATATTGCCCCATTTTACCCCTCATAAGCCATTTCACCTTTCCTATTCAAGATTCAGTCTTCAAGATACTCTTCAAAGCCATTTATGCATGATTTCTTGATTTGACTTCCTTATCTGAAAGGAATTCGGTGGAATATCTCTCAAAACCTAGTGATTTATACATCTTTATGTCACCAAAGATTGAGAGTTCGTTCATTCAACCTCATCCTTTAAGATGAGAGAATCCTTAACCTGGGTCTCCTTTTCAGGAATAATCCCCAGTTATAAGTCCTTTAATCTGGGCATCTTCCTCAGGAGTAAGCCCCAAATTCTTAAAGTTCCCAAACTTGGGCATCCTCCTCAGAGGAGTAAGCCCCAAACCTTAATTCCTTAACTTGGGCATCCTCCTCAGGAGTAAGCCCCAAACCTTAATCCCTAACCTCGGTCTCCTTTTCAGGAATAAGTCTGAGTTATAATTTTGGGCTTCCTTTTCAGGAGTAAGCCCCAATTCCCCTAACCTGGGCCTCCTTTTTAAGAGTAAGTCCCAGTCATAATCTTGGGCTTCCTTTTCAAGAGTAAGCCCCAAGTCCCCTAACCTGGGCCTCCTTTTTAGGAGTAAGTCCCAGTCATAATTATGGGCATCCTCTTCAGGAGTGAACCCAAGAGTCCCTTAATTTCTCTTAACCAGTCCTAAATTACGTTTGATATGGGGTTCCTTCTCAGGAGTAAACCCAATTATCAATCCTCTCCTAATTTGGGTTTCCTTTTCAGGAATAAGTCCCAAGTTAGAGTATTCAAATCTCCATAAAGCACATATACCTTTATGGACCCTGTTCCTGGATTTTCTCCCTAAAAGTAAATCCTAAACCTTCATCTATTTGGGCAGTCATACATACATAAGCCCCAAACAATTTCTTATGATTGCATCTTTCATGGAACAATTGTCTAAATTTTTACCAATACCTCTTGTTTCTCACACCGAGCATGACTCACGGTGAGCTTAGAGTGTAAAAGTAATTACGACATTCTTCTTTGAGCCATCAATCATAAACATCATACTCTATTACTCGAACTACGTGGGTTCTGATTCCTTTTCCAAAACAAAGGATACATAGGTAGCCCATTTATGGGTTCGATCCCAACTTTGAAATAATCCCTGTCCTTCTGAATGATGATAAACTTCAAGTGCCCCACTGAGTGGCTTTAAAACTAGCCTGGTCATCATAATGACCAAGAGACTTTTATATAAAATGTTTTGAAGGATACCATTGACCAAGAATCTCTAAAGATTACAGATGATTCTCTATTGATGAAGAACCTCGAATACATTAAAAAG